>CM037787.1:37230058-37280058 GCA_021229015.1 Solen grandis
TTAAGAACAAATTGCATTACACTGATTTTCTAAGAGTGTCTATACGTGGTTTATTTTGACATCATAACAGTGGAATTTCTTAACGGACGATGTCGGCATTTGTACGAGGGGTGATCAAAAGGTTCGCGAAAAAAAAATATTCTCACTTCTTTATTTTCAACGGCAAATATATGAGAATTCACTTTGATGTAAGTCCATGTATTGTCAATAAAATTAAATTAAAAAAAACATATGTGTACGAGTAATTTATAATTTTGACGTTATACTAGGCCGGGCTTCCTTTCCTAGACACACAACTGTATGTTGACGACTTCCGGTCGAACCCAGAAAAAGTCCGAGATGTGCTATCTAGACAGAAACCAGCCTGGCCTCCAGGTAAGGCAGATGATTTTGCCTATTTCATTTTCTTACTTAATTCCTTTGAGCACTTTCAAACATATTTTATTTAAAGTTTTAAATATAAATCTGGTAAATATAATGATAATATAATCAACTGGAACTTTGAACTAGATCTAACGAGATGAAAATTCATTTCTTGCTTTTCGGTGGATTATAGGGATATTTCAGTGAATAAAAATAGTAATTTCACTGTTTGAAACAGTGAATATCAATATTTTATCATTTTTACTGTTTAGTAAAGGGACTTCAAAAAGACTCTATCGCATTTTTATCTCACCTGAGCGAAGCTCATGGTGAACGTTTGTGATACTTGAATGTTCGTTGTGCCTCAGGTTTACCATTGCGTTTAAGCTTTTTTCTATGAAGATGACTTCGCGTCTTTATGAAACTAGGTACACATTTACATCATGATATAATCTTTTTAATATTCATGCAAATTTGTGGCTGTGACCTATAATTCACGGATGGATGAACATTGACAATTGGTTGCTCTGCCTCAGGTTTACCATTGCGTTTAAGTTTTTTTTCTATGAAGACGACTTTACCTCATCATGAAATTATTTATTTAATGTTTATGCAAATGTATGGCTGTGACCATTATTTCACGGTTGAATGAGCATGGTATAATTGATTGTTCTGCCTCAGGTTTACTTTTGTGTTTAAGTTTTATTTTCTTTATGAATATGACTTTACAACTTTATGAAATTAGATACACATATACAACATTATATGATCTATTTAACATTTATATAAATTTTAGGAAGCCGAGAGGGTAAAGTCGCTGACTTTTACACTCACTCAGCCCCCCACCGCGTGGGTTCGAATCCTGGCAGGGCCATTCGGATTTTCATGTGAGAAGCCTTCCAGCTGGCTTACGGTAGGTCGTTGGTTCTACCCGGATGCCTCTTGCATTCGGGGTCTTCCTCCACCTGTAATTAGCTGGACGTCGCTATATGACTGAAATACTGTCGACGCGACGGTAAACCCAAATAGTCAAATAGTCATATATACTGTTGTTGTTTCTTTTCACTTCTTTAAAGGTCGTCACTTTGGTTACCATTCCTTGACCTTCGGTCTTTACGTCGACCAGTTGATACAGCATGCTGATCCAAAGCACAGAAAAACTGAACAGATTTTTAAAGAAGAAATCGCCGATCCACTAAGTATGTTTAATCAATTTTGTTTATGTAGCTTTAAGAGGGGCTATTGTCACATTTTAATTTGTTATATTTATTGATTTAATACATATTTTAAACTAAGGAGGGACATCAGGGTTCGTTATATTCATTTCTCTATTTTATATATATATGGATATGTTGCTCAGGTTTATTCTGTTTATAGTAACTTTTTCCATATTTCTGTACCAATACAATCTCAATATCAATACATGAACAATGTACATTTATCTAAATTGTAAATTAAACTGTTTCCACTAAATATAAACGGCAAATCAGACCTATTTTTGTTTTTGGGTTTCAGACTTGACTTGCTTTTCATTTTAAGAAGCGTATGAGAGGGGGGCAGTATGTTTAATGTAAGCCATCAATTGAAACATTTGTTTTTTATCTATTCTTGTTAGAGTCTCAGATGACTGTAGTGTCTCTTGTCGCAACTGTTTGTCATAACTCAGAAAGTACTTTAGGGATTGAGTTTATACTTTATACTTTGGTCAAACTTTACTTACCAAGAACAATAACTCTACATTGCTTCATCTCTATTACTTGTATGGTGAAATTATGTTTTTCTAGAACATATTTTAATACTGTCTTTACACATGGGGAGGATGTGAAGTGACACAGAACAGTTTTTTTTTTTTTTTAAAAAATTTATCCATATTGCTTTTCTATTAAAATTATTTCTGTCAGCAGCAAATTCATGAAGTATGAACCACTATTCCTTATCTATTTTTTGTTTAAATTGACAGAGACCAATCATTTTAATTTAACTTCCCTGATTTTTTTACATGCATACCACGAAAAAAAAAAATCGACTTTATAATTCACACATTTTAACTTTCGATTCTGACAGTGCTCTCAGTGCTTTGATTTAAAAACGTGAATCTCTTTAAATAACGTCATTACGTTATATAAAATGTCATAATATTCCTTTTAGGGTACACCCACTCTAATAGCCATATTTCATAGATAATATTTATATGATTCTGAGGGGAGATAACTCATGACGAAATCAAATTATGTTTTTTTTTTTGGATGGCTATTTGGGTGGGAAAATCTTATACTACTACTATTACTGCGATTCTATTCAATTTTAACAAATGGACTTCGGTTACATGGATGTTGATCTTTTGAAAAGACAAATTCAGCCCAAAGAAATTTAGATTTGTAGGTATACTATGGTCCAAAATTGACTTTATGCTTTGTCCATGATATATGTTCTAATTACAGTGCATGTAATTTTATCCATGCATTTGTATATTTCTTTTTAGCCGAACTAATCTAGTCCTGTGGAAAGAACATATATCTTGCACCTGAACTTCTAATTCAAAGCGTCAAGTATATTTCCAAAACATATTTCTTGTTTTTCAGCTCTTATTGACATATTAATGTAAATGAATTAAATACATGTATAATAGAAATTCAAATTATAAATTGTCTTGGTGTCGTGATTGTTGATGTTTATGATTTATACGTCATTTTCTGTTTGTATATTTGTGAATCGTTGGTGTTAAGTAAAACTATATGAATACAAAGTTTTCAACCCGTCGCATCGATTTCTTTATTTTCAGATATCGATTTCAGCATGAACGTTCCTCTGGACCAGTTTTACCGAACTGCAAGGCTTTATCCACGTACCAAACTGCAACTGCTTTACGATGCGTTTTACTTCCGGCGCTACCTTACTCCGATGTATCAAATAGTGTTCAAGCCCGAGTCTTTCATGGCAAGGTCGATAGAACCGATTTATGAATACACACTTGTGAGTAGTTTTTCTTTAATAATGCACCTTTGCAGTTTTTAGCTATGAACTTATCTATTGAAGAATAGGTCAACGATCAAGTTTCATTTTTTTATAATTCAAATATCACTTTTTGCTGTTTTGTTTGGAATAAGTGTGTGGTAATGGGATGACAGGTGCTATTGTGTTAACGGATATTTTGAACAAATTATTTCAAGTGTCCCATCAAGCATACTGAAATATACCTTGTCTCTTCATAACTCATTTTTTGTGGCTAACACTGCTTTGCCATACGGGTGCAACAGTGCTGTGTGCGGATTTCTTGTCGTCCTATTCACCACCCATCAATATTTTTGAGATTTTGATGTATCCAGTTATCATTTTCAAAAGCCCAGATGGTCAATGACCCAAGTTGGTATATATATTTCAATGCATATGCCTTTGCTTCTGTTGAATACTAACTTTACTCCTTTTCAGACTACCTCTGTTTTGAATAATCCTAAAATACGGGAAGTGACGTCATCTTCACTTACAGGAACAGGTACTGCACGCGGACTTGCTAAAGTGTTTGGAATTTTGACCAATGGTTTTCAAGTTGACGGAAAAGATTTCTTATCACGTGACATTCTAGACTATCTTAAACAACCCGTTGTCAGTGGCAAAGACGTTGTTATGGTAACAGGAGAAGACTCTAGCATGGGACCTGGAATATTCTACGCAAAAAATCCTAAGGTATTACTTCTTTTTCTTTCTTTTTTTCTCTCAATACTGGAAAATGCAAATTGCATTGTTTAATGCTTTAAGGAGGTTTCAGTGATGAATTTGTTCTTTCATAAGCTAAATAGGATGTTTAAGGCATAAATGAAACATTTTTGTAAATTTTGAAGGTCCAGAAGTAATATTTTTGTGTTTTTTTATGCAATTTTGACAAATAACATATAAGCAATACTAGATAAAACTAGATTTAGACTGGTAAAAACTCTATAAAGATTCAGTAATTCAGTCGCTTTTTCTAATTCGCTAACTCCATACATGGACATTTTCGACAACCTGCTGAATATGTCTGTGCTTCATAAGATGAACTTATGAAACCACTACAATATACAGTTGAACACGCCATGTTGCGGAACGTGTCCTTCGGGGATATCGTATTCTAAATTTAATCGATTTCGTCGAATTTGCGTTTACGAAAATAGCGTTTGACTGTGCAATGTGACCTTCAGTTTCTGAGTTTATTGTCAGGGAACAAAGATTTCACAAACATAAATGAAGAAGAGTAGAATTATTTTCTCAAATTCTACGGATCATCTGTAAAAGAGCTGCTTTAATTGTAATAAAAGCCTACAAAAAGAAATAAAACAATCAAGAAATTAATAAGTTTTATTGATTTGTCTTTGGAACTGATACACATCCCTGAAATACAGCTACATATTGTCGCAGAATAAAAAAAGAAATTGAATTGTTTAATGAGTGAAATATATCTAATGTTATATCAAGCATCTTTTCTTTTATAGGGTCAAAAAGTTGTAGGACACACTGGCCATGGAGGTCAGGTAGCTATCGCAGATTTAAACAACGGGTTAAGTATAGGCTACATATCGAACCATTTGTCCATTCACGGTAACGCTGACGACGCCAGATACATGGACCTCAAAAAGGCATTATACGACAGTCTTGATGCACTTGAAAAGTCCTGATAACAGCGGATGAACATAACCACACACACAACGCACACACACACACACACACACCCCGAATATTCCAAGTATGCTGATGTATCAAAAAATTTAAACGCCAGTTTGCTGAGCTTGAAAAGGTCTTACGAATGAACAAAGACACACACAGACTCTCTCTCTCTCTCACACACACACACACGATCCAACGTATCAAATGTAACATTTCATTAAATAAATAAACAACGAGATCATTCGGCTTGTACTAGTTTATTTCTTTCTAATAACCTTTACATATTCATATTACAAACATGATGGCCCTTTTTGTCACTCATTATAAATGCATACTCTTGACACATATTAACAAGATAAAACTGTTGCAGCGACATACGTGTCTGCATCAGCTTTATCAAGTGAATGTATCATGACAAACCGGAAGTGTCTAGTACTTCACTCAGTCAATTTTTCACCACGTAGATCTTTCGTATAAAATTGTTCATGTAATTTTCAGGTTTTTGCAGTTCAAATGCATTCAGTTTTATATTTGCTACATTTTTTGACACACTTCTCCAAATCTTTTGAACAAATATATTCCAGAAAAAAAAAACCTACTTTACTTAAGTGTTCACCCAAATTCCATATTATTATGTAAAATTATTTATACATACTATGTACATATTCATATCATCATCAAGTTACAAATAAATTATGTCTTCCAATGGCAATGATATGTATTATATTTACATATAAAATGATGATATTAAGAAAAAAATGATTTAAGTTAAAAAATGTCATTTCTGAATTAGGATAGCAAATATACAGCTGTTTGCGTCAATATAATTTCACAATTTCAAGAAATAGATAAGCCTCCAAGCACTACGCATGTTTAATTAAATTCTCACTGAAACAGTTCCTCTATTATAAATACATACACATATATAAGTCCAGTTACTGATGTTATGTCAAACAGTATAATAATAATGGTATGAAGTGAAGAACACCATGGTAAATGACCTATTTTACAGACCGGATGTTTATATATTCACACACGTGACTCAACCGGATGTTTTGTTACCTCCACTGCGCATGCTCAGAAACCGAATCCGAAACCGAATGGGTCAAACAACATAAAAGGCAACCTGGAATATAAAATATAGGAATTAAGAATTTTCAACTTTCCAAAATGTTATTTTCATTTATTTTTAAGGTTGGATTTATTGAATTCTGTATGATCCATGTACTCAGTGCAGGTGAAAATGTAGGAATATTGAAAAATACTTAAAAAATAGAAAACACTTAACAAGGTCACGGCTTCATGTTTGATATGGCATATCAGCCTATGTTCTTAACCTCATTTGAAAACGAGTGGACAAAACGCGATCGTTTCATTGCTGATGTCGTTTGAATGCCATTGAAGTCGGGGAGGATATCGGATTATCGGACGACAACATATTCTTTTGCATAAAACGGTTCGACATGCTATAACAGTAAAATATTTAAATGTAATGTAAAATCATAATTTTCGGGTGTATGATTAGTTTATTACATTTAGATTGTGTTTATTTCTAATGTTTTGCCTTTAATAAAAAATACTCACAATGAATTCTGGTTATTGTTAGACTGAGGGAATCCGAACCAATCGCTGAAATAGACAATATTATAACTATTATAAATGTTTGTATGGTGATTGATTGTAGATATGTGTTTGCGCATGCGTGTTTGTGTGTGTGTGTGTACGTTTGTAAAGTTTATGTCTTTTATGTATGTAGGCACTGCGTGTATGTATGTATGTATGTATGTATGTATGAGTATATGTTCTAGTGTGTGTTATTTAAATAAAAAAACTATTTGTCACGAAGTCATGCATACTTAACATTCCTGTTAGTCTACCTATATCAAGTTTTGAGCCATTACGATGAAACATCTATCACCTCATTCCATGTGCAGACCAAACTTGAACTTAAATAATGATGATGATAAAGATGATAGAATGATGATTCCTTATCGTGATAGAATGATGATTCCTTATCGTGATCATTTCTTTTATCAGACATGCTAATTTACCCTTTTAGTAAGATTAATGCTTACATCATCAGAACAAAGCCCTTGGGTATAATTATATGCGTTTGTTAAATTGTAACTCGTTAATATAAGTGAGCAAGATGCGGTTTAGTATGTGTGTGATTGTTTTCTATATGTTGTTTTTGTGTGTGCGTGCGCACCTTGAAACTAATATATGAGTGCATATACGTTTAATCATGTACATGCAATATAAACTAATATATGAGTGCATATACGTTTAATCATGTACATGCAAAGGATTGTATTTTTTCATGCAAATGAAATACATCTTATGAGAGTGAGAGTTATATATATATATACTCAGTGAATGTTAGACAGTACTGGTACTACGTTAGTTTTGCTTACTTTGTGAATGTTTGGTCTTGATAGGGTCCGTAATAAGGGGAACTGAAAAACAGGAGCACATAACTCGTACATTTTGTAGATCTTGTAAATGCAAATTGATTTTGCTTTGGACATCAATATAACGCGCATCTTAACACATAGTACATATATGTGCGTCTTGTGCAACTGATACCTTCGGAAATCGTAAATAAAAAAGAACACAATCGCTTTAAGATGGATAGATTTCTTGACAGTGTAGTGTCCCTGATAAATGTCTGTCATATATTGAGATGGAGTGTCCATTTTCAGAGTTTAAGTATACGAAAACACATATGCGCTCTACGCATAACTACGCAATCACACAATGCACGGCCCATTATGTAAATACAAGAATTATCACATTAAATACGGCCCATTATTAAACTAGAAATATTATCACATTGCATAAGGCCCATTATTAAATAACAAGACCCACTACTCGTGATATATCGCACTCTATCCAGGAGTTTTGGTCCAAGCTATGAATTAAAGCACATTAAAATTAAAAACTCTTTATCCAGTTAGAGCTGGCATTAGCTTAAGGTAATCCATTCATCATTAAATTGTGATCATGGTCCATCAAATGATCATAGGAATTTTATAGTAAATGCAAGCCTTTATGGACTTCAATCAAAAGAACCTTTAACTCTAAGTCAGTTTAAACATTTGAAGGACTATGCTTATAATTTAGTGGTGGATGGATTACCTTTATATAGAATCAATCCTATTCTGCACGTAATTTTCGTGTGCGATATGTAAAAGTAATTTTTGTCGTGAATAAAGTCGTAGTCATATTGAAGGGATACGGAATACGACCAGACTGACTTAATAATCTTATATTCTCTGGAATACTCTCAAACTCAACAGCTGATTTACCAGATGAACGGAACACATATCTATGATTATAGGAACTTTATCATCATTTGGGGTGATACAGCAGAAATACTCTCCATCAAAAATGACTATAACAAACAAAAGTTTCTTTGTAAAAACAGAACCTGGATCTGAATCCTAGTATATAAACGAAATCACTGTACCATGTCTTGCAAGCCATTACAATTCAATGTATACCCTGTCTTGCCATTACAAGCACTTACTACTTCCGGTCACTGTACTTTTCTTGAGAGCCTATATAATTTAACTTGTACTTTTCTTGCGAAAACAGGAAGTAGACTCGTTTATATACTCTGTGAATTACGGATTTTGACTGGTTGAATCCCTGGCATCAGATTCAGTAACGTGAACTTACTAGCTCTGTTGATGTTGTTGATTAACTACAGGCTGTTGTTGTTGCTGCTGTTGTGGTTGTGTCTCTGGGAGACCGAAAATATCGCTGTAATGTAAAGAGACGCACGTCACTTCCGGTTAATTTCTAATCAGTATGTATGTTACATACGCTCAGTACTGTGAAATACTATCTTGTTTCCTGAGTTAAGCCCTTTTAATACAATTTCGGTGCGAGTAGATATAATATTGATATAAATATATGAATACAAAAACAATAATCAATGAATTTAAATCATGTAAAATGATTACATTGTAATTGACTAATTATTTAATTGATTCTTTTAATGCATTCATTCATTAATAACCGAAATTCATAAAGTAAATAATTATGGTGTATTATAAGATAATGTTTACTTACTAAGTGGGGAAGGTCTGCTGCTGAGGTATCTCGCTGAAAAAGACGTCATATATATGTTATATCACTTAAATGACGACATTTAGGGACTTGTCATATGATCACTTACCTCCCTTTTTTTATTAAAGGAATTAATGAGAAAAGGTGAAATGCGAACATTGCCTAATATTGTTCTTTTTATTCATGGTCATTTATTAACTACAATCAAAACAGTCAATACTGCTGAAACGTATTATAAAGTTAAATTTGTATATCCAACGAAAAAGAATGTTACTAAAATTGATTCTTGAATATTTCAAGCAAAATAAGAATATTTAAGCAAGAGGGTTAATGTTTAATTAGTATGACGTATGACGAACGTTATATCATAAATACATGTGATACTAGTAAAAATATATAGATGCTTGTTATATCACATGGTTTTGCATTTCATTATGACTATGTTAATCACATATATGTTTTTTATGCAGAATGGGTGCCAATATAACATGTACTAGTTATTTCCATTATTTTATTTTCTGGATATAAAACTAGGAAAAAAGTACATACAGAATAGAATAAACATTTGCAAATGCCCTGATGTTCCAATGATCAAATATAAGTAGGCCTATGTATCTCTTAACTCATAAATATTTAGGTTCAAATATATGACTTGATGAATATCAGTTGACTAAACTTTAAATGATATATGAAATCATGGAAAATCCTTTGCTATGAAGACTGTCTAGAGCTTCAACAGTGTACAATTCTATGAACAAACTGAGGAGACCCTGCTTGCCAATATGCCAGAGGTAAAGGATCAAGGATTGTTTCTATACATGTGTTCGTCAATGTATCGTTTTTGACACAAACTTGTGAAAGTGAAAACATGGTCCTTACTTCTCACATATTTACTTAGGATCAAATCGTTTAAATGAATAAACTTGTTTTTGTACCGTCACCGGTAGCCTTGTTGTTAGAGCGTCCGCCTCGGGAGAGGGAGGTCGTGGGTTCGATCCCAGGCCACGACATACCAAAGATGTAAAAAAAGGTACTGGTATAGCTCCCTTGCTAGGCGCTAAGCATATACGGGTAGTTCCAGGACCGGTTGGCCCTGTGTCATGTTAATGTGACTAGGTGTGGTATCATGCTACGTGTCTAGGACGTAATACTACAGCAATATAGCTGTCTCAAGTAGACATAATCTCCAAATGACTGAAATAGTGTCGGCGATACGTTAAACCCAACACACAAACAAACAAGCAAACAAACATCGTTTAAAGTAAGTAAATCATGTAAATATACATGACTTTTGAGAAATATCAGATGAAATAAAGATAAGCGATTTATGAAAACATGCATGATATACCGGTAATAGCTTATGGTATGCAAAATGCATTCGCTGAAGTACAAAAAGAAGCTAAAATAATGAAACTAAAACGATCAATCCGATTTCTTATAGCTGTCTATGAAAAGGCACTTTTCTCAAGGATCTTAAGGCAGAATAAACTTTTGGGACTATGCTTATTACGGCCAATGTCGGCAAAAATCGCAGAACTTTCGAGAATCTTTATGTTAACACGCCATAACTCGGAATGTGATTTGTACCATTAAGAAATTTTATCTATGGTATCTTTTACCATCGTTGATCAAATTTTTGATTTTTTTTTACAATTTTGATTGGTATTCGTCTATTTAAATGCAAAAATATTGTTTCCTATCTAAAGAGAGAAACACCTCTCCCAATTACTTCCGGTGACGCCTTTTTTTGGATTTCCCTAGATCTGCCAAAAAACATCATCGCAATAATTGTGATTTTTGTATGGTTAACCTATTTGACATAGTGTATGAATGACTGTTGCACAGCTTGTTTTAAGAAACGTGTATACAATATGTACCCTTACTTTATCAGGATTTGTACCTTCGCTACTTTACAAATGGAAACAAAATATGAAACTTTAATACAAATATGTTATGCATAAATTATCAAACAGACATTTAATCAAGTTTTCTCTCTCTCTCTCTCTCTCTCTCTCTCTCTCTCTCTCTCTTTCCCCCCATTTGAAATACTTGTGTCTCCTAGGTACATATATACCATAAGTCATTTCATGAGAAATTTGGATATTTATTGATTTTATATCAGTTTTTATACGTATACCCCCACAAACTTGGCGCAAGCAATTCAATAAAGGTAAAGATAGACTGAAAATCAATAAATATTTAGAATTTGTGGGTAGAAATATTTCTTTATCAAACAAAATGCTTTCTTTAAATTGATAGATAAAAAAATACCAAATAAACAAAAATTAAAAAAAATCAAGCTTTAGAGTTCCTTTACCTTAAAATATTTATAGTTTCAAATGCAGAGTTTGACAAAATCATGCTGTCATTGATAGTAAAGCGAAGCTGGTCAAGATTCCGAAATCTGTCAAAGCAATCTTTAAACAGTGTTTTTCACCAGTATGAATCAACACATATTACACGAATTTTTAATTGCAATATGGCGTTGTGCTGTTCAGAGAAGGCCGTAACAGATTTCAAATGGCCATAGTAGCACTCTCACAATATATTTCTTTGTGGTACGTTGTGGAAAGTCTTGAGAAATTGAGTCCTGAAACCGACGTGACGTAACGTGCTAAGTGTTGCAACGGGGCAGTGCAAAATTGGCGTAATATCTTTTTGTTAAATTGAAAGGCAGTTTATTTCTACCAGCTACTTCTACAAAGATAATCATTAAACGTTATGTTTGATTTTAAATATTTATATTTGATAGATATTTATATGAAAAAATGATAATAGAGAAATATATATCTTAATTTTTAAGATCACAATTTATCCGTTTTTGGCAATGGGTTCAGCAAAACGATTGCATTAACAAATAAAGAGTACTTACATTGCATTTGTTGATACTGAAAAGTGAATATACATTAAATAGAATATTTTCAATAAAGTAATGAAATCATAATAATAATATAAGTATTACTAGTAAGATTAATCAGTTATCAGATTCTCTTACAGTGCATGTGCGTAATTATAAAGAAGATCAGATAATGAAAGCTTAGTTCAATATACAGTAATAAATAATAAATAAAAGAGACTAAAAACGAAAATACACCAAAATATAACATTTTACTATTTTAAAACAATAATCGCAGACAAAGGCAGAATTCCAGTATTTGACTGTAAAGAAAGAAAGGGAGAGATAGAACAAGAGTCCGCTAAGGAGAGGTGCATAATTTTTCCGTTACCATAGCAGCCAGAATTTCGGCCCGAGAAAAAAAAATTACGTGCAGAATCTCCATACTTCCATCTCTTCATATACCAAGTATCATAATGTTATTTTAAAAGGTTTTTAAGTTATCGCGGGATCAAGATTTTCGGACGGACGGACGGACAGACAGATGAAGGGCAAAGCGGTAGGGGACTAATGAGAGTAGTATAACTTTACCTTGAGGGACTGCCAGCTGCGGCTGTGGTTGCGGCTGCTGCTGCTGCTGCTGCTGCTGGGAAAACATACCAGATATAGCGGATGCCGGGAACCGGATGGAACTCATTTCTGGAATCGGAAATGACGTATTAACTAATCAAACAATGAAATCAACAGAGAAAAAAAATGCAAAAAAAAAGAGAGACTATAACACTATCAAAATAGTCTATACATATATATGCTGTTCCTACGAACGCAGTAAAAACATTTAAGTCATTAAGAATTTACAATATTAATATGTCTTCTATTTAGTGTCGCATGGGCTGACAATCTTCTTATTCTGATTATTTGACCTAGCCACTAACATATTTGAAGCATAAAATTATTATTATTTTATTTATTTATTTTTTTTAGATTTTTTTGCCGTTTTTATTGGTAAAATAGCGTCATAAATAAAAAAAATCATGAGATGATGAAAGTGTTTTAAATTAACAAAACAATTATCTAATTATAGGTGGTATATGTCATAGAAAGTATCAAATTAACATTGAAATTATAAGAATAACAGAAACTTGAAAATTCCATGAATTACTTCTTGAAGAAAAAAAGCTATAAAAATCTATTTCGGGAAAAAATGTCAGTTTTCGATAGAGGAAGCCACCTGAAAAAGATAGTAAATTTACCCCCAAAATCACTGTTTACATGCATGAAACAATTTATGAACATCTGTTTTCAATGCATATATGTATGTGATGTCGACCATAAAGGACTTCGTGTATATAATTTAGAGTGGGTACAAAATATATGGACGTATTGAAGACACAATAAAAACCATACCGGCTTATATATTCCTATTATGTTTAGATTTTTTTTTAATCAGACACACAATGGAAAAAAAAACAATGGAAAAGTTTCTTTACATATATAATGAACAGCATCTTAAGAAAAAGCCAATCTATTTGATCGGGATATTCATTCGCGTGCCATTATACATGTAGAATGATTTTATTTTAAATGGCGCTCTAGTTTGTTACACTACACAGAGCCTATGACTTTATTGAACACTTTATTCTGGCATCGAAATTTAAGAAATAACAGCTTATGGTTATTTGTATGTCATGTTACAACCAAAACCCAGTTTTAGACCTATGTAATAATCAGTAATGAGAGTTGCTTATTGAGCAAAATCTTTAAACGATGCATTAAACATTTTAATTTTAAAAGTTTTGCATCGGTTGCATCATGCGTGTCCGGCACACTATTTTCCAGCGCAAAGACACAAAATTTGTTAATAGCCGACATTTCTTGGTGTCTGGAATATCGATTCAGCTGGAATAGAGCTAACGCCTTCCTGTGAAAGGATTATACATGTACATCAATTTCAAAATTGTGAAGATACAATGATTTGCGCGAATTAAATTTAAAAAAAAAAAGATTAAATAGAGAGATCGTAAGCCACAGAATATAACCACACGACCAGTGAGGCTAAAATTCAGACTGAATGATATTTTTTTTATGAAACCCTTTAAATACGAGTGACTATTAACATGAGGGTGGACTTACTTATACAGACTGAGCAAATCTGGTCGTTCCTGCAATAACTTGCCCCGAGCTCAGCACAAATCTCTGAGGGCCCACAACCTGGCGACTGAAAAGAACGATTGGATTACTATCAATTCTATGATGAAAGGTCAGCTGTACTAAGAGGACAGGCACCTTGCCTTAAAGAACCGCTATTCAGATTTAATAACACATTTCACCTCTATTCAAAGGCAACATGGACTAAGAGGCCAATTTTTCTTCCTCCCTTAATCTAATTCTTCCGACAATTTTGACTTAAAAATGAATATGTAAGTCTTTTACATACAAATGATTATACTACCGGGACAGGAAGCACAGAATGACAAAACGTAGATTCTAATATCTGTAGCCAGATCCAAGACTCTACCATCTGGCTGTTGTTAATCACATCTCCTTTTGAAGCGATCATATAATTTGCTCTCCTGTTGTTGTTTTTTTGTGTTTTTTTTTGTTGCTTTTTTTTGCCCTTAACCCTTTACCTCATGAATATTCATGTACAAATTTGTATAATTTTGTACAAAATTGTATAGAATCTGAGCTACAAATGATCCGACAGTCCCTGGAAGGAGCAGTTACATCTGGATTTTCATTGTTTACCATTGCGTCTAAAGGTGTCTATATAAGGTAAATGATCAGTACTCCTTACAACATAATTCAAATACCGCCCCGTACACCAAAACTTATACAAAAGTTTAACCCCTTCGGTATGTATGTATATATTAAAGCACGAAGGTTTCAAGGTTTCCGAAATTTCTAGAACAGATAAGATTTGTAAAAAGAATTCTTAGGAATTAAAGTGAACGGTTCCAATTTATTTACAATCTTTAAAATGTGATGTTAGTTAAAAAGCATGTGTCAAGTGTCACAAAACTTACGCAGCCTTTCGGTCTGGGTGGTGAAATCTGCTGGACCTTCTGTGTTGATGTTGGTTGAGGTTGAGACACAAGGGCCGGGGCGTCGGGTACGAGCACGGGGGTGTTGGAAGGGGGCACGACGGGGGCTGTCTGGACAGTCATAGGGTCCAGCGGAGCCTCTGATGGGACAACGGATACAGTTGGGCCGGGACCGGGGGCGTCTCTAGGCAAGCCCTTAAATGGTGGGGGCCTTGGCGGACCACGCCTAGCCGGAGGGGCTTGGCAGTGCACGCTTACTGCAAGCAGTGTTATCGCCTGGAAGATATAAAAAAGACATATCGTTAAATTTACTTCAGAAGCAAAAGACAGTAATATGGCTATCTGGTTAAACGTAATATCATACTTTCGAGTCAATAGGTCACTCCAATGCCAAAAAAAAAAAAAAAAAAAAAAAAATACCATTGACTTCTATTTCACACAAAGCGTTCACTAATTCTAGTTGATGTGGTGATATTCAATGAAACACGAAAACATTTGAAATTGATATATTCCCAAACTAACGAAAGACAAAATGGCCGTTTAATCTAAATCCTTAAATTCGTCGCTTAAGACAGGTTAAAATATATTCACAGAAGAAACTAAAAATTGTGGCATTCCAGGGCTCAAATTTAATATTTTTTCCCACTCGCAAAAAATGCGAGTGGTTTAAAACATAACTGGCAAACTTTTTTTTTCTACTCGCATTTTGCCAAAACTGCGAGTGTTAATTTTGAGCCTGAACTCTATTTCAAGTTCGACAACCATCTCCTTCTCCCATTTCACTGTCTTTATCGCCAGTGCGTTAGATCTATGTGCTTTCTTCGGTTTGTCGATTTCAGATTCTGCGCAAAGTTCATTGACATCACAAGATGTAATAAAAAAAACTGGATATCTTTCATTTTGACATTGTTTAATTGATGATCGAAATCAGCATCAGACGTGTTTCCACTGGAAACCGGGACTAGTTTTAAAAAAGGCTTCAAAGGTCATTACGAGGGTGTGGTAGCTTAATTGTAAATCAAATTGATATTGTAATTTTAAACTTTAATGATTAGAATCATAATTAGAAAATAAAGCGGTATCAAGTATTAATATTCATCAGGGGAAATATTAATGGAAAACTGCAGATATTTTAACATATATGTTCGTGTGTTGTGTAACGTACTCGACAGACCGAACCCGCGTTTGATACTAGTCCTACAACAATTTACTGATGTAAAGTTTTATTGATTGTAAATCAAATTGATATTGTAATTTTAAACTTTAATGATTAGAATCATAATTAGAAAATAAAGCGGTATCAAGTATTAATATTCATCAGGGGAAATATTAATGGAAAACAGCAGATGTTTTAATATACAGTATATGTGTTCGTGTGTTGTGTAACGTAGTCGACAGACCGAACCCGCGTTTGATACTAGTCCTACAACAATTTACTGGTTTGATATTAAAAACAAGCTAGGATTGTTTAGTTTTGATGATGTTATTGATTATCTTATTGAAATTGTCCCAATTAGACGTGTTTAAGAAATTGTTTATGCCAAAATTTTCACTTGCAAAAACTGCTAGTGGTTTAAAACATAACTCGCAATCTTCATTTTCTACTCGCATTTTGCCGAAATGCGAGTGTTAATTTTGAGCCCTGTCATTCTCAGATATAGCCAATACATGTACTTTAGTTTAACTCAGACGATTTTATGGAGTACCAAATGAATGCAATTATGTCAACCTAATGGGAACAGTGCATTTGTCTACTTTGCTGTTTTTATATCACGCATTTTTAAGTCTCACAACACCCTCTTGGGAAGCCGTAAAAGATTCAGTTCCAAAAGGAAATAACTTTATTCATTTTTCTTCTATATATATTTTCAATCAAATTCAAATGAAGAAATATCTTTATGTTTTTATTTATTTATCTATATTTGTAATCACCATTGTAAAAAGGTGAGTACACAAAAAAATAAACAAAAAAATATACCGATATGGTTTTGTTCTGTTCATAACTTGATATTAAAAGACTACGTTTCAGGTTACCGTGGCATGCCCATGTTCCGTAAACTTTGTATGACTCTTTTGTTTACCGTCATGTTAAAACATTTTCAGAGGTTGAAACAGAAGTGGTGAAAGGAGGCAGATGAATTACAACATGACAAAATCCCTCAGAGTCGTGACTAAATGTTGACATGTCCCCATTTTCTTCCCCTTTCTATTGTTATCATTCTCACCGCAGCTAAATTTTGTTTTAATCACGTGCTGTCACGTGACATCACGTGATGTCAGGATGTGCGGTATCCTCTCTTCTTCTCTCTTCCGTGTTGGCATCTCACGATGAGGTCCGCATCAGAGATATGAATGTACGATGTGTACATGACAGGATTACATGTATATCTGTCATGACCACTGTCACATCTAGACATATAACTAGCGCCGAGAAAATGTAGTGTGCAGCAAAAACCATGCAAGTATACGACACCTTCGAGTCCTTATAATGATACAGATTGTGTCCTCTTGACTTAAGGTAGTTCCTGTGTTGTTTGGCCCGGTACTACGTGTATCCTGTCACTTGTCATAAAACCATAGTTTGACAGTCTGTTGCAAATGTCTCTTAATGAATTAAACAACGAAAACAAAAGGAACCCGGGATCAGGGTCAGGGTCAAAACCCTTCCTTCACCACCTCAGAGATTTTGGCAAGACATACTAATTCCTTGATCGACAGTAGGATACTCCATCAGGCACCAGCACTTTTACAAAAAGAAGGGTTCTAAATCCATGTCATTACCTGCCAGATCCGCGCATGTGTTTTTAAATGAAATAATAAACACACACACACACACACACAAAGAAACTTTATCAGTTGCTTTAATGTTTGTTGTTGTTGTTGTTGTCTAATCTAATTATAATCGATTTTATTTTAACGAGAATGGGGTCGCAAGCCCTTTCTTCAAACACTATCCACGAAACCTCTAAAGTACTCTATAAATAAAGCAAGGGTTTTCAACCATAACTGATATAATAAATTATGTGCATACTGAGTTTCGTGGTGAGGAAATTTATACTCTTATTCTTGTGTGATATACTAATTACTTCAATAATTTACATAAAAAAAAAAAAAAAAAGTACTTAGTAAGTCATTTAAATAATGTGGGAGACATGTTAATGATAAAGCCAAGGGGACACACGCATTTATCTTGCGCTATTTTTCGGAAGCTTTTTAATTACGCATTTTCATGTTTGTTGCTGTTGTTTGTTTGTTTTGTTTAACCCTTTTCATCAAGAATAATAATTTATAAATGTAGGACTTCATGGATACCAATTTACAGAACTTTAACTGATGCATGAAACAATGGTGTTATTTTTTTCGCCATGCAGACTGTGTAGAATTTAAGCATCAATATAGTATGAGCAAACAGAGGAGACCCTGATCAGACTGCTCTTTTAGGTTCTGAGTCTTCTCTGTTTGCCAGTGCGTCAAAATTAGTCTACATGAGGTAGACTGATAATTATTATAACATAATTATTGTAATTAGTCAATATTTTTTATTCTTTATTTTATTTGTATCGTTTACGCGCCCAATGAAAAAAGAGAAATTATTTTGCACTGTATAAAATTTTAGTTCCTAAGAAACCTATCCATGGCACGGGGATGAAATATCACTTTTTAATGTTATCAGATTATTATTACTGTGAACTTTTGACATCTTTGACCGGAAGTCAGTATTTGAGTACTCCCGCCTTCACTGTATAAGATTGACCTTTCGGTAGAAACACTGGATAAACATATTAAAAGGAAGAAAGCAATTTGACAATATCATTAAAATACAAAGATACAACCGCATTATATCATATTTTCATGATTTTACAACCTTAACAGTGTTATGTCACACATTCACACTGAAATAATTTTACATTTTATACACAATCTGTGCTAAAGATCTAAACGATGTATTTCAAAAAAGGAAGTTAATTTAGTAGTAACCCAATAACATTTTGAAATAAATCAAGCATTCAATGTATACTGATTCAAAATTCATGTAATATGAATCATATAATAACATTTTGAAATAAATCAAGCATTCAATGTACGCATTCAATGTACATAATGATTCAGCATTCAATGTATCCTGATTCAAAATTCAAAATGTAAAATGAATCATCTAATTATAAATTCGACACCTCTAAATTATGATTCTGATTTCTCCAACCTTCTGACAGTAATGGTCTATCTACAACTACAGTCAGAATTAATAAAGCCACGTTTGTGTCTATTTGACGAATTAAAAATACTGCACAACGGTAACACAATGTTTTATTCTTTATTCCTGCTTCAATGTTGCCCTAAACGAGCAATGGAGCATATTTCTTGAGCTCAGTAATACGAAAGTAACGTGTGAGGATGGCCACCAATCTAGACTTCGAAATGATGTTACTTAATCATAGTTACCATCAAAGTACTCACACAATATTGAAACATTATGAGATAAGAACAAAGCCTTATATATGGCACACATGCACACGTTAACCATTCACTTATTTACGGTTTCATGTGAAAATTATGCCAAGTGTATTTTTTTTTTTTTTTTTTTTTTTTTACGACGTTAGATTACCAAGTATCTGTAGGCCTAATATACTCTAACCGTAAAATGAAATTAAAGCGACATTGCAATGGGTTACCAGCATAATTTCTGTAAATTCAAAACAGATTATCAGACACACACAAACAAAGCTGAAACAGTCTCGTTTCAATATTTGTCCTACTTTTTTCGTATTAAGTTCATTACTCTCTACGAAGGCAGAAGTACAATCATGGGCAACCATTAATTCGTCAAGAAATAAAGATTCAAATATTTGAAAATGAAGGACTTTGATTGGACGAGAATATAGGACAAACATTAACCTATATTTGTATTTGACAATGTAATCTTTTGAGTTCCTTTTCCGCACCTCTTTCTGAAATTAGAAGTATGCTTGTTGCAGGCACATGTGGTGTATTTTAACACTGAGATTATGAGTTACATATCAACAAAATAATCTAAAATCATTTTGACTCGTCTACACCGGGTTTATAATAGTAAAATAACCTTCATTTAATTTTTGACAAGTCTTAACAGAGTTATGTGTTTTTTGTTACTTATATTTATTTTTGACATGTCTAAAGTTAGTTATACTTTCGTGTTTCATATTAAGTGTTGCTAATGCAGCCTGCCTTTACGTGTGCTGGGGCCACCTACATATGTGTTTAACACTATGCACCTTTACGTGTGCTGGGGCCACCTACATATGTGTTTAACACTATGCACCTTTACGTGTGCTGGGACCACCTACATATGTGTTTAACACTATGCACCTTTACGTGTGCTGGGGCCACCTACATATGTGTTTAACACTATGCACCTTTACGTGTGCTGGGGCCACCTACATATGTGTTTAACACTATGCACCTTTACGTGTGCTGGGACCACCTACATATGTGTTTAACAATATTCACCTTTACGTGTGCTGGGACCACCTACATATGTGTTTAACACTATGCACCTTTACGTGTGCTGGGGCCACCTACATATGTGTTTAACATTATGCACCTTTACGTGTGCTGGGACCACCTACATATGTGTTTAACACTATGCATCTTTACGTGTGCTGGGATCACCTACATATGTGTTTAACACTATGCACCGTTTTACTCAACCAGTCCTCTCCAACTTCTGATTTATTGACATGCTTTGAAGGCATTTTAAGTCTACTGCGCACATATCTGCGCAAGGTATGTGATTTACAACCCCTCAACTTTTTACATCATGCAGATTCGTCATTTCGGTCAGTGATAACCTTTATTTATAAGTTTCTTTATCAAGGGAGCAGTGTAAGACATTACGAACGTGCATTAATAAATATTTCGAGTTTCTATGTCACAGGGTGAGAGTCCCTTTCCTACATAAACAATTTCATTGTTGTTTAATATTTGAAGTTCCACCCAGTAAAATATTATAAAAATTGGCAAAAGTAATATCATTTTGAAAACAAAATGGTATTTTTATCAGTATATGGCAATTGCGTGTGTCAATACTTGTTTAGTGATGGGTTAGCAATGGGGTGAAATATGAACCTCTTAACCCTTTCCCTCATAGAGGAAACCATGAAAAGACCTATGCCAACATAATACCAGATCAGCCTGCGAGTAACTCGCAGGCTGATCAGGTTTTATGCTGTTCGCTGCTCCTCAGTGGTCTGGAAATGAGGACTTTATAATTAAATTTGGTAAGGTTTAATTGTGGTTTTCTGCAGATCAGGCTTTATGTGGTACCTATTGAGTGCGTCAAAATGAGTCTATATGAGGGAAAGGGTTAATATATGGCTACGTTCTAACACGACCTTCTTCCAAACACCATCTTGCTTAGGCCGGAGAACAATAAGATTGTGAGCATTTTTTAAACAGAAGAAAGTAGATTTTTTAATGAAGCAGCGAATCGTGTCTTGGTTTGACTACGAATGTCTCTTGTTCACTCAGACTATGTGGGTGACCGTAATCTCGGAGTTAGGGCCGCAAACTAAACGCTTATTCCGGAACCGGATATGAACAGAAGCAAGATTTGGCGCGCTATCGTCTTCTATTGTATTCTAATACATATAAAGAATGGAATATTTGTGCAAATATTTATGACCTATTTGATGTGCCTGTCACAGTATTGCCCTGGATACGTCAAGGTACCGACGTATTGATGAAACGTGATAAAGAAGCATTGTAAGACGGATATCGTACTTAATGTTACTTCATAGCTATAGTGTAGTTACGGGAGACCTGGCGACGGAATTAACTTCATTTTTATTGATGTATGACTCGCATTTGTCATGATTTACAAGTAATGTAATGCCTTGAAATGTATAAATCACCACGGAAGACTGAAGGAGTGCAATTAAAAACTCAATTCGTATGCATCAGCTGTCTTTGGACCACGATAAGATAAATATAGGTACTATTCTTCCAGTAACCCATCAAGGCGAAATAAACGGCATAATACTTTTACGGAAATGCTATCATCGGTTTGTATGCATAAAACACAGTTTTAATAAGACATAAAAGCTGTTGTTGTTGTTTTTTTTCTCAATTTACTGAGTTTATAGATGCAATCGTTTTCTTGGGAAACTGTCGTTAGTATTAGAGCATAAGTCGCCGTTCACGCTGCAGCCCTTGAAATAGGGATTGTTCGAATGGACATTTGGTACAGGCTTATCTCATTTGAAAATAAACTACACAACTTATAAAAGAAACTCTAAAATAACTATATGAAATACAATAAATATATTCTAATTACGGTAAAAAATATTGAATGGGTCCACTATTTCAGCTTAAATTTCGGTAAGGAAACAAAAGCTATAAATATTACTTTCAATTGTTTTCAAACAATACCACGACAAGCAACGTAACGTATTTAATAAAGAACTCACTGTTTCCAACATTTATAGCTAATAAATACCAAATAATATATGCGTGAAGGCTTTACAAGTTTTACATAAAAACTGAAATCTACAAAATTTCTCGAAACATGACATACACCATTTCAGCACCTGCATGACCACAACAAGACACGCATGATTATCCAAATTAGTGTCATATCAACGTAACATTTACATCATAGCAATATTTATATACAGGGTCACGTGACCCGGGCGTATATGCCTGAGTTTGCATTTTACGCCAATATGAACAACGATGCTATCATCGGGGTTAGATGTGGAGCTTTTATGGAAGTTTTTGACATCTTTTATTCCTTCTTAAGATATTCCTCAGCGTTAATATGAAATTTTGTACATCACTTTCATACTGAAAGCATGTTTATTTTTTAATTTTCTGACAATTGTGCAAACAGCAGCTTAGATATTTAGAAAATAAAATGAAAAATAGGCTTATGTAATTTAAAAAATTAAAAATCATGCCGATGGAGCCGTTAGCGCATTTTGCGCTCGACAACGTGAGCCCTGGTGGGTATTCTTGTATATTTCCCTGCGTATGAACACGACGAAATGGACGGAGTGATTTGTTTGTTTTGCATTCAAAGTGAGGCAAGAATTATTGTTTTGTCGTGCAGTTACATGGCCATAAAACAACCACAAATGTTTCTAGGTGAAAACATTTCGGTATAGCTTTCATAAAACGGTTTCGTTTAAATATATCATAAACTATCAGGAATAATACACCGAATAATTTATGTCTATAGCAAAATGATGATATTTTTGTATTAAAGTAGTTTGTAATATCTACTATAAATAGGTATAGGACAGGGCTCAAATTAATATTTTTCCCACTCGCAAAAATGCGAGTGGTTTAAAATATAACTGGTAAACATTTTTTTTTCTACTCGCATTTTGCCGAAAATGTGAGTGTTTATTTTTTAGTCCGGAATCTATTTTAAGTTTGACAACCAACTCTTTCTCCCATTTCTTCACTGTCTTTATCACCAGTGCGTTAGATCTATGTGCTTTCTTCGGTTGGTCGATTTCAGATTCTGTGCAAAATTCATTGACATCACAAGATATAATTAAAAAAATTGGATATCTTTCATTTTGACATTGTTAAATTGATGATCGAAATCAGCATCAGACGTGTTTCCATTGGAAACCGGGACTAGTGTAAAAAAGGCTTCCATGGTCATTACTAGGGTGTGGATTACTTTTAATGATTGAAAATTAAATTAATATTGTAATTTTAAACTTTAATAATTAGAATCATTATGATAATAAAGCAGTACAAGTATCAATATTATTAGGGGAAATATTAATTGAAAACAGCAGATGTTTTAACATATATGTGTTCATGTGTTGTGTAACAAAGTCGACAGACCGGACCCACATTTGATACGTAAGTCATGTATACAACAATTTACTGGTGTAAATTTTGCTTTTGATATTAAAAACAAGCTATGATTGTTTAGTTTTGAAGATGTTCTTGATTATCTTATTGAAATTGTCTCATTTAGACATGTTTAAGAAAATGTTTAAGCCAAAATGTTCACTCGCAAAAAATGCTAGTGGTTTAAAACATAACTCGCAAACTTCATTTTCTACTCGCATTTTGCCGAAATGTGAGTGTTAATTTTGATCCCTGTAAGAGACAATTCAGATACAGTCGGAAAAGATGACTTCCTTCTCAGGGCTTTTTCATCCAAATTTGTGGCGAAGTATTAACATTTCCCTACCGCAGACTCGGAATATAGTGAAAAATTGAGGGAAATTATATGCAATAAATTCAATTAAGCGTCTATAAAGAATATTAAGCTAAGTCTGAAACAGCTCCCACTTTTTTTTCATTCGTGGTTTTTGTTAGAAACAAAATGTCAGTAGGTTTTAAAATACTGTAGAGTTTTCGTGGGGAACTAATTTTCGTTGATTTCGTGGATGATTTTATCCACTTATATGTATCCCCACGAATACTGTTTATGTAAAAGACCTCATGTTTTCTAGAACATGGTTCCACGAATATATGTACCATCGAAATTGATTTAATCACAGATTCCACGAAATTTAATGTCAACAAAAATAAATGAATTTACAGTACTTCAGGAGGAGACAATACATGGATTTGGACGTCTGTTTTTACCAATTTGGGGCAAAAAATATACACAAACAGAAACGTTGAAATATTCCTGCTTCTTCAATTCATGCTTGCCATACTATCTAGACAGTCAACAAGAATAAAAAAAAAATGGATGAGAAAGTTTTTTTTTTAATGTTAAGGTAAAGTCCCTGTAATGGTTCCGCTACATTTCGGACCTCGTGGCCTTTCACAGAGATAGAGAGGTTTCCTAATGTTTCATTAAGGTACTTGGTTATCTTGCTATTGGTTAAATGGTCCAAGATGTAGCGGAACCATTACAAGGACTTAACCTTAAACTGTATCATGAGTCGCTTGCCACTAGTGTCGTATTAAATTTCACCGACACAGTTTATAAGAGCAGTGACGGAATGTCATTTAGGGCACAATTCGACAGACCATACATATTAATTCATCTTTTTTGTTCACCTAAGTCACATTCCTGTGTAAGTTACAAATGACACTATGACAAATTGCTGCTTTGCTAAAATATTTCTTTTAAGTTGAAGAAATTATTGGCCCCGTCCTGGGCGAGACTACTGAAGAGTGTCGTTTTCACTTGGCAGGCCTTTTTGTGTAATCCTGTGCAATAATGTTACAAGTGTAGAAAACATACTCATACAATACTCATATACAATACTCATATACAATACTAGTATTCTATGTTTGGGCTGATTACGATGCCCAAAATTATGGTTTTGGTCATGCTATACTCATATGTTTATGTCATACAGTACATAGTACATTTCAGGAAGACCTAATATATTTAACATTAAAATTAACGAAAAGCGGAATGCATGTTTTCTTTTGCAACCGTCTTAGTATAATATGATTTTCACCTTTTTGTGTAAATGTAAAAAGGCACTGTAATTTGTAATAGGTTATTTCGAATATCCTGTTCGTGTAGGTTAGTTAGCATACTGACAATTTATTTCAGAAATGAAATCATCTCACCGTTATTTCAAGTTTGGTATCAAGACACAAAAACTAGATTTGAATTTTTGGGGGCCTCCGTGGCAAAGAGGGTAAATTCGCTGATTTAAAACTCACTCAGCCCCTCACCGCGTGGGTTCGAAACCCGGCAAGGTCTTTCGGATTTTCATATGATATGATTCATATAAATTGTCAGTATGCTAACTAACCTACACGAACAGGATATTCGAAATAACCTATTACAAATTACAGTGCCTTCCAGCTGGCTTGCGGTAGGTTGGTGGTTCTACCCGGATGCCTCTGTGCATTCGGGGTCTTCCTCTAGCAGGACGTCGCTATATGACTGAAATACTGTCGAAGCGACGGTAAACTCGTTATTTATTTTTTATTTCTATTTTTTTTTTTTTAAATATCCGAAATACCAATTCTTTTAAAGAAACCTCTGTGAAACGGTCAACCTTACTGAACGGTCTCTACCAGAAATCCTCTTGAATGGTCGCCTCCGGAAGATTGGCTGTATCGTCAAGTTACTTGTTGAGATTTAATGTTTACTCTTATCTTATCATTATTGTTATATCCCTCCCATTGCTACTGCATATTTCAGACCTGCCAGCAGTAACACTGCACATTAATTTTCCGGCCAACGGCCATAAAACGAAATATTATGGCCAAATATGTAAATATGTGACCGTAGGAATCTAGATTTTATAGTAGAGAGAGCATCTTTGACGTCTTTCTTTTCCGCAAATTAAGTTATAAATGATGCTTTTTATATTCGACAGTGCAGTGGACGTGCATTTTTCGTTTCACAACTGACAAAATAATATTATGCTGATTTCGGTATGTGCTAAGAAAAAAAAATGTCATTTGTATTTATATATTTTGGAAACAACATTTGTTAGAGCATCATTTATTTAACTGCGTCGCTTTAAGAGACTTCAAAATTTGAGAAATTAAAACTGTGAAACTAAGACTGCATTGTTTCAGCATGCCTCAATTAGACCGAAACGTAGGGAGTGCATTATTTATATGAATATATATTTGTTGACATTTCATAGTTGTAGAATGTTGTTTCGAAACAAAAACATATATTGTTAAAGGAATTCGTGTATTTTCGTTCAGTCCAGGGTCTCCGCTGTCATGCGCCAATGCTCGAGTTTGTTTAAAGTGGGCCTTTTTTTTTTTTTTTTTTTTTTAATTTGGCGCATTCCCGTGTCGCAAGAATTTTATTTTTGTGAATTATCTAAGCAGTCAGTCAGGTTTATCAATATTGCTCACGCAGATATACGCTGGACATAGAAACATTAATAAGCAGTCTACGACACGAACTTCACCTGTGTATTTCATAGTTATGAAGGTTTGAAATTCAGTTGTGTGTTGCTGTTATTGTTGTTATTGTTGTTGTTGTTTTCAGCTTCATTACGATTTTGCGGATGTCACTTGGTTATTTATATTGTATACTTTCGACTACTCTCTGTTTATGTGAAATATCCTGAAGACATTAAAGAAACTTTGAACTAACAGCTAGATACATTTTATTTCTCCGTACTCAGAGAAAAACATCCCATTTTTAATCACATAATAAGAGATTGGTGGATAAACAAACGAAGTGTCATGGAACGCGATCGTTTTCAGTACTTTGATTTGTAATTAATCACAGCTGCCATTGATTACATGTTTACAAATATCCACAGTTCTCGTCATATAATAAAACATTTTATTCATTTATTTATTTATTCTTATTTATTTATTTGTTTATATTAATCAATAAAAATGAACTGAACACATTTTAAACGTAAGTAATACAAATCGTGAACATGGTCGGCTTATTCAATTGATTAAAACTTAAATTATATAACAACTTAAATGTTGATTAAAACTGGTTATAACACAAACAACTAATACATTTCCATTCACACACACACACACACAATATCCGAGAACGAGAATTTTTCCCATCATAACAAAAGAAAATTCCAAGTAAATTTGGGATATGTGAAAATATAGTCACTTACGAGACAAATGTAGTTCATCATGTCTGTCCGTCTGCGCAGAATCTCCGGTTACTATCTCCAAGTCCACCACACGCGTAGTTACGCGAAACGTTGTCATGTTCTGACTTATATACATGTGACGTCATCAACGTGTCGTGATCATTGACAGTGGAGCAGACGAAATGTTAATTAGCTTTCCAAAAAGCTAGCTTCTCTAAACTAAGAGTACATACCAAATTTTCTGTTGTTTCAGCTTTGTATATATATATCTGCTTCTCAAATTTTGCAATGGTAAAATCGTAGCTTTTATCTTATTTATTTAGTTCTCTGGTGGATGCATCAAACGCTTTTACAGAGGTGTTTCTTACACAACTGCGTCAAAGTAATAACAATTGCAAGTTAATTAACACTCATTTATTGTCCATATGAATAATGACAATGCATTATTTTGTCGCATTTATTCAGAAATTATCAAAAAGCATTGTGTGTAACACAAGAATCTAACTTATATGTATATGTATGAAATGAACAATTACACCTCACATACAATTAATACCATACACATAACATTTGAAGAATATACATTGAATCCCATACATAAAGCAAAATAAGCACTGAAAGAGCAAAAACCTCTGTAAACCGCACACCTCTGAAAACCGGACATTTTAGCTGGTCCGGGCACCGTGCGGTTTAGGGAGGTTCCACTGTATATGACAGTAAAAAAATCCACATGCGCTAGTATAAACCTGACATGGACACATGTTATACAATTCAAAGGAATACTCTCGCGGTGTATCGCTTTTAGGTGTTATTAACACCCGGTTTACACTGACTTGCGATCGAAAAATGGCATTCGCTCGCCATCACTCGCACTGACTCGCATAAGGTCGCAAGCTTGTATCAATTCAGTCTCCTCTCCACGGTCTCAACAGCCATTTCTCTTGGTATCCATCACTCTCCGTCGGTCGCAGGCATCCATCACTCTCCGTCGGTCGCATACACGAAAGCGAGTGTATTAAACAGTTCAAAACATTTGCAAAAGGTGTGCGATCGGTTAAAAATGCAATAGGGTCGCATAATTGGTCATAGTATGCTCGCAAAAGTCTCAACCTCTTACAACCCGGTCTCATAGGTCGTTATATGCTCGCAGAAGTCTCGCAATGTTGTTGCATTTTAAGGTTATTTATATTATCTATATATGTACAGGGCAGCACACGTTATCATTTTATTTTGTACATTATTTTAGATTTCGTTTTACTCTTAACTTGTGCTATGTCAATACATCCATACGACTGAAAGATTCCCTTTTAACGAGTTTAATTCTTTTTTTGGAACAATAACAATAATAGGATTTTAAAATATCACACATGGGTTTAGTCTGACTAAAGTCTCGTGACCAAGACATTTTCGATGGCAGCTTCCTGAAGCACTCGAGCCTCATCCTGGGCAAAATCGCCAGTGCGATATCATCAATGTCAGATCCCGTATTAATCCAGGAATTGATTAAATTATCGGTGGTTGCATTCACTTTTTACTTTTTAGCGAGCATATGAAGTCATGAACAGATTGCTTTCGCATTAATCGTAATAGGGTTTCAACGAAATCACATGAAGTCGTAGCGATCGCTGACGGTCGCAACTCTCGCGATCGGGGTAGTATAACACACTCGGTGCGGTAGCAAGTCGATCTCGAATGGTTGCGACCCGTTATAAGCCTTTAAACTACACATAAGTTTGGCACAATCCAGCGATCAATGTGGCGAACGGATGGGAATTGTGCGAGAGAAAAAGTCATAGCACGTGTCGCAATAAAGCTACTCCGGAATTAAGAATATTTGAGAATTTCCCAGCTAATCCGGGGGGTACAAACAACAGTTACAACTTCGTGGTGTTGCACTGATTCTATTGTGAACGGTAGTGCACCGTGAAGCTATAACGGTAAAAGTTTATTTGTACCCCCGGATTAGATGAGTATTTGCCGAGTTCCGGATAACACCTATAGGGTCGCAATCCGAAGTAAAATTTGAAAATTTGAAGTGTAAGGAAAAGAACTGACATTAATTGATCAGGCTGTTAATGTCGGATGCCGCGAGCAAAGGTTGCCATGTGTACCAGAATATGTTCTTTTCATATGCGTTTTATGTAGTCGCACATACATTTGGTAAAAATGGCCATTGACGTATCCTTTAGCACTAGCAGATAACCATGAGTAACCATACCTAAATAACACTTGATAATTAGATCACCATTTCCTAACAAAAATATTGTTAGTTTTTTTATAATAATAATTATGTCATCTTAGTCAAGGAATTAACATTTTGTATAACAAAAATGGTGGAATGCGTTTCCGCCAAATTTAAGAATTTCAGTATCGTTGTTGGAAGTCGAGACTGTTTATTTACTTACCGATTTACTTACTTACTAATTAGACTCCAAAACCTATCTCTCTATCTACATATACACACACACATACAAATGTATACATACACACATACAAATGCATACATACACACATACTAATGTATACATACACACATACAAATGTATACATACACACATACAAATGTATACATACACACATACAAATGCGTTCTTCGCTACTCAATCTTTAAGCGCGTTTTTCTTTCAACGATAACTCTATCATTGGTGCTATATCAGTTACTCATAAATGACACCCACACTGTGCTGTAAATCATTAAAAATCGTACAAATCAACACAACAACAGAACATATATTTCATTGACTTGTAAACAGTACACTTCAAAAAAATGCATAAACTATAAAAATACAGTAAACCCCGATCAGACTGATCCTTCCAGGAGCTTCTGATCAGGTCTTTTGTTTGCTCATTCAATATTGCATCTCATATTTTTCACAGTCTGTATGACAGAGATATTTCTTTGACCATTTAAAGTTCAGTAAATTAATCATCATTAAGCCATATCAGTTCACTTCGGAAGAAAATTGCATCAACACATTGATGTATGCGCTACTAATGGGACAAAAATACGAAATGAAAGAAAAAAATACCAAGATGAAAACTAAATAAAAAAAGAAAAGATAAAAATTGAAGAAGAACAAAAATAACATCATTAACATAATTATTTACATTCCGAAACCGAAAATAGAGCGACACGACAGAAACGTGTCAAATATCGTGGTAATGCAAAAATCTCCGTCGTAGCGACTTCCTTTTCTTCAAAACAGAAGCAATTAAACAAAAACGTTCAGTTCTACTTTTTCACCGCAATGAATATTTCAGCAACGAATGCCTGACACACAGAACAGGGGACACATCTTCTTAAAACCTGTCCTCGGTATATGTAATAACGTTTAGCTAAGTTTGGTATAGCATTTTTTATTTATGATTAAGTTATAATTTAAAGAAGAGTTAAAGTGTCAAATTACCAATCGTTTTCCAATGTATACATATACACATGTACTTTGAAAGTCAATTGTCTATTTCATGTTGTATATGAAAACAAAAGCTGCAATGTTTATACTACATATTGGAATTATTCAAAAATATACAACATTGAAGGCACCGACTATATTCTGCGCGGATATTCTTGTAGTTGTTTTTTTTCCCAGAATTGTATTTTAGGATGGCTTATAATTAATTAAACGTCTTGCAAATGATAGAAACCAGTGATTCATTGATCGATTGATTCATTCATTTATAAAATATCTACTTTTTCCTATCACTAATCATATATAAAACCATTTGCAAACGATGATAATTAATACTTTATTTATTTATTTATTTATTTATTTATTTATTTATTTATTTATTAATTGTTTTCATTATTAAAGGTATGTATATATGTATGTAAAACTGGTATCATACAGACATTTCCTGCTTTAAATCGGAGCACGAGCCGAGAGATATAAATAACTTTTTTTATCTAATATTACATCAACGTGCACTCCGGTTTACTTCATATTAATTGGGTCATAACTCATTGACAACACGGCCGCATTGACATTTGACACTGGACTGTCGGATAGAGTCCAGTGTATTAATTACCAATAAATGACTGAGATCACGAGACTGACAAGTTGACTACCTCAGTAGCCCCTGACAACCCAGCCGGGGGATTTCAGGATCACCAACGTTAGATAGACCGCAAAGACAAGAGGAGACGTACATGGAATGGCAGAACATGATGGTTTAAAAAGTCAAAACTTACAAAAACTGACAGTCACCCTTTCAGAAAAACGAATAAATAAAACTTCATTAAACGTTGATTCCTTGGAGACTAAACTTACCGGTAGTTATAAGCAATACTTTTGAGTGGATAGGTTTGGGATTTTGCTGTGTTTGGTTTATGTTTGTTTTTGATGTTGATTTGTTTTTGTAGTGTTGTTTTTGTTGTTGTTTGGTTGATATTCACGGACCTTCCTTTGTCTTTTATTGATATTTTTTCCTTATAAGAAATAAAGCTAAATGCCTAGGCTCTTACAAAGGATTATTCTGAAAATAAAAGTAAATTTTTAATGTATTTAGAGTTTTAGTACTCGTTAATGACGTCGCTCTATCCATATAAATGTTGTTTTTAGAAAAACGTCCTGGCTAGTCCCACGTGATTTATAACATGCGTCAGATTTTAATGTAAATATAGGAGCCTTGTCATTTCGAGGGGTTTTACTTAGGGAGTATTACAGAAGTTGTATAGTCTGAATTCTTCTCTCATTTTTCAAACTGAAAACACATTTATATATCGTCTTGCATTTATATCAGTCATGTGTGCATTATCACACTGCATGTTTACAGCAATTTGTTTTCATATAGTTTACTTCACACCGACAGGATTTAAGTCATTTGAAGACTATTTCTACTTGATACAAATATATTGCTGTCACACTGCAATATCACGTCAAAGACATTGTATAAATGGTGAAGAATGTCAGATCAGAAATACAGACAAACATAATTAATTATTTTAAGTTAAAATAATAAACAAACATTCAAGTGCTGGTATTATCTGAATTGTTGAATGAAACCTCAAATAAAGACCACCCAAGTATAAAGACCACCTCATTCTTTAGCTATTTTGTCCAGGATCACTTTGTTAATCAGCTCGATTACAAGACCACCTTATTGTTAAGACCAATTGACCTAGATCCAAGTGGTGGTCTTCCTCGTAATATTAAAGTTTCATTGTGTATACACCTTTATTGTACACCTATTTGTCTAAACCTGTCTAGAATACTATACGTGTCCAGCTTTTTCTTATCGTACAAAATTAGCATTTTCTTCTAAGAATGACTTTTACGACACTTGTTTAGTGTCTAGCGCTCTATACGACTTATGCATTTTATTGCATACGCCAGACCATACAGACAAATTTGACCTGTTAAGTACATGCGATTGCTGTGACCCTAAGTGCGACCCTGCTTATCTGCATAAAGTTGATACCGGAATGCAAAAAAGTCACATTCGTTTGTATTTGTTGTTGTTTGTTGTTATTTGTAAGTAAGAATTTAAATTTTCATAGAGAATATATCTACTTTATATCTCCAAAGTTTGAGTACGAATGTCTATAGTGGAAGACATCCCCCAACCCCACACACACACACACCAAAAGAAAAAAAAATATCTGAAAAGTTGGCTGTTTGCTCTTGAGAGTTAAGTGTTTCATTAAATATAGGATTTATATATTTTTATAATAAGTCAAGCCATCTACGGCCCAAGTTCGGTATTCACAGTGCCATGTCTCACCGTGTCTCATTTGAGACATTGTTGATCTCGAAAGTGTTTGCAGCGAACTGTTTATTGGTGTTGAGTTGCAACACTCACTTGCAGCATTTGTGAGTGATAACTCTTTTAAAGTGAAACAAGACTAATTTTAATGCAGACATCAAAGACGCCGCGCATGTTTTTGAGCCATGACTTAAATAAAGCAAAGCCATTTAAGAATACCCTAATAACATGTGCACGTATTATTACAAACAGCGGGTCTAAATATTTCTACTAGGCAATGATACAAGCCATTTTGAGAAATGTATTTTCAGCTGTAAGCCGTTTGATTCAAGTTTTCTAAAGTTTGTTCTAAGAAGTCCATGCCTAATTTCCTTTTGTGTGTGTGTGTGTGTGTGTGTGTGTGTGTTTTGTTGTTGTTGTTTTTTTGCTGTTGTTGTTTTTTTATTCCTTTTTTATATATAATTATTGGAAGAGGGTCTGCAGGATGCATGAAATATGAAATTTCTAGACAGTGAATTACTCAATCTACAGAAAACCATCATCATCCACAGCAAGGACACTGATAAGCAAACAAGTTTTATTTGGTACGCGAAAAAATGCAGTAATTGCAACCGAAAGGATTTAAACCTCCAGATCCGGGTCCATTGACAACGAAGCAAATACTGTATGTTTGGCGGTGATCCGCCGTGCAATTAATAAATATAGATACATAGCTTTACAACATATGCTACAATGTTCAGTTTAACAATTTCAGGCGCTTTATCATAATCTACTTATATATTGGGGCCGCATATTGGGCCTGGGGCCGTCAATTAGACATGTCCGATACGGCAAAATGTATGTTTCTTTTTTTCACTTTCTACAGTATACTGTAATATATATCAATTACGTTCGGTATCATTGATTTTTCAAGTTGACGATATGTAATTAAAATTTTGAATAATTTATGGCCATTAAAATCTAAAACCTTTTTTCTAAGCTTTAAGGAATCTGGCTGCTTGCAGGGTCCGTTATACAAGTTTTAAAACCCGTGGCCAAGGAGTTTAGGGAGAAGTTTTTAGATATCCATTTAATGTGTCGATTTTTCTTAATAAGGATAAAAACATGCTTATTTTGAATCTTTTTGTTGTTGTTGTTGTTTTCACACCAGTTGATACAAGTAATTGATTCATTTTTTTTTTCAAACATCTAACATATTTTTATTTTACAATAATAATGGTGGTTGCTACCTTTTTCGATTATGCGGCTCCATGGCCAAATTTAAAACCTATGCCATACTGCCGCCGCGTGGAAACGCGGCGTCAATCAACAATTCTGAAAATTCGGGTGTTTCCGGAAAAGGATATTTCACAATCGGAATGCCTCGGTGAGAAATTCTTCACCATGATGATGATAAATGACGGAATTTCCCGAGAAGTTCCGGTCGGCAAATACATTACCGAACTCTACGGAGAAACTCCGAAGTTACACAACCTGTTAATTACTAGCTGTCACGTCCCAATGGCAAATTCACGTCGCCATGGTTACAGAGACTAGGACCGCTGATACCTACGACAAAACATTGTTCAGATGTCACTGAAATGTACGGTTGCATCACCCAGCTTGTACTTTATCATGTAGGTTAATGACAATGAACGAGAGAACGTTGCTGTTGGTACCCATCAATTGCATGTTTCTTACATCACAAAATAAACAAAACTGATACCTGCGTCTGCATCATTCAGTGGAATAGACTTGATATATGGTAGTTATTTTTGTTAACCCCGCAGTATCTTATGGGAACGAGAAAGTGTTTGCTTTAATGGCTGGATGGATGGCAGCAACATCATCATCATCATCATCATCATCATCAACATCATCATAGTGCATAGATTAAAACCAACAATGATCTTGACTTTGATTATTCAAATACATGGGTTCGTCGAAAAAGATATTTCGAATAACCGGGATTGAAAGTCAGAGCCGTATCTCTTCAGTCGAGTATGGTGTATTTTTTTTTTTTTGTTTTTTTTTTTTTTTCGTTGTTGTTGTTAATTGTAACTTTTTTATTTTATAACGATTTAGGGAACACTCTTTTACAACTTATAATAATCCCCTCATCTGTTTCTGGATTGAAGTAGTTCTTTGCGCCTGGAAAGGTCATTAAAATTCCTTGACCACAATATACCCCGGAAGTCAGCAAGATTCTCGGAATAATCGCAATTTTATGAATTACAGGACCGCGAGAGAAAAAGGATTATTTTCATTGATCGCGAGTGGAATATTTTTTTATTCATAATGGAATGATAAACGTTTTCCTTCCCAACATGAGACCGGAACATGTGTCTGTGGTCACGTGGTTACAGTCGTTGACGTATTGTCACTCAGTCCCTCACCGCTGTGGATTCGAGTCTCGATTACATCACTCGGGTTTTTTATATGAAGAAGATTCATAACTGGTTCACGATAGGTCAAAAGTTATACTGGGGAGTTCCTTGGGCGCAATGGATCATCTTCCATCTACAATAAGCAGGACACCGCTGAAATTATGACTGAATGAATGTCGTAGCGACAGCAATAAAGTTCGCAATATCTCAGTGGTCAAGTGATCGGGAGGTCTGGGCTCGAATACCAGCAAGGGAACTTTCCTTCGGTGATTGCGTCAAACCAAATACGTATAAAATTGGTACTAGATGTACCCTTGTCTCGCATTCGGAAAAATGAAGTTGCTAAGGGAACTCAAAATACTCAGCACTGGTTCTACCTGGGAACTTGTCTCCCGTGTATCGGTGTATCCAACCACTGTCTTATATGCATGCTATCTCTTCAGAAAAAAAAGAAGAAGAAAATAGGACCACACTCGTGGTTTATCCTGCCGCAAGGTCTAAATATAAATGTATGACCATAATAACCAGAAACTGATAACAAGCCATCTCGCTATAGAGGAAGAAGAATATGACGTAAAAAAGCGTTTCCGAGTCCTCTCTGTGCTTCAGTATTTATGCATTGATGGTATAAAAAAATTTAGGAACAGTATATTGATATTGATATTTGATATTAAAGATCTGCTAAGTGTATTTGTTTTCGACGTGCGAAAACTAGGCCCAATCGCAACATCTCGGATTCATTTTGACGATTCAATAATACTATTTCATGCAATTAAATTCAAATTGCACACATGCACACATGCATCATGGACTGTAACGTGTCGTTGCAGCCAACAGGTGCTAAATAATATGGACGTCATTGATAAGTAGGGGGACACCCCTCGTAAATCAATGGGCGCGTCCCGCGCGCTACGTCAATCCGCGAGAATAATTCCAGATATAGTATGTTGAGTCATTAAAGATTCGCTTGTTCAATGTATATATTATCTGTTGACTGTTTAATGAATTAAAAGATGTGAATTTAAACAAAATATACTTATATCTAGCCATGGACAACATTATGCTAGGCTTTTATTTATTTATTTATTTATTTATTTATTTATTTATTTTATTTTATTTTATTTTATTTTATTTTATTTTATTTTATTTTATTTATTTATTTATTTCAATCGGACTACCGTCATATAAAAATCGTTTTAATAACATTAAAATTTAAAAAAAAAAAATCCAAGGCCACAAACATGATTGCGAAGGTCAAAATTTCAAAACGACAGAAACCGTAGTCAAATGCTCTAGTCGGAAAAACGTACGTACATCTACAGAGTTGGACCGGGGATTGCCGAGTAAATACGATTAGCAGCACATTAGCGATCTATACCGGACAGGACTAACCTGGTTTCTGTTGGAAGACGTTAACGTCATCCCTGACAACACACTTGACAACGTTACTGTGGGAGAAGATGGATCACCCTTCATTCACGGTGCGTGTCTCTTGAAGTCACGTGACCTGCCTCGATTTGAATAATCGCACTAATTATGATTATAAATAGCAAATCAAAACTGTTCCTGAAGCAAATGATGTCTCCTTTGCCGCAATGTTTTCTCACTTGATTACTTCCTGAATATCTTCTTCTTCATTTTTTTCTTCTTTTTTTTTTCTTTTTTTCCTCTCTCTCTCTCTCTCTCTGTTCTTCTTTTTCTTCTTCAATTTCTTCTTTAATTCTCTTTTTTCTCTTTTTCCTTTTTTTCCTAAACTTTCTTTTTTCTTTTGTTTTTTTTTTGTTCTGTTATAACCTTTACTTTCGATATTCGTCGAACATAATCTACTAAAAAGATAAAATAATAATTTGAAAATCAATACAATTCAAGAATGGTTAATTTTAAAATCAACGTTAGATTAAATAGCTAATTACCAATTAAAAACTGCAGACTGTATGATTGGGAAGTCTTTAAGTTTTTCGTCTGATTTTTATGCAGAACCGTATGAGCGTCTATATCTTATGTCAATCAGCGGTTGCGACATAACGGTACTATATTCTTCAGGGTATTCTCAGTGCCACCTGCACTACCATAGGGACTTGCTTGGTAATTTTGATATAAATGTAGATCAAGGACTGGTCTATATGTGACTGGATCTAGTATCATGCCACTGGTATATCACGAGGTAGTAATTATACATTTTAAATGACTTAAAGTCCCAATACCTTATAATTGCTTGTGATAAATCCGAATGCACATACACCATAAAGCCTCTATGAGAATTTCAGCCTCCCTCCCCCGCAAAAAAAAAAGAAAAAAAAATGCGAAAAATACCATAAGAAAAATCGCAAAATATAACTTTCTCACATGACGTCAAACATAAAATCAGCAGTATACGAGGATGTTTCGGAAGTTTGTGGATTTTCTTCACATCTCTTCTAAAACCGTTCAAGTTCTGACAAAAACCCACGGATCTTTGTTGTTAAGGGTGACAAGGGGGATAACTGCGGTGTTAAACTATGTAATGTCATACGGAGTAATCGACACATAGAATCATTTAACAATAGCTGTTGATGATGATGATGATGATGACGTCGACGATGAAAACGGCGATGATGATTATGATGATGATGATGATCGGCAAGTTTCGGTTATATTCAGACTGGTTTATTTGGCATACGGTAATTTCAGAATTCTTTTTGAAAAGAATGTAATAACAAACATTTGCGTGTGGACACTACTTTTACATATTAAAATATTTCAAGTACAGTAAAATAACGATTAAGGTTTTCTTCCGAACGTCATGCATATTTCGTGATATATTCCTAATCATGCGCAAAGAAGCAAACAGTGTGTTCGATATTCCGAGCCTTAAGACTATCCAAGCAGGTTATTTTGAGCTCATCTTATTTTTGTATAAAAAATATTCGTCCAATGAAAGCCAAAATTGGGCTATCAGCCTTCTTTTTACATATGCCGATAGCCCCTTCTGGCTTTCAATAGACGATATGAGCTAATGGCATCACCCTGGCGTCATCGGCGATGGCGTCGGCGTTCACCCTGATTAAATTTTATGCTAAGGTCAACTTGTTTCACATGAACTAAAAAAAGTTGTTGCTTTGAAACTTGAAACACTTATTCCCCATCATTAGTTGACTTAAGGCTGCAAGATTCTGAATTCTTGATTTTTCAACTTAATACTGTTGTTTACTGTGGACTTGTCTTTGTTCATTTCATATTGTTTTCTCACAGAATTGTCCCTGACTTAGTAATATATCTTCAATAATTAATTCTTAAGATTGATCATTTCGATTAAGTGGTTTATCCAGGTTTTTAGCCCAATTCGGCTTGTACTTTCAAATATACCGCGAGAACTGAACATGGGTAAAAGTAATAAAAATGTCGAAGACTGAGTTTTATTTTTATGTTTTTATTGACTCCAAAGTTTTACAGTTTTTTTGTTTTTTTTTGTTGTTTTTTTTGTTGTTTTTTTTGTTGTTGTTTTTTGTTGTGTTTTTTTTTATTCATATATTTATTTCCTCCAGCTTCACATTAAAAAAGCATGTAAAACTAAGAAAAAAACTTATGACCTAACAGAAAGATGTTTGGATTTTTCTTTATTATAAAAAATCAGGCAGGAGTTTGAAACGATGCATGCAACACAATTTCTGTGGAATAAAATAATTAGAGGAAAAGATAAGGTGCCTTTTTTCAGGTTGGAGGTTCCTGGTTCGAGACCTAACACGAGTTCAACGAGAACGTAAACTAGTATTTTGACCGAATGTTTTGATCAGCGATAAACATGAAAATACTGTGTACATGATCCACGATATTATTGACGCTTGCGTGAAGATTACCGTCAATTTATGAATTAAAACATGTACATTTATTAACAAATATATCAAAATCGACAAATTAAAAAGTGCAACATCATCATTTCATTGTTATGTCAACCAAGGATACTTGTCAATGGACCACAAACTTTATTTTTTATTGCACATGGAAGCCATTATTTAAGGTATACGCCCCATAAAAGCCATCAATTCTATCAAAACCATGCATATACCTTCACAATATACTTAGGTGCAAATTGACATGTTATGACATGTGACAGAAATGCCTTTATTACCTCCCCTTGATAATTTTGCTGCTGTGAGTTATCTCCCCTGAAAACTAAAAGAATAAAATTGCTTTCAATAATGTTTATATTTTTTTCATAAAATTTGAAATGGAATCATGTAATACACCTTTCTACCGTGAGTTTATTTCGAAAATCAAATTCAGTTTTTCATATCCACAGAATATATATATTTTCCATACAGATTATCTACCCCAACATGTAATAAAACTTGGAAAAACTCTCGGTGAAACATTTTTATTTTTGGATGTCTTCAAAGTGGCAAAGTTTCATAGAAATATTACCATCCAGTGACAAGATATGAAATATTGCTTTAATGGGGCGTCTACCTTAATGGGCGCCGTGGTCCAATGGTTGTATCAAGGGTCATGGGTTCAAACAATAATTCATGACCTTTCAGGTTATGTTGTGCTGTGCTCTGCTGTCCTGTGCTGTGACATGATATCCTGTATGGGCTATACTGTGTTGTGCTCTGCTGTCCTGAGCTGTGACATGATATCCTGTATGTGCTATACTGTGTTGTGCTCTGCTGTCCTGAGCTGTGACATGATATCCTGTATGTGCTATGCTGTGTTGTGCATTTTTGCTGTGCTATACTGTGCTGTGCTGTGTGCTATGCTGTGCTGTTCTTTGCTATCCTGTGATATGCTATGATGTGCTATGCTATGCTATGCTAAAATATGCTGCACTATGCTATGCTGTACTGTGCTGTGCTCTGATATGATATTTTGTGCTGTGCTATGCTATCCTGTGCAATTCTGTGCTGTGCTATATTGTGCAATGCTTTTCTGTGCTGTGCTGTTCTGTGCTGTGCTATATTGTGCAATGCTTTCTTTGCTGTGCTATGCTGTTCTGTGCTATGTTGTGCAATGCTTTGCTGTGCTATGCTATGTTTTGCTTTTCTGTTCTGTGCTGTGCTATGTTGTGCAATGCTTTGCTGTACTATGCTGTTCTGTGTTGTGCTATGTTGTGCAATGCTTTGCTGTGCTATGCTGTTCTGTGTTTTCCTATTCTATACTGTGCTATGCTATGTTGTTCAATGCTTTGCTGTGCTATGCTGTTCTGTGCTGTGCTATGTTGTGCAATGCTTTGCTGTACTATGCTGTTCTGTGCTGTGCTATGTTGTGCAATGCTTTGCTGTGCTTTGCTGTTCTGTGCTGTGCTATGTTGTGCAATGCTTTGCTGTACTATGCTGTTCTATGTTGTGCTATGTTGTGAAATGAATTGCTGTGCTATGCTGTTCTGTGTTTTGCTATTCTATACTGTGCTATGCTATGTTGTGCAATGCTTTGCTGTACTACGCTGTTTTGTGCTGTGCTATGTTGTGCAATACTTTGCTGTACTATGCTGTTCTGTGCACAGGGGTTTGGCACGAAAGGGGGGGGGGGGGGCATAAAATCACTATATATAATACAAGGGATACAACTTCCGATTGATCTAAACCCATACCTTCATCAGGAAAAAGCCAACAACTCAGCCATTTATGAAGGTATCTTTGAATACTTTGCACCTATCGCAAGCGTATACATTTATGTAACCAAAAATCACCACTTTTTCACCCATGCGAACTCAAGTATTCAACAACGAAACCCGCAATGCGAAACTAACCCCTGTTTTCCAAAATCTCGACACGCGTTCGTACAGGGTCGCTCACTCGGTCTACCAGTGTAAACAAGCGTTTCTGCGACAAGACAATGTAAACCGATGCAATTATTCCATAAAACATATTGATTACTCACATCGGCATGCAGAAACTTCCCTCGGTACAAAGGAAATTCAGCAGAAATCGCAAATTTCAACCGCTGGCCTACTGTCACTTCCATTTTAGCCTTTATGCAAATTACGTGACCAGTAATGCTACGCTGAATGCGATTGGTTGTAGAGGTAAACAAACAACTTCCTGGTTCCCGATCTGCCCGTTAACTCATAGGCATAAAACGGAATAAAGCTATATTTCCGGTATTTACCGCACGTAATTTGCATAATGGCTAAATGGAAGTGAAAGTAGGTCAACGGTTGAAATTGACGATTTCTACTGAATTTCTTTTGTGCCGAGGAAAGTTTCTGCATGCTGATGTGAGTAATTAATATGTTTTATGGAATCATTGCATCGGTTTACATTGTCTTGCCGCAGAAACGCTTGTTTACACTGGTAGACCGAGTGAGCGACCCTGTACGAACGCGTGTCGAGATTTTGGAAAACGGGGGTTAGTTTCGCATTGCGAGTTCCATTGTTGAATACCTGAGTTCGCATGGGTAAAAAAGTGGTGATTTTTGGTTACATAAATGTATACGCTTGCGATAGGTGCAAAGTATTCAAAGATACCTTCATAAATGGCTGAGTTGTTGGCTTTTTCCTGATGAAGGTATGGGTTTAGATCAATCGGAAGTTGTATCCCTTGTATTATATATAGTGATTTTACCCCCCCCCCCCCTTTCGTGCCAAACCCCTGTGGTTCTGTGTTGTGCTATTTTGTGCAATGCTTTGCTGTGCTATGCTGTTCTGTGTTTTGCTATTCTATACTGTGCTATGCTATGTTGTTTAATGCTTTGCTGTGCTATGCTGTTCTATGCTATGCTACCCTGTGTTATGCTATGTTTTACTATTCTGTTCTGTTCTATGTTATGTTGTTAAATGCTTTGCTGTGCTATGCTGTTCTGTGCTATGCTATGTTGTCAATGCTATGCTGTGCTATTTTGTTGTGAGCTATGCTATGTTTTCAATACTTTGCTCTGCTTTGCTGTTGTGTGTTATGCTTTGTAGTGGAATGCTTTGTTGTGCTATGTTGTTTTGTGCTGTGTTATGTTGTGCAATGCTTTGCTGTGCTATGTTGTGTTTTTCTTTTCTGTTCTGTGCTGTGCTATGTTGTTCAATGCTTTGCTGTGCTACTAGTATGCTGTTCTGTGCTTTGCTATGTTGTGCAATGCTTTGATGTGCTATGCTGTTCTGTGTATTGCTATTCTATACTGTGCTATGCTATGTTGTGCAATGCTTTGCTGTGCTATGCTGTTCTGTCCTGTGCTATTGTTACATATTGCACCTAACCTAGTTATGTATACACAACACTGTAGAAGGAAATCCCTATTCTATGAATAACTTGTTTACTAGTTTTGTTCTGGAGTAATCTATTAGGCGATCCCTGTTCTAAAAATAACTTGTTTACTGGTATATTTGTTTACTGGAACTTTCTTTCTTTCTATGGAAAATTCTAGAAGTCTTATGTAACCTGTTTACACTTTTAACATTCTATTTTGGAGTATAGTATGGTCGTTTCTAGAATATTTTGCTCAAGTATATATAATGAAGGGAGTTTTAGGGAGAGCAGACTTGATGAGGAGACTTGTTTTAAAGGACTTGTTTCTGGCAGCAATTCATCAAGTGTGGGTCATTCAACAGTGAGGAATTAATTTCGGACTTACATTTGGATAAAGGACATATTTATTGGATTGCTCAGGTTAAATTTAAATTTCATCAATCAGACAAGGATCAAACTAATTTGTTATAATAATTTTAAGACACTGTATGTTGTGATATTCATATTGATATTTGTCACTTGTTTATACTTAAAATATATTTAGTTAACTAGTTTGTTGCTGGCTTTTCTTTGTTGCGCTATTTCATCAAATTGGCCGTAACACTATATTGTGCAATGCTTTGCTGTGCTATGCTGTTCTGTGCTTTGCTATGTTGTGCAATACTTTGCTGTGTTATGCTGTTCTGTGCTGTGCTATATTGTACAATACTTTGCTGTACTATGCTGTTCTGTGCTATGCTATCCTGTGCAATGCTTTGCTGTGCTATGGTTTTCTGTGCTGTGCCATGTTGTACAATGCTTTGCTGTGCTATGTTTTCTGTGCTGTGCCATGTTGTACAATGCTTTGCTGCGCTATGCTATACAGTGCTATGCTAAGCTATCCTACGTTGTACTTCGCTTTGCTATGCTGTTTGTGTTGTGCCATGCTGTGTTGTGCATTGCTTTGTTGTGTAGTGTTTTTGCGGCGTTTATTTGGAGACTAAAGTCATGCAGGATGCAGAACGGTTGTATGATGCACGAATAATTATCTTTGAAGCATTTCATCCTAGGTGATAAACACTCGGTATTAAAGCGTCCCCCAATCCCAATCGGTAAACATCATTGTAATAAATCGCACCGTTTTTTAATTATATACGGAGATGGCTTAACAGACTATGATATATTGCAGGTAATTACAACGCTCGACCCGAAATAAGTCTCGATGTGCATCAAAGAGAAGTGTTCTGATAAAATAACCTTATATCTATCAGAAACACTGAAGTTCAGTCAGAATACTTTATCAAAACTTAATTAAAACTGTTAAGTTCCCCAAAATGCGTTTACAAAAAATAGAGCGTATTCCATGCAATTGTTAAATCTAGGATACAGTATCAAGAAGCAGATGCTTTCTGTACCACGTGACACATTCTGCAACATGGCATTTTCACCAGACACGGTTGCTTATTCATCATTTTTATTATTTAATTTTCAGCCTGTGAAGTTCAGGTTAAATATAGTTTAAACGCATCTCGCGGAATTCCGGTTAAATAAAGTTTAAAACTATATTTTACCGGAATTACCCGGAATGCGTTTACAAAAAAAAAGTGTATCCACTACAACAAGACCTACACTTGTCGAGTTAATTCGTTTGTAAACAAGGAAACAAAGATTTCATCTACACAGACGAGAAAAAGTAGAAAAAAAGTTAATTATTATTATTATCATTTGTATTTGTATTTTATATTGGTCTGCTTTGAAAGGGCTGGTTTAAGGTGTTGCTCAAAGAGATACAATCCAAAACCAAAATGTTATATATATGTTAATACCACGGACGAACGGTGATACGGTAATTGCTTATTCGCTTAATTTTTGTGAAATTTTAGATTGTATACGAAGCTAATATATATACTCAACAACTTTTCTAATTGGTCACCAGATAATTTCATCAAAATATCACAAGGAAAATAAGTGTATGAAAATCTAATGTATTTAAATTTAAAGAACTGTTTATTACGAACTAACGCTGTGTTGTTTACCTACGATTTTTGTTGCAAATCCATGTATACTCAAGTTATGTTCATGGAACTCAATTGTGATGGTTTACCATCAATATATTCACCAGTATTGAAAAATATCAAAATCAAAGGGTGACCAATTAGAAAAGTTGTTGAGTTTATATATATATATATATATATATATATATATATATAATATATTGTTCAAAACATGGACATGTACACAGCCCAATTAAAGAACGTACACGGACGTATAAACAGTCCAAACAAAAGAACGTACATGCATACGAAAGGGTCTTAGTTTTAGTGACTCTTGGAGGAGTGATCGAGAGAAATGATCACAAAATGAAGATTTTTTTGTAAGAACTGACCTCCATGTATGCCACATGTTGGATTTCATTCATTTAAATTAAACTTCTTCCAGAGGAGATGACAGCGACTTTAACCAAACATGGATTGTGTGTTTGGTAAGATCCCCTAGGGATGTTTGTCATTTACGTAAGGTTGTTGTTACAGCTATGTTACAATGTTCTAATTGTAAACATCTCACAGTTTCACCCTAATTTTGTACATGAGTTTGACAGATTGAACGTAAATGTAAATGAGATTCTCTTATCTAAATGATATTATTCAGCCACATCGTATTTTTTCATTGTAAGGTTTTTTCATTGTAAGGTTTTTATTGTAATTATTATTTTTTCTTTCAATGCTTATAATAAAGTCCTAAAATCTCCCATTCCCTTCATTAAAAATCATTTCAAGTAAATTTTGCCATTTCATAATTTCAATATGATATTATGTAAACAATTGCACACTGTATGCATTATATATCTTCCAAATTTTGTATTCAATCATCAGACCGCATAATTACCATTTACGTCATGAATATTCATAAACTTAGGACATATCTACCGAACATTAAATGGGCTCTCCGGTCCCCCCATTATGACCACATAGGCCTCCATCAGAGCTATCGAGAGTGATAAATATAAGTTGTTAGAACTTGTTTCATAATCGATGTAAAATAAATAAAGATTAAACTTTATTAAATCGTACATGAACCCATGGATCATTCTTTACAATGCAGATTGTGTAGAATCTGAGCAACAATAGAGAACAATGTATAAGAAAACAGAGGAGACCCTGATCAGACAGTTCCTGTTTGCAAATATGTCAAAATGAGTAAAGGGTTAATATATAGAGAGAATATCTGCTTGTTTTAAACTTATATGGAATATATCTTATCAAAACGAGATACATTTTTAATATTTTCACGAGCGCGTAGGAAACAAATTCTGACAGATCTATATCACTCACGCTGTGGGATATGGATTTTATCTCACTGATAAAACACAGTATTTCATCAGTAAGTATAAAATTAAATATTTATAAAATAAGAGTATTTTATGTGCAAGTACCGGTATATGATATCAAAAGACGGGTCAAGTTCGATTTTGGATACAATGAACTGATTCGTTATGCGTCTATCATAGTCATGACTGTTTTTGCGCAATAACTTTTGAAATACTTCATGTGTTGAATTAATGTGTAATGTGCAAGTATATATTATCAAAGTACATGTCAAGTTTGATTTTGGTTAGAATCCACTGAATTATGAAAGAGTAAATTGATAAGTTTACTAATAATACAAAGTTATTATTGAGATCAAAACTAATATATTTTTCTACACACGCACACGTAAAAAAAAGTTGTGCCACAAGCTGTTTCAACTTTATTACGACCCTGGGACATCGATAAATTTTAGTTCCTAATGACAGAGACAAGTCTCTTTTAATAATGAGTCAGAATATAATATAATGTCTAGGGGGGAAAACTAAATATATTTACATCAAGCTTGTTTTGAAAATATTTAACACGAAGCTTTATTTTCAATTGTCCTCGTACATTTTATCAGGATTCCATTTCTTGAGAAAATCTCTCTCTCTCTCTGAATACACAACGTAAAGACACAAAATCCTAATCCAGTTGAGTCGTACACAACATAAGTTCTAAGCCTCTGCATAACTTATCAGGTTTATACATAAACATAGTTATCACCAAAGGTCTGTCTTCTTATACCCCGGGCGTTCATAAAGCGCTCATACTGTCAATCGAACACTGTTACGGTATTGTTAACGTTACATAACGTCATGAAACCCCGCCGTATTAACTTGTCATCTACGGCAACATTAGGTTTTAGCGGTCTGCTTGTCTAGCCTGTGGTTTTCCATATCCCAATAGGACCTATGCAAATAATTTTGTTGTGGCTATCTTTTAAGGTGTTTAAACACGTTTGTTCATTTATATATTGTGTAATTTGTACAAGACAGTGAATGTATGATAAAGTTTTCATCAAGAAGTGGAGAAAAATATTGGAAATATATCAGTTTAAATATTGGAGATATTGTATCGGCTAACGAGGTCGGGAAAAGGGGCCGAAAATGGTTGCTACGTTCTCAAATAGCCCGGAAGTGCACGAAAGGGATTTTGAATTCTGGGTGCAGCACATAACATCAGGTAAATACATACATAAGCGTTGAATGTTTAAAACTTTTAAAAAAGTCAGCATATCAATTCATTTCCTCATACACGAACATTGTTTAGTTAAAATCCCACCGACAGTAATTCAGATATTAGTACTGCCTGACTGTCATATCACACCTCAGACAAGTAGCGTGATAGCACACCCAGTCACATTATCTCGACACCGAGCCGACTAATCTTGGACCTCAAACAATGGGGATACATGTTGTACCCTTCTTAACAATGTTGGCATGTCGCGGCTGAGTATCTAACCCGCAACTTCCCGCTTACATGGCGGACTCAATTAAAAGTGAATAAGGGAAGCAACTCAGTTTCATCATACAAACTCCCCTGTAGTAGTTATTTCCCTTTACTCCCCCCCCCCCCTATATTTCAATAGTGTAGAAATATATGTCATCATAGCATTTGGTTGACAAAAAAAAGGTTTGCAGTGTGTAACTGAGATTCCCGACCATGAAATAATGCTAACAGTATCATTATTCTATCATAAAACTAGCAGGATCGAATAAGAGTTACATTCCCATTGTCGTATTTCATGTGTCGACGGCGCGTAACGCTCATCGGACGGTGCCATCAATCAGCGAAGCGACATCTGGCGGGTACAAATATGTAATATTGTTAAATTACAAATAAAATGCCCTTAATATATAAAGTATTCCAGCAAGTGATAGTCTGGTAGAGATCTGTCTCTGTAGCCAATGGTTAGAGAGTCCGTCCTGGAATATACTGTACATCAAACTCCACACAGCGATCTCCCTTTGCAAGAAAAAAATGTAAGGGGAGGTAACTACTGCGTGGCGATTATACATAGGTCACGGTTTCGGTTTACCGGAACTGGACAGTAACATTCAGTATACGTGTATAATGGAAGTTCCAGCTGTAGGAGTCTAATGCTCGTGTTCAGTAATTGAATATTTTCGAAGCCTTGATGTTTTTGTGAGTGTCATGCTCCGACCATTTATGTCAAACCCAAGACTGGGCTGGTTTAAACTATAGCTCTTAATGCATCTGTTACTGTTCTACATCTCGTACTACTACGTACATGCCCACAATACGCGACTACTACTTAATGTTATTTTCATGAAATATAACGAAATTGATATGATATATTCAAAACTAAAGTCAAAGTTGAAAAAAGTAAATCCGGCCTATATCAACCGAATCTACTTGTGGTGGCAGTGGTTATCGACAACTGTAAGGGGAGGTAACTACTGCGGCGGAGTTTCAGACATTCAGGAATATTATACTGCCATTCGGGAAATAAAATATATTAATTAATTGTGTAGTCTGGTATCATTCTGATAAACAAAGTCATTCATGCGTTAATATAAGGAGAATACAAATATATCTATAATGTCATATTCTATTCATATACTCATTATTACATTTTGCTATTCAGAAACTAACGTTTTATGTTTTATCAATATCATAAAATAATTATTTCCGGGAGCGAAAGAAAGGAGCGCACAAAGCCGCCAATTCAAAACGTGTTAATAAACCTTCGAGGGAATATTATTTCTTGGAATTACCGGTACTTATTTCCTCATATAGCGGAGTCCGTTTTGTAGGTCAGACATGATGCACACGTGTGTGAATGTTTTATCATTTAAGTTAGGTTACCACGTCTTACTGGATTGAGTTATCTGAGATGCAAACAGCTTTATAAATCCATTCATATAATTAATTTACACCTATATGTTAGTTGTTGCTTTATTTTGTTGTCGTATTTTGTGGGGGGGGGGGGGTGCGTTTTTATCCTTTTCTTGGGGTGTGTGGCAGGCTGGATGTCTCACAGACATTATTTAATATTTAAGAACATTTTGTGTTATATATATATATATATTCAGCATTGCCATTATTGTACTCGTATACCACGCTGTAGACACGTGACATGATACCACACGTGGCGTGATTCCGCATGTGGCACGATACCCCATGTGGCATGATTCCACACCCAGCCCTATTATCACTGGACCAACGGCCCCGGATCTACCCCTCGTGCCGAGCGCTTAACAATAGTGATATACCGGTGCACTTTGGTATGCCGGCCGCGGCCGGGGATTGAACCCATCACCTCCAAGTTTCGGGACGGACGGTCTTAACGCTCAGCCACCGTGATTAATTAGAAAACACATATACATGTACCTATTTCCATATTATTTTAATATCCACTTAAATGAAACACGAAACATTTATCCTAATCCAGATGTAAACTACATACCTACTTTTAAATGAAACTGCGTGTTTGTATACATGTATTTTATAAACTGCATCTCTCCCTGAGAAATGCCCGAAAGGCACTATGCCTTAAGCACTTAAAACATGTACAGTCAAAGCAAATATGCATGTCGTTATTATTGTGAGGAATTTTATTCAGGAAAAATGTAATAAATCTGATTCGAAATACTACGTAATGCATAAATGTTGACCTAATGTTACTCCTACCATTTCATCCACTTGAGTTTTCCCCTAAATCCGTTTTGTTCATGACTATTTGAGCCAATGTTTCAGGTTTTCCTCTTTTCACACAACTCCTAAAGACTCAAATATGTACTGTAGATGATAAAACATATGTCTGATATTAAAACGAGTGGTGTGTTTAATAAAGTTTTAACTAACTTATCAATTAGTATTCTGTAAATAGTATCATAATCAGCAGCAGCAAAAGCAGCAGCATAGCATCTATCTATCATCATCTTTTTGTTGAAATACAGCTTTATTTTTATGAATTGTCAAATCAATTGTTTGTTTGTGTGTGTGTTGTGTGTGTG
>CM037787.1:37280158-37330158 GCA_021229015.1 Solen grandis
AATCATCAGAATTCGAAGCAAATGTCATATAATTTTCATTTCCATGGACCATTTAAACATATAGAAATTATCTTGTAATTATAAGAAATAGATTTTCATGTTATGATGTCATGTGACGTTACATGACGTTCATTTTTTAAAAATCGTTCAGACGTCTAGAGACCTATATACTGATCAAATATTAACCTTCTATCTCATATAGGACCGATTTTATAAGCATTTGAAAATTTTCGACCTTGGTTCGAATCTTGGATTCTCCATAGAATCAAGGCCTTTTCAAATTTTGAAAAAAGGACACCGGGATGCACAACTAGACCTTAATATACACCTTCGGTGAAAATTTGATGCAAATCGGCTCATAAACAATGGCTGTAGACAGCGTACAAACTTTTGTAGCATATGTCAAGTGTGACGTCATATGACGTCATAGGCATATGAAAACTATAGAATTCAAATAAACTTCGTTTGAAACAAAAGTCATATTATTTTCATTCCCATGGACCTTTTGAACATATAGATATTATCTTGTAAATATAAGAAATAGATTTTCATGTAATGACGTCAAGTGACGTTCATTTTCACAAAATCGTTCAGGCATCCAGAGACCTACAAACTGACAAAATATCAACGTTCTATCTCAAATACGACCGATTTTATAAGTATTTGAAAATTTGCGACCTTGGTTCGAATCTTGGATTCGCTATTGAACCTTGGTCTTTTCGAATTTTGAAAAACGGACACCAGGATACACAACAAGATTAATATACACATTCTGTGAAATTTTGATGAAAATCGGTTCATAACCAATGGCTGTAGACCGCGAACAAACTTTTGTAGTAGTTTTCAGCTATGACGTCATATGACGTCACTTATAGTTGAAACAATGCAGATCGAAAGGGACTCTATTTAGCTGATCACTGAAACAATTTGAAGACTCTATCTCAATTGTAACTTTGTTTAATGACAACCCCAAAAGGAGGAAAAAAAGAATAATAAGAAGAAGAATAACTAGATTTCATTCGTTGATACGAATAATAGGACTTTCTGCAACATTTTGAAATGTAAAGATTAATACCGTTAGAAAGAATATATATTATATTTCCTACCTTGTACTCTTTTTTTTTTTCGTATGGACTTTGCGAAGTAAGCCATATGTCGAAAATAAATAAATCTTTATTTTGATATCGTTTTCTTATAACTTGACCAATTTTAATTGTTGTTGTTGTTGTTGTATTGGGGTTTACCGTCGCTGTGATAGTATTTCAATCATATAGAGACGTCCAGCTAATTACAGGTTGAGGAAGACCCGAGTACACAGAGATACGCGGATATAACCACCGACCTACCGCAAGCCAGATGGAAGGCTTTCTCACATGAAAAATCCGAAGTCCCTACCGGAATTCGAACCCACAGCGGTGAGGGGCTGAGAGATTCTAAGTTTAGTATTCTATGTACCAAAATAAATGTCCTGAAAATCCCTACAATTCAATTGTAGCATATTTGGGTCTAGTTTTATAGGTTTTCAAAATATAAGCAATTAAACTTAAACCTATTAATTCTGCATATCAATTTTTTTATTTTTTTTTAATTTCGTGTATAGTCGCGGGAATAAAACCGTAAATGCTACCATGCAATAGATTCGTCGACGCGTGTAGCCTCGGGAGTTAAATTTCAATAATGCTTGTACATACGATGGAGACGACTGTATTCGTTATAGTTAGTGTTTATTAAGAGAGAATTTAACAGTTAAGAAGCCAGAACGAGCGTAGCGAGTGACGGCTTCTTAACTGTTAAATTCTCTCTTTATTTTATTTATTATATTTTGTCCAATGAAATAATTCCATTTTCTCAAAATTTTGTCTCCATTTAATTCATTTAATCGGCATCAACTTGTCACTAAACACTATTCCGCTAAATCAACTGATCATTTTAAAACCAGCTTCAAGAACCTTCACTGCGCATGTGCGTCAAGATGTGTCGAGAAGCGGAGCTTTATGTGTTCACCAAAATAGACTAAGACCACAATTACCTGCCCTTGGTTACCGGATGTGCCTACACAGAAAAAAGGGACCCTATTTAATGCTGAATTAAGGTAAGATTTTGACTGAAAGACATGCAATAAAGGATTGAATTCTATAGAACAGTTAAAATAGTCATAAAATGCCCAATTCAGAGGCCTTATTGCACAACAATCTTAATAGTTTAGCATTACCGAGGGGGGAATTTTTGAGAAAATTGACGTGAAATGGCCGACCGGTGCACTAAATTCATACGCATGTTATTTGGCCTTAAATAGGTCAAAAAGTAGTCGGGTGACTCCATGTTTAAAATGTACAGAATTATTTCTCTTGAATAGATCTATCTAATGAGGGTAAGTTTGGATGCCAATGTCCCTTACAGAAATTGTAATTTGTATATATGCTTATATAGAACATATAGTAAATTTAAATTGTGGTCTTAGTCCACGCATGTGTAACGTGTTACAGGGATTTTTGATGTGAACGCATGAACATCGACAAAAAAATAATACACAGCAACCATAGAGAACAAACACTTACTCACCAGGATTCTGATTAATCCAAAATAACAAAAGAACTCTACCCTTCCGCTTAGTTTAGTTTAATCATGTATTATTGCCTAAGTAATGATGATACAACATTGAAGATTTTAAAAAATAAGTAAGAGGGTTTGACCACAATTCTAACAACATTAGTATCGGTCATCGCTTTAAAGACACTTGTATGATTTAAAAGTCTACACATGTTAACACAAAGGGCAAAATATAACTAATTATAAAAAAGCAATTAATAAATCCGTTAAATAAATTCAAATTGAAAAATAAAAAAAGAAAAAAAAAAAAAACACTAATAAAAATTTTAAATGAAAAAAAAAAAAAAATCCAAAACACAACATATATAGGTGCAAATATATGAACCTTTCTAAACAGTATCTTTTATTCAAATTTCAATCACCGCTTTTTTTGCCGAGGAGATCAAAGTCGGCTTCCGGTTCAATGCTCATTTGGAGCGAAGATATACACAGCTATACACAGCTAGAGCGACGCATTGACCTTTGACATAACATGTTACATGTCACGTGATGTAATTCACGCTGGGAACAGGTTGATAGGGCGGAGTCTAAAAAATCAATACCATATTTGAAATGTGCGACTGCGTTAAATTTCAAAACATAATTTCAAACACTAAGTAGGTTAGTGTTATTTAGTAAGCATTAAGTCCATTAAATCTGTCGCGCGACTTTGCCGCGCCTGACCGATTTAATTTCATTAATGCTTACTAAAAAAACACTAACCTATACTTAATTAACACTGACTAACTTAGAGTTTGCCCCGCCCTATTACTGCGTAATGCTGCTATATTAGGAGATGGCATCATATAAGTGTTACGTCAGCGTGTTGTTAAAGTATTCACACACGTGCACGTGCCTTCCAAATATGGATGTAACATACATTTCGCGCATATTTTGACCGTCGGCTCATTTCTTTTTCATATTTCAATCAATTTATGTGATGGCTGTTTTTTTTTAATTATTTATCTTGTTTTAATTAGTTAAGACATCAGAAAAATCAACTGATTGACATTAAGGAAAGAACGAAATATGTAAATAATAATCGTTTAAAAAAGTCGGTGTCAGCGGAAGATATCAAGGCTAGGAATACCCCGGAAATACCAAATCAAACGAGTTAATACATGATCTTTAAGTTGTTTAAAAACGTTATATCAATTATTTCAATTCTTGTATTTACCAAATTCGTAAACATAGGTACTGGTATAGCTCCCATGGTTCGCGCTCAGCTTATTAAGGGTAGTTCCAGGACTGATGGCCCGGTGTCCGGATAATGTGACTGGGTGTGGTATCATGCCAACTGTCTACGACGTGATACTGTGCAGTGTGAAAACACTACATTTGTCTCAAGTAGACATTGTCTCCAAAAGACTTAAATACTGTCGGTGGGACGTTAAACCTAATAAACTGTACTTGTATTTTAGTATTTAATTTAGCATCTTTTTCTTTCCTTAGGAGTCCCTTTGCAAAAAATATTTCCGAAACTCCTCATTCTTATGTAAATGTTTATCTATAAACATGATTATTTAAGCAACTTTACTAAATGTTTACAAAAGACGTCAACATGCGCCAGTGTGCACACCTCGTGTGTAGGGATCGGTGTAGTAAACACTGCTATATATGATATCACGTGAATAGGGCGGAGAATAATTTGAAATATTGACATGCGCATTTCGCCGTAAACACTTAACAGTTAAATCACAATTAAAAGGACAAGTCTCGCAAAATCTCGAACTCTTAACAAATTAAATCGACCAGGAATTTGAAATTTTTGGCTCACTGATTAGATAGAAAAAGCGGGCAAACTCTAAACAAAGTTACTCCATTTAGCCCTTTTAGCTAACGGACAAATTAGCTTGCAGCGTCTTGAACGGATGACATGTGTTGATCATTTTGTTTCAAACATCTACACTTATACACGCCCGTTGTAACTCAAGCTGGCAATTAAATTACATTGTACTATAACATATATTTTCTCATAGCTTATCATTTATCATAAATTTGGATTGATGCAACAATGAAGTCGGGAAATTGCAATGTTACAACAACGGTCTAAATGACATGTGTCAAAACGCTCAAAGGATTATGGGTAACGCAATGCTGCAACTGATATGTATAAGTAACGTAAATAAAATGATTTGACACAACATTAAATCATTGTCAACACTTGTTAAGTTTGTTTATTTGTTTGTTGGGTTTAACGTCCCTCCGACAGTAATTCAGTCAGTCACGATGTCTACTTCATGCGGGTATAGGGCTGCCACACTGCAGTATCACGCCTTAGACATGTGGCATGATACCACACCCAGTCACATCATCCTGATACCGAGCTAACCAGTCCTGCAAATACCCTTATATGTTGAGTGCCAAGCAAGGGAGCTACAACAATACCATTTTTAACGACTTTGGTACGTCGTGGTCGGGGATCGAACCCACGACCTTCCGCTCCCGAGGCAGACGCTCGAGGTATCGAGGTATAAACTGTTAAACACACTGGGGGTGACCAATTTTCATTTTTCCGCCATAATTCAACCAATTCAACCCCTTTCTTCAAAAACTAAATGTCATCTGAAAGGTCTTTCTAAGCACTACAAATTATAAACATAGTGTCTCGATAGAATATTTACCGTTTTTGAGATATTTAAGGCCGAAGAAAAAACGATAATTGATATATGACCTTGACCTTTGGGATTTTCCGGAAACGGAAGTGACATGGCTCCATAGAATCTAATACTGCATCTTCAGACAAAATTTCAAGCAAATCATACAAAAAATAAAGCCTACAGGGCTTAAAAACCGTTAAGTTTTAATGCGAAAATTTTATTAGCATTATGACGTTATGTGACATCATATGGCGTTCATCTTTTGAGAATATAAAGAAGACCTAGAGACTAATATTCGGTCCAAAAATCAGCTTTCTAGCTCTTCTGGAAGCGATTTTATACGCATTTGAAATTTGACGTCATTAGTTCGAATCTTGGATTCGCCATTAAACATTTTACTTTTCGAATTTGGAATAACGGACACAGGGATGCACAACAAGAGCCTAACATACACATTCTGTGAAATTTTGATGGAAATCGGTCCAGAAATAATGGCTGTAGACCGCGTACAAACTTTTTCACCTGACGTCGAATCTGACGTTATATGACGTCATATGAATATGACATTCATTGCATCCGAAAGCTCATGGTTAGAAATATATGCCATTAAAAATTTCCATTGTTTTGAGTCAATGGCAACACCTCAAATCTAACACAAATATAAGAGGAAGAAAAAAAGAATAATAATAATAAGAAGAAGAAGAACTAGAATCTCTATCGCGATATCGTCGGTTTTCGCAAAAGCAATTCCATTCAGTTCACGAGTAGCATGATTCGAAAAACATTTCTTCGTTCAATGGCTTGTTTATACTGTTAACAGCGATCTTTCAAATATTTTTGTCGCCATGTTTAAGTAGACTTTTTACCCAAAAGAATATTTTTGAGTATTACCTTTCAGTTATGTAGTCGCGATATCATCGGTTTTCATGAAAGCAATCCATTCAGTTCACGAGTCGCATGATTCGAAAAACATCTCTTCGTTCAATAGCTTGTTGAATACTGTTAACATTGATCTCTTAAACATTTTTGTCGCATTGTATAATCAGACTTTTTACCAAGAAGAATACTTTTGAGTATTACCTGCCTGTTATGTAGTCGTAAATTTGAAGAAAAAAATTACGGACTTCGGGTACTGCAATGTTATATGTGTGTGTTGCTTTATGATGGTGACAAACAACAATTGTATTCGATAAACAACAATTGCAAACGACAAACAACAGTATAAAATGACACCGACAATGCAATATGCCACTCAACACTATTACGAACAAATGTTGCATTGAATTACTATCATTTTCATGAAATATCGCATTAATTTTTAGTGTTGTTTCAAGTTGATGTCACCAAGGGACCAGAATGCAAAAAAAAAATCAGACTTCAATTATTTAAGTTATAAATAGTGATTTCAAGCCAAGCGCCCCCTAGGGGTAAAATGAGAAACAAAAATTGAGTAAATATTTTCTATTAGGTACCTAACAATGCAGCAAATGGTTCAATCAAGTATACAAGTCGCACTAGTCGAATATTCTATTTCTTATATATCACAATTTGAAGTATAAAAACTGATTTACAATTATTCCAAAAAAGAATCAAAATATGGATTGCCGTAAAATGACCAAATCAAGTCCGATCTTCAAAAACTAAACATCACTGGAAAGGGCTCTTCAAGAACTATAACTTTTGTTCATATACTCTCAATGCAATATTTTTAGTTTTTGGGCTATTTGGGGCCGAATAAAAACACAATTATCGCATTATGACCTTGGCATTTGCAAATATTTTTACTTTTTAATAATGTGGCAATTTCAGACATAACAATACATAACCTGTGAAATTTTCATGGAATGAACAAATAATAAAATCAGGAGCGACAAAAAACATATTTTTGAAATTTTATTTTTTCCTAAATTTTAGTGAAGTTTGACCGTTTCTAGTGGACAAACCATGCATTTCTTTAATTCGACACCCCATATATTTTGTGCGTATATGTCTTGCAAATCATTTGTAACAAATAGAATTCTTCTATCTGATATTTAACAAAAATGGATGGGTATTTCGAAGACCTACCCTCATTTCCACAGTTTTTTGCGAGGTTCGAACTTTCAACCTTCCGTTATTAATTGAAACATTTTCAGACATTAACACCTTGAAACTATCATATTTTATTAAGCTATCAAGAAGGAACAGAATGCAAAAAAAACTGTATTCGAATCGGACTTCAGCTTTTTAAGTTATAAGCAAAAAAGTGATTTCAAGCAAAGCGCCCCCTAACGGCAAAATGAGAAACAAAATTGATTAAAATTTCACCATTAGGTACCTAGCAATGCAGCAAATAGTTCAATAAAGTATACAAGTCGCACTAGTCGAATATTCTATTTCTTATATTTCACAATTTGAAGCATAAATACTTATTTTCAGTTACTCCAAAAAAGGATCAAACTTTGGACTGCCGTAATATGACCAAATCAAGTCCGATCTTCAAAAACTAAACATCAATGGAAAGATCTCTTCAAGAACTAAAACTATTTTCATATACTCTCAATGAAATATTTTTTTTAATTTTGGAGCTATTATGGGCCTAATAAAAACACAATAATCGTAATATAACCTTGACCTTTTCATTTATTTTTTAACTTTTTAATTGTAAGGCCCTTTCGGACATAACAATACATAACTTGTGAAAATTTCATGAAGAATTAACAAAAAATAAAGTCAGGAGCGACAGAAAACATGTTTTTTAAAATTTCAATTTTCCCTAAATTTTAGTGAAGTTTGACCGTTTCTAAAGGACAAACCATGCATTTCTTAAATTCGCCATCCCATATATTTTGTGCGTATATGTCTTGCAAATCATTTGCAGCAAACAGAATTCTTCTATCTGATCTCTACCAAAAATGGATAGGTTTTTCGTACACCTACTCTCATTTGAAGTTTTTTGCGAGATCGAACATTCAACCTTCTGTAGCTCAAATACTTTCAGCGACACATACCCTCGAAACCTATCATATTTTATAAGGCTATCAACAAGGAACATATTGCAAAAAACCTCATTTGAATCGGACTTGAGTTATTAGCCATTAATGAATTTCATACAAAACGCACCCTAGCGGGAAAAGTTAGACATAAATGAAAATTTTCTCAACGTTAGGATCATCTTCAAATACGTGGAAAAAACTGATCAAAATTTCATAAATGTGGCTTTTCTGATCACGGAGATTTGCCATTAATAAAAAAGGATTAGAAAAAAAAACTAGAACCGCAAAGCGGCATCTCGGTTTTCGCTTTTAACTTTACTAGTAAGAGTACTGGTTTCAACTGCAGACATAATTGATTGATATTAACTTTATTCGAACATTATTAACATATAAAAGTGAAATACGTTGTCAGAAAGTTTGGAAAAAGAAGATACTTAATACAAAACAATCGTGTACTAAATTACAAAGGGATATCTCCTGACCTTAATCGAATTTGATCGAGAGAGTGTGCTTAAAAATGAAAATATAAAGTTTGAAGATAAGAAATGAAGTGCGATTTTTTTTTCCTTCTTTTTTTAATATTCATGGGGGAAACCTCAATATGTAATAGGCTGATAACATGTGTTAACCTTCTTGCCCGAATTTAGAAAAAGAACGCTGTGGTTAAGTTTAAAAGTGATTGCTTCGAGAATGAACACGTAAGAAATCGCGATTTTGAACTAAAATTTATTTACGATTTTTCGATAAAGGACCAAACTTTGTACTGCTGCCAAATGAAGTCCGATCTTCAAAATCTAAACACAACTACAAAGATCTCTTCACGAACTAATTTTTTGTTCATATACTCTCCACAAAATATTTTAGATTTGATCTATTTTGAGCTGAAAAAATGGCAATTATCGTTATATAAACTTGACCAATGAAAATACTGTTTAATTTTTGATTTATGAGAATCTGTGTATCATAAAACTAAACAACCATTGGAGAAAATGATGAAGCTTGAACAAAGACACACACACACACACACACTAAAAACTCATGTTTTTGAAATTGTAATTCATCCAATTAGTGAAGTTTGCCGCATGCTGTTGACAAACAATACATACGCTTAACTCGCTTACCCAAATATTCTCTGGATATATGTTTAGCAAATTAAATAATGCAAATATAATTCATCTATCTTATCTAAAATAATATTGAACAGGTTTCTCATAGACCTTATCCTATTTGCACGTTTTAATAGGTTCGAACATTCAACCTCTTGTAGCGAAAATAGTTTCACTACCTGATACTTTGAAAACAATCATATTCTTTGGTGCTCTCAACAAGAAACAAAACGTTGAAAACCGCATTTGAATCAGACTTCAACATTTTTAGGTATCACCAAAAAAGTGATTTGAGTATAGAGCCCCCTGGCGGTAAAATGAGAATATTGATGAATATTTCTTCCATTGGGTACCTAGAAATGAACCAAATAGCTCAATTAAGTATGCAATATGCATTGGTTGAATTATCTGATCTATTCTTAGATGTCCCAATTTTGATCTAACAAACTGATTTACGTTTTTTTCAATAAAGGATCAAACTTTGGAGTACCGTCCAAATGAAGTTGGATCTTCAAAAACTAAACACCACTGGAAAGATCTATTCACGAACTAAAACTTTTGTTAATATCCTCTCTATAAATTATTTTTTGATTAGAGCTATTTTGTGCCGATAAAAATAACAATAATCGGTATTATGACCTTGACCTTTGCATATTTTCATCGTTTTTTTCTATGATTTTATTTGTATTATAAAAATACATAAACAGTGAAATAATGATGAAGATTGAACAAAGAATAAAGTCAGGAGCTGTAAATAACCTTAAAAGTCATGCTTTTAAAATGTTGATTTTTCGAAAATATTGGTTAAGTTTGACCGCGTACTGTGGACAAACCATGCATTTCTCGAATTCGCCACCCCATATATTTTGTGCGTATTTGTCTTGCAGATCATATGCAACTAACAAAATTCTCCTATATCATCTCTGAATAAAATGGGTAGGTTTTTCGTAGACCTACTTTATATCACAGTTTTTGCGAGATTCGAACATTCAACCTCCTGTAGCACGAAAGTTTTATATACGCAAGTTTTATTGGGCTATTTATAAGGAACATTATGCAAAAAACCGCATTTGAATTAAATTTAAAACATTTTCATATAAAACGCCCCTGGTGGGAAAATCAAAACAAAAATTAAAATTTTCTCGACGTTATGATCATCTTCAAATACGTGGTTATTACTGATAAAAGTTTCATAGATGTGGCTTTTCTCACCTCGGAGCTATGCCGTTCACAAAAAAGGTTAGAAAAATAAAAAAAAACTAGAACCGCAAAGCGGCATCTCGGTTTTCGCTTTTAACTTTACTATTAAGAGTACTGGTTTCAGCTGCAGACATAATTGATTAATATTAACTTTATTCGAACATTATTAACATATAAAAGTGAAATACGTTGTCAGAAAGTTTGGAAAAAGAAGATACTTAATACAAAACAATCGTGTACTATATTACAAAGGGATATCTCCTGACCTTATTTGATGATAACAGCCTTAATTGAATTTGATCGAGAGAGTGTGTTAAAAAATGAAATTATAAAGTTTGAAGATAAGAAATGAAGTGCGATATTTTTTTTCTTCTTTTTTTAATATTCATGGGGGAAAACTCAATATGTAATAGGCTGATAACATGTGTTAACCTTCTTGCCCGAATTTAGGAAAGAACACTGTGGTTAAGTTTAAAAGTGATTGCATAGAGAATGAACACGCAAGAAATCGCGATTTTGAACTAAAATTTATTTACGATTTTTCGATAAAGGACCAAACTTTGTACTGCTGCCAAATGAAGTCCGATCTTCAAAATCTAAACACAACTACAAAGATCTCTTCACGAACTAATTTTTTGTTCATATACTCTCCACAAAATATTTTAGATTTTGATCTTTTTTGAAGAAAATGGCAGTTATCGTTATATAAACTTGACCAATGAAAATACTGTTTAATTTTTGATTTATGAGAATCTGTGTATCATAAAACTACACGACCAGTGGCGAAAATGATGAAGCTTGAACAAACACACACACACACACACACTAAAAACTCATGTTTTTGAAATTGTAATTCATCCAATTAGTGAAGTTTGCCGCATGCTGTTGACAAACAATACATACCATTAACTCGCTTACCCAAATATTCTCTGGATATATGTTTAGCAAATTAAATAATGCAAATATAATTCATCTATCTTATCTAAAATAATATTGAACAGGTTTCTCATAGACCTTATCCTATTTGCACGTTTTAATAGGTTCGAACATTCAACCTCTTGTAGCGAAAATAGTTTCACTACCTGATACTTTGAAAACAATCATATTTTATGGTGATCTCAACAAGAAACAAAACACTGAAAACCGCATTTGAATCAGACTTCAACTAAAAAGTGATTTGAGTATAGAGCCCCTAGCGGTAAAATGAGAATATTGATGAATATTTCTTCCATTGGGTACCTAGAAATGAACCAAATAGCTCAATTTAGTATGCAATATGCATTGGTTGAATTATCTGATCTATTCTTAGATGTTCCAGTTTGATCTAACAAACTGATTTACGTTGACGTCAGTTGTCAAATAATACAAAGAAGACCTCAGGACACATAGGCTATCCAATTTTCAAGCTTCTAACTCATCAGGAGCCTTTGTAACACGAAATTATATTTTTATGACCAAAGTTCGAATCTCGATTTTGACATAAAATCTCGAACTTTTGGAATTTTGAAAATTCAAGAAAGTATGCACATCTAATCCCAACTTACACCTTCTGTTAAAATATCAAGTCAATCGGACCAATATTGACGGCTGCAGAGCGCGAACCAAATTTGGTAGCTTATTTGAACTGTGACCTCAAATAACGTCATACGAAGATGAAAATTAATGCATTCAAAAGGGCCAAAGTCACTCTGATTACTGTTATAATTTCATGCTGCTGGTTAATTGGCAACCTGTTTTAATTTGAACCTCAAAAGGTGGCCAAATTATAAATCAGAAAAAAAAACATTAAAAAGAAAAAATATAACAACAAAGGACTTTCTGCTTGAGGCAGAAAGCCCTAATAAGAAAAAACATAACAAACCCAATAGGACTTTCTGCTTGAGGCAGAAAGCCCTAATAAAGTTTGGAAAGGGCCGTAATGACAAATACAATATGCTTATCGGTCCTGGTGTACACCATTGCATCCTAAAAGGCACTTCATTCTCTCAAATACGCATCGCAATTCACCTTTCAACACGGGCACTCTTTCCTGCGTAGAAACGTCCGGATCGTGGGTAACCAACCCAATAACCGCCTTCTTTCCTTACTTCAAATTGCTAGATTTTCGTGTACAAGCCCTTATCCGGAAAACATGAATATCTGCCATGTTTCTTAACGGAATCACTTGAAATTTTCAGGACTATTTGCACTTGTAGGCGTCGGCATTCGTACAAATTTCAACTTCATACATCAACTTGCCGATTTTATACGATTTTTTTAATAATTCTTGCTTAAATATGCATATCGTCATAATCACGTGACCAAGCAAGTATTCCTTGCAGTATACATCACTTCACTTTTAAGTTTGTTTATCCTGAAAAAATCATAATTGACTCAATGTTCATGAAGCTACAGCGTTTCAATTTCGTTAAAAGTCCTCTTTTCGTTTTTCTGCCATAACTCAACCGTTTGAACCCCGATCTTCAATAACTAAATATCACCTTAAAGGACTTTCAAAGCACTACAAACTTTACTCATAGTGTCTAGGTAGAATATATTTCGTTTTTGAGATACCGATGGCCAAATAAAAACACCTTAAACTAACATATGACATATGTCATCCGTTCAAGACGCTGCAAGCTAATTTGTCCGTTACCTAAAGGCGCAAAATGGAGTAACTTTGTGTAATACAATCGTCTCGATCGTATGTACAAGCGTTATTGGAATTTAACTCACGAGGCTACACGCGTCGACGATTCTATTGCATGGTAGCATTTACTTTTTTATTCCCGCGACTGTACACGAAAATAAAAAAAAAGAATTTTGATATGCAGAATTAATAGGTTTAAGTTTAATTGTTTATATTTTGAATACCTATAAAACTAGACTCAAATATGCTACAATGGAATTGTGGAGATTTTCGGGTCATTTATTTTGGTACCTAGAATACTAAACTTGGTCAAGTTATAGGAAAGCGATATCACAAAGTTCATGCATGAGAAGTCCATACAAAAAAATAAAAAATAAATAAAAGGTAGGGAATTTAATATATATTCTTTCTAACGGTATTAATCTTTATATTTTTCAATGTTAGCAGAAAGTCCTATCATTCGTATCAACGAATGAAATCTAGTTATTCTTATTCTTCTTCTTATTATTCTTTTTTTCTTCCTTTGATGTTTGTGTTAATTTCGAGGTGTTGCCATTGTCTCAGAACAATGAAAATTTTATGACATATATTTCAAACCATGATCTTTCCGATGCAATGATTTTCATATTCATATGACGTCATATAACGTCAGATTTGACGTCAGGTGAAAAAGTTTGTACGCGGTCTACAGCCATTATTTCTGGACCGATTTTCATCAAATTTTCACAGAATGTGTATGTTAGGCTCTAGTTGTGCATCCCGATGTCCGTTTTTCCAAATTCGAAAAGGCAAATGTTTTATAGCGGATCCAAGATTCGAACCATTGACGTCAAATTTCAAATGCGTATAAAATAAGAAAGCTGATATTTGGACTGAATATTAGTCTCTAGGTCATCTTTACATTCTGAAAAGATGAACGCCATATGATGTCATAATGCTATTAAAACTTTCGTATTAAAACTTAACGGTTTTTAAGCCCTGTAGGCTTTTTTTTGTATGATTTACTTGAAATTTTGTCTGAAGATGCAGTATTAGATTCTATGGAGCCATGTCACTTCCGTTTCCGGAAAATCCCAAAGGTCAAGGTCATATATCAATTATCGGGTTTTTCTTCGGCCTTAAATATCTCAAAACGGTAAATATTCTATCGAGACACTATGCATATAATTTGTAGTGCTTGGAAAGACCTTTCAGGAGATATTTAGTTTTTGATGATCGGGGTTGAATCGGTTGAGTTATGGCGGAAAATTGAAAATTTGGTAACCCCAGTGTGTTTAACAGTTTATATCTTGAAAACCTTTGACTTTTGAAAATATGATGATGAATATTATTTGTAGAACAATGTTTGGCCGTTCTTTTGATGCTTAAAGTTTAATGATTGGCCAAAGATTCATGGAGTAATGGGAAAAATCGAAATTCGTGCATATAGCTTTGGTGATTTGTTTTTCATTTTAAAGGAGGTTTGTATCGCAAAAAGTATTGAAAATGTAGAGAATTTTCAGACGATTATTTTGAATTTAAATTTTGGCAATTTAAAACTCTTCGAAATAAGGGCACACATTAAGCAAGTGAGATGTAGAGAATTTCAAGTCGATTACTTTGGTACTTAGAGTTTTAAAATTGATTTAAGTATAAGGAAGTTACATCAAAATTACAAATTTAAACCCAATTGTAGAATTTTCGAAAAATATCCTACTTTCGCTTTCACCTTAATTGAAGCATTTTCGGAAAATATAAGTTTACAGATATGTATTAGTCATATAAATTGCAAAATAAACTTTTTACTTATATCATATATATGATATTAATAGCTAAACAAGTGATGACAATAATTGAATGGTGTTTCAATTCTATTCTTTATCAATATAGTAAGGTACATTACAGTACACAGGGTAACCCAAAGATGTAAACAAAATGGTCGCCCTCATATAAAGGGAGTTTGCAGATTAAAACTTTTAAAAATACAATGTTCTACCAATAATCAAACGGATTTACTCGGCATAAACCTTAATTATAACTTGTAAAAGTGAATCAAGCTGGAAATGACATCTAAACCACACTGAATATCTAAATACAGACATTACACAAATGGATTACGTTCACATCGAGACCGATTGCAAATGGACGGTTCCGAGGCGAGAATTTTAAACCAATCAGATAACCGCTAAATATTAAGTGCGTTCTACTTGTTGCTATCCACCATCTTGTGCTCACAAGCTACTACGCAGCAACCAAACGTCAAAGATCTAGATTCTCTAAATTTTACGATTGGTATGGAGTTATGCGAGGGCTATGTGCAACAGATACCCAGATCCCATGAAAGCATTAAATCTTTGATATTCCCGAACCCAAAGCAAAAATATAAAAGTATCTGCGATGGATAAAAGCATTCCGAGAGGAAAATGGCAAGACACAACCAGTGTACTTTTGAGGTTATTCTGCTCGGAGGTGAGTTTTTTAGCAATCAACCGAAACAAAAATTAATTGCTGCCTTTAACACTCACGAGAGAGTATGGCAATATGCAGAGATGGATAGATGAACGAAAAAATATTTCTTTTAAATGTAATGTTCGTTTAAATTATGAATGTAATGTTCGTTAAATTTTCTAACCATTCGGTCTATTTCCAAATGAAATGAATGACATTCCACTTTATCATAAGTATCGCATGTGTTCTTACACTGACTGTCGTTTATTGTAGTATCAGATAAGTACAACAAAATAATTAGTAGATCAAATATATATTATATATTTTAATAATATAATTGTACATATAAGTATATTATACTGAAAGTCACATGCAATTTTCAGCACTTTGTTGGAGAGAAGTGTCCTACAGATCTTTTCCCAGACCCCATTCCAACTGATGGAAAAAAGTGGACACTTTCCATCACCTGAATGTGCAGTTTATACTGGATCAGATCAATGGCAAGACAGAGTAAGCTTCTGACTTTATTCTTTATTCTTACATTTTCTTCCTATATAGCAAATCAATATACCAAGTTTGAGTTATAATGATGAGAGAGAGAAAGAGAGAAGAGAGGGGGGGGAGAGAGAAGTACTGAGGTTACATATCAATAGATTTTTTTCTAATTAATCATGAACCATTCCTGTGTTATGCACCAAAATTAAAAATTTTAAAAAAATAATAAGAACCAAGCGGATCTTGGTTTTCGCTTTTAACTTGACTAGTAAGAGTACTGGTTTCAACTGCAGACATAATTGATTGATATTAACTTTATTCGAATATTATGAACATATAAAAGTCAAATAGAACGTTTAAAAAAAGAAGATGCTTAATACAAAACAATCGTGTATTATATTACAAAGGGATATCTCCTGACGTTATTTGATGATAACAGCCTTAATCGAATTTGATCGAGAGAGTGTGGTAAAAAAAAAAATGAAAATATAAAGTTTGAAGATAAGAAATGAAGTGCGATATTTTTTTTTTCTTATTTTTTAGCTCACCTGAGCACTTGTGCTCGGGTGAGCTTTTGTGATCGCCTTTTGTCCGTCGTGCGTCGTGCGTCGTGCGTCGTCCGTCGTCAACAATTGCTTGTGAACACTCTAGAGGCCACAGTTTTGGCCCAATCTTCATAAAACTTGGTCAGGATGTTTGTCTACATGATATCTCGGATGAGTTCGAAATTGGGTCATGTGGGGTCAAAAACTAGGTCACTAGGTCAAATCTTAGAAAAACCTTGTGAACACTCTAGAGGCCACAAATTTGGCCCAATCTTCATCAAACTTAATCAGGATGTTTGTCTACATGATATCTCGGATGAGTTCGAAATTGGGTCATGTGGGGTCAAAAAGTAGGTCACTAGGTCAAATCCTTGAAAAACCTTGTGAACACTCTAGAGGCCACATTTGCCCAATCTTCATAAATTTCAGGATTTTGTCTACATGATATCTCGGATGAGTTCGATATTGGGTCATGTGGGGTCAAAAACTAGGTCACCAGGTCAAATCTTAGAAAAACCTTGTGAACACTCTACAGGCCACAAATTTGGCCCAATCTTCATGAAACTTAGTCAGGATGTTTGTCTACATAATATCTCGGATGAGTTCGAAATTGGGTCATGTGGGATCAAAAACTAGGTCACCAGGTCAAATCTTAGAAAAACCTTGTGAACACTCTAGAGGCCACAGTTTTAGCCAAATCTTCATGAAATTTGGTCAGGATATTTGTCTACATGATATCTCGGATGAGTTCGATATTGGGTCATGTGGGGTCAAAAACTAGGTCACCAGGTCAAATCTTAGAAAAACCTTGTGAACACTCTACAGGCCACAAATTTGGCCCAATCTTCATGAAATTGTCGGATTTTGTCTACATAATATCTCGATGAGTTCGAAATTGGGTCATGTGGGGTCAAAAACTAGGTCACCAGGTCAAATCTTAGAAAAACCTTGTGAACACTCTAAGGCCACATTTTGGCCCAATCCTCATGAAACTTGGTCAGGATGTTTGTCTACATGATATCTCGGATGAGTTCGAAATTGGGTCATGTGGGGTCAAAAACTAGGTCACCAGGTCAAATCTTAGAAAAACCTTGTGAACACTATACAGGCCACAGTTATGGCCCAATGTTCAGAAACTTGGTCAGGATGTTTGTCTACATGATATCTCGGATGAGTTCGAAATTGGGTCATGTGGGGTCAAAAACTAGGTCACTAGGTCAAATCTTAGAAAAACCTTGTGAACACTCTAGATGCCACAAATTTGGCCCAATCTTCATTAAACTTAATCAGGATGTTTGTCTACATGATATCTCGGATGAGTTCGAAATTGGGTCATGTGGGATCAAAAACTAGGTCACCAGGGAAAATCTAAGAAAAACCTTGTGAACTCTCTAGAGGCCACAGTTTTAGCCCAATCTTCAATAGATTTGGTCAGGATGTTTGTCTAATTGATATATTGGATGAGTTTGAAAATGAGTCACATGAGGTCAAAAACTAGGTCACCAGGTCAAATCTAAGAAAAATCTTGTGAACACTCTAGAGGCCTACATTTTTGTCCCAGTCTTCATTAAACTTAATATGAATGATGACTGCATGAATTCCCAATTGAGTGCAAATTCAGGTAGGATCAATATGTAGGTCACTTAGTCAAATGTTAGAAAAACACTTTTAGATGCCAGATTTTTTGTCATTATGCCTAACACAGCCATCTTACTCAGGTGAGCGACACAGGGCCATCTTGGCCCTCTTGTTTTAATATTCATGGGGGAAAAACTCAATATATAATAGGCTGATAACATTTGTTAAACTTCTTGCCCGAATTAAGGAAAGAAAACTGTGGTTAAGTTTAAAAGTGATTGCTTAGAGATTGAACACGCAAGAAATTTGGATCTATTTTGAGCTGAAGAAAATGGCAATTATCGTTATATAACCTTGACCAATGAAAATACTGTTTAATTTTTGATTTATGAGAATCTGTGTATCATAAAACTATACAACCAGTGGAGAAAATGATGAAGCTTGAACAAAGAGACAAAAAAAGACACACACTAAAAACTTATGTTTTTGAAACTGTAATTCATCCAATTAGTGACGTTTGCCGCATGCTGTTGACAAACAATACATACCCTTAACTCGCTTACCCAAATATTCTCTGTATATATGTTTAGCAAATTAAATAATGCAAATATAATTCAGGTAACATACTGATTTACGATTTTTCAATAAAGGATCAAAATTTGGACTGTTGTAAATTGATCAAATTAAGTCCGATATTCAAAAACTAAACATCATTAGAACGATCTCTTCACGAACTAAAGCTTTTGTTCATATACTTTCTATAAAATATTTTTAGATTTGAAGCTATTTTGTGCCGATAAAAATAACAATAATCGGTATTATGACCTTGACCTTTACCTATTTTCATCGTTATTTACTATGAGTTTATTTTTATTATTTAAATGCATAAACAGTGAGAAAAATGATGAAGATTGAACAAAAAAAAAGTCAGGAGCTGCAAAAAAGAGGAAACATACTGATTTACAATTGTTTGATAAAAGGATCAAATTTTGGACTGTGGTCATTTGATCAAATGAAGTCCGATCTTCAAAAACTAAACACCAATGGAAAGATCTCTTCACAAACTAAAACTTTTGTTCATATACTTTTTTTAAAATATTTTTAGATTTGGAGCTATTTTGTGCCAATAAAAGTAAATATAATTGGTATATGACCTTGACCTTTGCAAATAATGCTTGATTTTTTTTCTATGATCTTATTTGTTTTATAAAAATGCATAAACAGTGAAAAAATGACGAAGATTGAACAAAAAATAAAGTCAGGAGCAGCAAAAAAGAGGAAACATATGGATATACAATTGTTTGATAAGAGGATCAAACTTTGGACTGTGGTCATTTGATCAAATGAAGTCCGATCTTCAAAAACTAAACACCAATGGAAAGACCTCTTCACAGACTAAAACTTTTGTTCATATACTTTCTATAAAATATTTTTAGATTTGGAGCTATTTTATGCCGATAAAAAAAAATGGTATATGACCTTGACCTTTGCATATCTTCGCTGTTTTTTTTTTTCTATGATTTTATTAAAATGCATAAACAGTGAAATAATGATGAAGATTGAACAAAAAATAAATTCAGGAGCTGCAAATAACCTTAAAAGTCATGCTTTTAAAATGTTGATTTTTCGAAAATATTGGTTAAGTTTGACCGCGTACTGTGGACAAACCATGCATTTCCCGAATTCGCCACCCCATATATTTTGTGCGTATATGTCTTGCAGATCATATGCAACAAACAAAATTCTCCTATATCATCTCTGAATAAAATGGGTAGGTTTTTCGTAGACCTACCCTTATATCACAGTTTTTGCGAGATTCGAACATTCAACCTCCTGTAGCACGAAAGTTTTATATACGCAAATTTTTGGAACCTATCATATTTTATTGGGCTATTTACAAGGAACATTATGCCAAAACCGCATTTGAATCGGACCTCAAATAATTGAGATATTGCTTATTAAACATTTTCATATAAAACGCCCCCTGGCGGGAAAATCAAAACAAAAATGAAAATTTTCTCGACGTTAGGATCATCTTCAAGTACGTGGTTATTACTGATAAAAGTTTCATAGATGTTGCTTTTCTCACCTCGGAGCTATGCCGTTCACAAAAAAGGGTTAGAAAAATAAAAAAAAAAGAAACAGAAGAAGAACAATAGGTTTTCGCACTGCGATGCGAAAACCTAATAAATACTGATTTTCAGAATCATCCCAGAAGAAACTACCCATAGATAGCTAGAGCCCATATTCAATTGCCATGATTATTGGTGTTAGACAAAAGGTACATGTTACTTTCTTGACATACTTTGGTAAGAAAATGAAATTATCAAATTAATGGACTTGGACATGCATATGATATGCATGACTTATTTTTCAGTTTTATTTCTTGATTGTTTCTTTCTATATAAAAGGCCGTATTATTACATGTATTTTGTTTAAAACTATGTGCCCTACACAAATGAGTTGGTTCTTAATTTAAGTTTCACCCTTTTTACACACTTTGTCATTATGTATTGCTCCAGAAAAAGGAAATGCATTGTTAATTATGAGCCCACATTCCTCAGTTTACATTGGTTTAACCTTTGTTTCATTTTGTTTACCATATTTTAGAGATGCAGCATGAATTTCATAGAATTCTTTGCAAAAAAATCTCAGTTGTGTCAAACCTTCTGTTGATACTATCCCCAGATACTGAAGCAATATTCCTATGTTTTCTAGTCTGCTTACATTCAGCTCACTCACTCTTGCCAAGAAAGTTCTGTTGCCCTGTTTCTATTGACTGGTAGGTGTTTGGCAGTTCTGCTGGGGCAGACTCCTGTGTCAAAGATTCCTAGTCTTTTAATTATTTATTCTTTTTCTTTCAATTGTAGTCATAAGAGATGGACCAACTAAAGGAAGAAAAGGGTTTCATATATAGAAAAGACCACAAGAAAAAGACCAGGAGTGTGCTGACCTAAAGGAAAAGTTGGAACAATTAGAGACTCAAATTAGAGAATAGCAACATTTTACTGTGGGAGGTGAAAGGGAAAGAATAAAAAGCATCTTTTTGTGAATTACACAGGAATTACACATGTAAACTTTTATTTTTTAATGTCCTTTTTGCTCCTAAACCCTATTTCTAAAAGAAATTATGGAAGAAGTGATACCTGTTATTCAAAAAATGGTTGTGCATTTTTCTTTCCATGTAGATTTGGATTAAAGAATCATGCAATGAGATTTTATTTGAATCTTGAATTAGTTATAGTGCTTTTTAATCAAGTTTAAGAAATGTTTTACTTAAATTTGGTCAGATAGAGATGTCATAATTTCAAAATGCCATCTGAATTCAAAAGCAACTAGTTGTTCATTGATGATACTGAATTATCTAGAACTCAAATTAAGATGTTATGGGTACACAGTCAGCTGTAATAGGAGGGTGTAATATTCATATGTGAACAAAGTGGATCTTTTCAATTGTTTAGGGATTTATTGACAATCATTAGGATAATGATTTACAATAGTTTTACTATGCATAATGAGTCTTAAGAAATGGTTCTCTTGCTGCACCATCATCTACAAGCTCATCAAAGATGTCAGTACCAGATACATATCTAACTCAGAAAATTTTAAGCATAAGGTGCATTTTGAAAAAGTAATAGCAATGGTAAAACATTCAGATTTCTATCTCACATAATTCTTACATCACTATTCACACTGGCAAATAAAATTTGGACAGTAATTGAAATGTTTCTGTGAAAGCAAAATAAACAGTTTCTCGTATATTTCTGACAATGTTCATGCAGATGCTATTAGAGAGAAAATGTTACCTAGTCCCTTTACTTAGAAAGTGTTCACCACAGTTCATGTTAATAACAAAATGGTTGAGATAAGTTGTGCTTAAATTTACCCTCACTGCAACAGTATTTCAGCCATATAGTTATGTGCTCCTTGAATTGTTTAGGGTACTGTGTGTATGTGTTGGAAAAACATTTTCACTGTCAGTTAATAATTTCAAATTCTATAATTGTTGTAATGAAAACTTTAAAACAATATTATTGGAAAGAAAAGTAAAACAACAACAACAACAAAAACAAACAAAAAACACAAATACAAATTAAGCATTGCTTCAAATATTTCAGATTTTGTTGTACATGTTCTCTCTCTATTTTTATCTATCTATTCTTCTTGATGTTGGTATTTTATAGAACTATGGGAAAATTTATTGGTAATAGAGCTTTAACCTTACATTAAAATTATCATTACAGGCAATCTGTGTGTTGTTTTATTTTCTTCAGTGTTCCAGATGGCATAAGACAGAGAATGGCTTTAAAATAATTCTTATGTAAGAACAGTTGCATCAGTCCAAGTTGGTCTGAACATTTAGTTTGTACAACATGGGTTCGTATTCCTGGTCTCAGTTGGTCTAGCCACAATAACATGGTTAATTGGATTTAGGGAGATCTTCTCCCTTAGAGATACATGCAATATTTTGGTGTTGCTTATGCAACTCTGCTGGTCTGGAACTTGCTTGAAAAGTGGCATTATGTACAAGTTGAATCTCTGAGGTGACTTTATCAATCTCATTTACGTGAGAGCAGACATATGCATTGCCTTAGAAAACACTGCACCACATTTAAGAAACAATTTATACATTGGAACGGTACCTGAGTACCATTAGGAATAAAGCCCTTAAAATGTCACGTTCGCATTGGGGATTGAACATGATATATTCGGATCCGTAGTCAATGAACACTACCACTGAGTATTGGTACATTCTCAAAAAAAAAAAATAATAATTAATAAATAAATAAATAAATAAATAAAAAAAGAAGAAATACATACACTCATACAAGATACGGTATTATAAAAGATATATTGACCACTGGTAATGTTTCCTATTTAAACGGTCTGTGATTTATTTACCTACAGTCGAATTTTATAACTTGAAATAAAATCGCTTTGAATTTAAATCACTGAAATTACGTTCTTTTCTTTTTTGGCCTTTTAGAACACATGATAACTCATAGTGCCATTATTGTAGAGAAAACACTGATCGGCTTAAAATTCTTCCAATGGACACGATGTTTACATTTTACTGTCATAGGTTCTCTTACTTTATCTTAGGTAAATTATTCATTAGATCTTGATTTTTTTAAATAAGGCCTTCGGTAAAGTAATCGTGGGCCTTTTTTTATTTATTATTCCCATATTTGAAGACCGTTAGGCAAGTATTTTATTGAGATATTATCCTGTATATGAGTTCGGGGATCAGATGCTACAGCATCAGTGGCGGCCATCTTGAAAGTTAGCTTGTGAGGCATAGCAACAATAATTAAGGACGGCGTGTTATGCGGAAAAGCTCGGAACGGTCCATGTGACACGGAGGTGAAGAGAATATTCCTGGCGTAATGCATTAATTTGGCTAGTTTGCTGGCAGATAAGTCAGTCAACTGTCAAAATTTATGTGATTTGTCAGAACCGCTGCAAATCAGATACAAATAGATACAAATAGCAGATACATATTGATCCAACCCAAAGACAAATACAAAGGTAAGTAAAATCAGTAATGCTTGGGCATTACATTATTGTCTATTTCAAAACTGAATGCACTTTTTTCTTATATATTCTTATATGGTAAAATTCATTTTTAAATTTATTTAGTTTTGTTTATCAAAAAAATAGGAAAAAATGCTGAACAGATGTAGAAAAGATGGTATGTGTAGGCAATTTGAAATAATGTTTATTTTAACCCAAAACAGCATTGCTCTTTCTTTTTTTCATCTTGTAGGTTTTGATTTTGAACATATTCTGTCGTAATGCGACAACCATCAAATTACAGGTCATCTTTTTTTAACAAATGTCCAATTATACTGCTAGTTCATTGGTTTTAAAATTTACATGAACTAAGTATACTCCAAAATGTAACGAAGCAGTCATATCTCTTTTGAAATAGGGCTCCGTTAAGATTATATAATAGAGAAGGATTTCAATCCTTAAAACAGGATGACCCAAATTACAGACTAAAAGACGTTAAGACAAAATAAATACACATTTTTGCTCTGGGAAGTAAATCAATTGTTTTATTTTCTTTATTTGCTGGCTACCTTTCGCGTTTGACATTCTTGTGATCATTCCGGGGCCAGTTAATTTTCGTCTTATTTGATGACTTCTATTTAAATTTTTCCCTTCAAATTTTACGGTTGTCTCTTGGACATTTTCTTTTTATATTAATGCTGTAATCAGTGCTATCACTCTTTTAGTAAAATTAATGCATAATTATCAACACAAATATGGCGTATCACGGTCAAGACTTAGTGATGCATGGATGCTGTGGTAAAATTCAACACGCCCTTGGCTGATCTGTCAATCAAACGCGTGTGACAGGTGATTTGGAGAATATATACACACGCGTGTGTATTTCAGTGCATGTAAACATGGGTCCCAGTAGAGATTATGATATGTTGCACATCAACAGGCTAGTCACAAGCGCATGGGGAAAACCCATTATGAAACCATTATGAAGTTGAACTGAGTAAACGGTGCAGACAAATCATTAATCATTTTGCAAGCAACCCTGTTCTAAAAACCTTAAGATTTTATTATCCCCCGCCAAAAGGCGGCGGGGGATATAGTAATAGTCTCCGTCCGTTCGTCCGTCCGTCTGTCCATCCGTCCGACATTTTTGTCCGGAGCATAAGTCAAAAAGTATTTGAGATATCAACTTGATACTTCATAGGTGAATAGATCTCATTGAGGAGGAGGGCAGTGCACAAGAATGATTTATTGATTTATTTTTGTTTTGAAATGAAAACTCCTGTATACCAGCATAAATGGAAGAGAATCACCCTGTTGGTGGGTTGGTTGGTCAGTCGGTTGGTTGATCAGTCGGTCATGCGGTATTTCAGCAAAATCTTGTCCGGTACTTTCAGCCATTTCACCTGATACTTGGCATAGATATTTATCAGAACAGGGCTACAGATAAGGTTTGAGGTCAATTGGGTATTTACTCATCAATTTTTCAAGGAATTGGGTTTTCACAATTTTAATTGAGTAATGAAAATATGGTTACTCAATCAAAATTAAGTCAATTGCTTTTTTTTCATCAACTTAATTTTGGAATTGAAATAACAGTACAACAACAGCAACTAGGAAAAGTGCAGTGTCCAAGAACTGTAACTCTACCTGGTACCATTTTTTAATTATCTACCTTTGTTAAATAGATTTTTTTTTTGTCCCGACATTAACTTGAAACAGATGGCACTAGGAGAAGTGCAATGTCAAAGAACTGTGACTACACTTTTATGCTGCTGTGCCAAATAACCATAACTGATTCTCTATCCACTGTAAAAAATGACTTAACTTACTTATTGAATGCTATCATATATAATATACTATGTATACAGGTGCTTATTTATGCTCGGTCTGGAGTCTGGCTTTTCCTGTATCAAAGCCTTTTGCAGGGGGTATTAATGACCCACAGTGCAGACATAGGTGCCGATATCAGTGCTATATTGGCCCAATAACTTCTGCTGACTGGGTATATTGTGTAGTTAAAGGCAACTTTGAACTAACCTATACTACTTATGGGTACTTTTCTATGTTGAAGCGGAGACAAAAGTTGGCAGTTTTTTCTTGGTTTTGATGCCTTTAGTGATGTTTTGCTACACTGTAAGTTTAGCATTTTTTTGAAAATAGAAAATACCCTATTTTCACTTTTAACATAATTTTAAACATTTTCGGAAAATGTAATTGGCAATGGCCCAGAGCAGTGAAAATTGTATGGCAAATATTTCAGACCATGTCTTTTGAATGCAATGATTTTCAAATTCATAGCACATCATATGACATCATAGACACTAGATTCGACGTCAGTTAAAACGTTTGTACGCGCTTTTGAATTGATTTTCTAGTAAATTCACAGAAGGTATAAGTTAGGATTTTGTTGTGCATCCTTACTTTCGTTTTCAAAATATTGAAAAGACAGGTTCTGTGGTGAAACCATGTTTCAAAAAATATGACCTCGAAATTAAATTTAGTACAATCTGACTAAAGTACACGATCTTCCTACGATCTTATGTAGCGTAGCGTATATATAGGAGATGACTTTAGTCAGATTGAGTACTCCATATGAGATAAAAAGCCGAAATTCACACATATTGTAATTTTAAAGGTTTTCTTCAGATTTTCATAGGCCGGACGTCATTTGACACCATGGTGTTATTATATGTTTTCATTTCTCGTGCAATAAATTCAGTGTGATCCCAATGGTCCAGAACTACCAAAAATTTATGGCATATATTAAATATGCTGAATTTTCATATGCAATTATATTCACATCCATATGACATCAGAATAGACGTCTGATCAAAAAGTTTGTAAGCGATCTGAAACATAATAACTTGATGAATTTTTCGAAAATTTTAAAAGAATGTATAGGTTACATTCTAGATACCTAATATTTTCTGCGTATTCTGTATAACTAATTTTCAGTTTGATTGAGTTTTAAACGGTTTGCAGAAAGTCTTATCGTTTGCCGTGCAAACGAAATCTAGTTTTTATTATTAGGACATTCTGCCCTTTCGGCAGAAAGTCCTATTGGGTTTGTACTGTTTTTTTATTATTAGGATTTTCTGCCCTTTCGGCAGAAAGTCCTCTTGGGTTTGTACTGTTTATTCTTCTTATTAGGACTTTCTGCCCTTTAAAATTGGGTTTGTACTGTTTATTTTTTTCTTCCTAACTAAACGCTTATTTTTCTATGTTGCAATACTCCTAGGACGATGAAATTTTTATGACTTATTAGTCACGTGAGGAAATTTTGATTTCTATGATTTTCATATTCCTATGATGTCATATGACGTCACATTTGAAATATGCAACAAAAGTTTGTACACTGTCCAGAGCCATTATTAATGGATCGATTTTCATTAAATTTTCACAGAATATGTATATTAAGTTCTAGTTGTGCATCCCGGTGTCCGTTTTTCAAAATTCGTAAAGTCCAAGGTTCTATATCGATTCCAAGATTCGAACCAAGGTCGTAAATATTTAAATGCTTATAAAATCGGTCCTATTTGAGATAGAATGTTGAAATTTTGTCAGTTAGTAGGTCTCTGGGTGTCTTAACAATTATGTGAAAATAAACGTCATATGACGTCACGTGACGTAATTTTTTCATTATTATTATTCTTTTCTTCTTCCTAACTAAACGCTTATTTTGATATGTTGCAATAGTCCTAGGACGAGGAAATTTTTATGGGTTATTAGTCACGTGATGAAATTTTGATTTCAATGATTGTCAGCACCCTATGACGTCACATGACGTCACAGCTAAAAATAGAGAAAAATGGTGTTCGCGCTCTACAGCCGTCATTTATGGTCGGATTTTCTTCAAATTTTCACAGATGGTACATTTTGAAACTAAGGTGTCCATATCCTGTCAGCTAATCAAAATTCCGAAAGACCAAAGTTCTGTTGCTGAAATAAGATTCGAACATAGGACCGCAAATGTTATTTTAGGATTTAAAGAGCTTCAGGATGAGAAAGAAAGTTGAAACTTACACAGTTTGCAGTTCTGCAGAATTTCTACATATAATTTGAGTCGTGACGTCATATGACGTCATGTGACGTCATAAGCATACTTCTTATTTTTTATAACAGGGCAATGATTTGGAAATGATGCCAGTTGTTCAGAATAATGAACATTTCAGAATTATGACAGTAAAGTATGCTCTTTTGAACAAAAGCATGTTCAGCACCCTATGACGTCATATGACGTCAGAGCTAAAAATAGTGAAAAATGGTGTTCACGCTCTACAGCCGGCATTAATGGTCGGATTTTCTTCAAATTTTCACAGATGGTACATCTTGAAACTAAGGTGTGAATATTTTGTCACCTAACCTTAATTCCGAAAAACCGAAGTATTGTTGCTGAAGTAAGATTCGAACATAGGAACAAAAATTTTAGGGTTAAAGAACTTCGGGATGAGATAGAAAGTTGAAACTTACACAGTTTGCAGTTCTGCATAATTTCTTAATATATTTTATGTCGAGACGTCATATGACGTCATAAGCATACTACTTCTACTATTTTTCCTAATATTTTTTTTATTCGCTTATTTTTCGCGGAATATAATGTCATTTGTTCAGCATGATCATGAAATACTACCAGAGGTGAGTCATTACATGAAACTTCTATCTCCTGCTTTTTGCATTAACACAGGTTGCAGAAAGTCCTATCATTCGTTTCGACGAATGACATCTAGTTATTCTTTTTTTCTTCCTAACTAAACGCTTATTTTTCTATGTTGCAATAACCCTAGGACGATGAATTTTTTATGGCTTATTAGACACGTGAGGAAATTTTGATTTCTATGATTTTCATTTGCCTATGACGTCATATGACGTCACATTTAAAATATGCTACAAAAGTTTGTACGCGGTCTACAGCCATTGTTTGTGAACCGATTTTCATCAAATTTTCACAGATTGTGTATATTAAGTTCTAGTTGTGCATCCCTGTGTCCGTTTTTCAAAATTCGAAAAGTCCATGGTTCTATAGCGAATCCAAGATTCGAACCAAAGTCGTAAATTTTTTAAATGCTTATAAAATCTGTCCTATTTAAGATAGAAAGTTGATATTTAGTCAGCATATAGGTCTCTAGAAGTTTTAAACATTTTGTGAAAATAAATGTCATATGACGCCAAGTGACGTCATTATATTATACTGTATTTCTAATACTAACAAGAATATTTCTATATGTTGAAATTGTCGAAGGTCAATGAATATTTAATGACACATGCTTCAAACGCTGAAATTTTGATTTCTATGATTTTCATATGCCTATGACGTCATATGACGTCACATTTGAAATATGCTACAAAAGTTTGTACACGGTCTACATCCATTGTTTGTGAACCGATTTTCATCAAATTTTCACAGATTGTGTATATTAAGTTCTTGTTGTGCATGCCGGTGTCCGTTTTTCAAAATTCGAAAAGTCCATGGTTCTATAGGGAATCCAAGATTCGAACTAAGGTCGTAATTTTTTAAATGCTTATAAAATCTGTCCTATTTAAGATAGAAAGTTGATGTTTAGTCAGTATATAGGACTCTAGAATTTTTGAAGGGCATTGAAAATTTAATGCCGCATGCTTCAGATGCTTAAATTTTGATTTCAATGAGTTTCAGAAGCCTATGACGTCATATGACGTCACATTTGAAATTGACTACGAAAGTTTGTACACGGTCCATAGCCATTATTAATGGGCCGATTTTCATCAAATTTTCACAGAATGTGTATATTAAGTTCTAGTTGTGCATCTCTGTGTCCGTTTTTCAAAATTCGAAAAGTCCATGGTTCTATAGCGAATTCAAGATTCGAACCAAGGTCGTAAATATTTAAATGCTTATAAAATTGGTCCTATTTGAGATAGAACAATGATATTTGGTCAGTATATAGGTCTCTAAGAGTCTTAAACATTTTGTGAAAATAAACGTCATATGACGTCACGTGACGTCATTATATGATAATGTATGACAAATTACGTCACGTGACGTCATTATATGATAATGTATGACAGTAAAGTATGCGCTTTTGAACAACAGCATTTTCAGCACCCTATGACGTCATATGACGTCAGAGTTAAAAATAGTGAAAAATGGTGTTCAGGCTCTACAGCCGCCATTTATGGTCGGATTTTCTTCAAATTTTCACAGATGGTACATCTTGAAACTAAGGTGTGCATATCCTGTAAGCTAACTGAAATTCCGAAAGACCGAAGTTCTGTGGCTGAAATAAGATTCGAACATAGGACCGAAAATTTCATTTTAGGATTAAAGAGCTTCAAGATGAGATAGAAAGTTGAAACTTACACAGTTTGCAGTTCTGCAGAATTTCTTAATATATTTTGAGTCGTGACGTCAAATTTCGTCATGTGACGTCATAAGCATACTTCTTAATTTTCATTTTAGGGCAATGATTTCGACATGATGCCAGTTGTTCAGAATAATGAAGATTTTAGAGTTATGACAGTAAAGTATGCGTTTTTGAACAAAAGCATCTTCATCACCCTATGACGTCATGTGACGTCAGAGCTAAAAATATTGAACAATGGTGTTCGCGCTCTACTGCCGCCATTTATGGTCGGATTTTCTTGTAATTTTCACAGATGGTACACCTTGAAACTAAGGTGTACATATCCTGCCAGCTTACCGAAATTCCGAAAAACCGAAGTTCTGTGGCTGAGGTAATATTCGAACATAGGACCAAAAATTTCATTTTAGGATTGAAGAGCTTCAGGATGAGATAGAAAGTTGAAACTTGCACAGTTTGCAGTTCTGCATTATTTCTACAAATATTTTGAATCGTGACGTCAGAGGACGTCATAAGCATACCACTTATTTTTAATTTGGGGCAATGATTTCGACATGATGCCAGTTGTTCAGAATAATGAATATTTCAGAGTTATGACAGTAAAGTATGCGCTTTTGAACAACAGCATCTTCAGCACCCTATGACGTCATATGACGTCAGAGCTAAAAATAGTGAAAAATGGTGTTAACGCTCTACAGCCGCCATTTATGATCAGATTTTCTTCAAATTTTTACAGATGGTACATCTTGAAACTAAGGTGTGAATATTTTGTCAGCTAACCTTAATTCCGAAAAACCGAAGTATTGTGGCTGAAGTAAGATTCGAACAAAGGACCAAAAATTTCATTTTAGGGCTAAAGAACTTCGGGATGAGATAGAAAGTTGAAACTTACACAGTTTGCAGTTCTGCAGAATTTCTACATATATTTTGAGTCGTGACGTCATAAGCATACTTCTTAATTTTCATTTTAAGGCAATGATTTCGATATGATGCCAGTTGTTCAGAATAATGAAAATTTCAGAGTTATGACAGTAAAGTATGCGCTTTTGAACAAAAGCATCTTCAGCACCCTATGACGTCATGTGACGTCAGAGCTAAAAATAGTGAAAAATGGCGTTCACGCTCTACAGCCGCCATTTATGGTCGGATTTTCTTCAAATTTTCACAGATGGTACATCTTGAAACTATGGTGTGCATATCCTGTCAGCTAACCGAAATTCCGAAAGACCGAAGTTCTGTGGCTGAAATAAGATTCGAACATAGGACCGAAAATTTCATTTTAGAATTAAATTATTAGAAAATTCTTATAAAATCGGCAGGTTGATGTTTGAAGTTGAAATTTGAACGAATGCCGTAGCCTACAATGTGCAAAAAGTCATGAAAATTTCAAGTAATTCCGTCAACAAACATGGCAGATATTTATGTTTTTCGGATAAGGGCTTGTTTACGAAAATCTAGCAATTTGAAGTAAGGAAAGAAGGCGGTTATTGGGTTGGTTACCCACGATCCGGACGTTCCTAAACTTACACAGTTTGCAGTTCCTCATAATTTCTTAATATATTTTGAGTCGTGACGTCAAATGTCGTCATGTGACGTCATAAGCATACTTTTTAATTTTCATTTTAGGGCAATGATTTCGACATGATGCCAGTTGCTCAGAATAATGAAAATTGCAGAGTTATTGCAGTAAAGTATGCGCTTCTGAGCAACAGCATTTTCAGCACCCTATGACGTCACCTGACGTCAGAGCTAAAAATAGTGAAAAATGGTATTTGCACTCTACAGCCGCCATTTATGATCAGATTTTCTTCAAATTTTTACAGATGGTACATCTTGAAACTAAGGTGTGAATATTTTGTCAGCTAACCTTAATTCCGAAAATCCGAAGTATTGCGGCTGAAGTAAGATTCAAACATAGGACCTTTAAACTAGAAATCAAGTTTGCAGTCATGTCCTGACGTCATATGACATCTTGTTACGTTACAGACTAATACTTAGTTCTTATCATTTGCACTAATTTCGGAATATAATGTCAATTGTTCAGCATGAACATTAAAAAAAATACCAGAGGTGAGTTATTACATGAACTTCTATCTCCTGCTTTTTGCATTAACACAGCTTGCAGAAAGTCCTATCATTCGTTTTCACGAATGACATCTAGTTATTCTTTTCTTCCTCAAGGATTTTCATATGTTGCAATCGTCCTAGGAGAATGAAATTTCGATGGCATATTATTCATATGCGTAATTAAAAAATTCTATAATTTTCAAATGCCTATGACGTCATATGACGTCACACTTGGCAATTGCTACAAAAGATTGTACGCGGTCCAGAGCGAAAATTAATAAACCGATTTTTATCAAATTTTCACAGACTGTGTATATTAAGTTCTAGTTGTGCATTTCGTTGTCCGTTTTCAAAATTCGAAAATCCCAAGGTTCTATGGCGAATGCAAGATTCAAACCAAGGACGTCAAATTGATAAATGCTCATAAAATCGTCCCTAAATGCGACAGAAGGTTGATATTTTGTCAGTATATAGATCTCCGATAGATTTAAATAATTTGTGAAAATGGACGTCTTGTGACGTCATATGACGTCATCAAATTTCTAATTTTTAAACACATAATTTTATATGTTAATATGGTCCAAGGACAAGGAAATTTTGATGTCATATTCTTTAAGAGATCTTATTTTGATTTCTATGATTTTCATATCTCTATGACGTCATATGACGTCACACGTGAAATAAGCTACAAAAGTTTGTACGCGGTCCAGAGCCATTATTAATGAACCGATTTTCACCAAATTTTCACAGAATGTGTATATTAAGTTCTAGTTGTGCATCCCGGTGTCCTTTTTACAAAATTCGAAAAGTCCAGGGTTCTATAGCGATTCTAAGATTCGAACCAAGGTCGTAAATTTTCAAATTCTTATAAAATCGATCCTATTTGAGATAGAAAGATGATATTGGGTCAGTAAATAGGTCTCTGGGAGTCTTAAACATTTTGTGAAAATAAATGTCATATGACGTCACGTGACGTCATTATATGATAATGAATTTCTAATTCTAACAAGATTATTTCTATATGTTGAAATTGTCGAAGGGCAATGAAAATTTAATGCCGCATGCTTCAGATGCTGAAATTTCGATTTCAATGATTTTCAGAAGCCTATGACGTCACATTTAAAATTGACTACGAACGTTTGTACACGGTCCAGAGCCATTATTAATGGGCCGATTTTCATCAAATTTTCACAAAATGTGTATATTAAGTTCTAATTGTGCATCTCGGTGTCCGTTTTTTCAAAATTCGAAAAGTCCATGGTTCTATAGCGAATTCAAGATTCGAACCAAGGTCGTAAATTTTTAAATGCTTATAAAATCGGTCCTATTTGAGATAGAAAGATGATATTTGGTCAGTATATAGGTCTCTGTGAGTCTTAAACATTTTGTGAAAATAAAAGTCATATGACGTCACGTGACGTCATTATATGATAATGTATTTCTAATATTAACAAGAGTATTTCTATATGTTGAAAGTGTCGAAGGGCAATGAAAATTTAATGACAAATGATTCAGACTCTGAAATTTCGATTGCAATGATTTTCAGAAGCCTCTGACGTCATATGACGTCACATTTGAAATTGACTACGAAAGTTTGTACACGGTCCAGAGCCATTATAAATGGGCCGATTTTCATCAAATTTTCACAGAATGTGTATATTACGTTCTTATTGTGTATACCGGTGTCAGTTTTTCAAAATTCGAAAAGTCCAAGTATCTATTTCGGATCCAAGATTCGAACCAAGGACGTCAATATTTAAATGCTTATAAAAACTGTCCTATTTGAGATAGAAAGTTGAAATTTTGTCAGTTAGTAGGTCTCTGGGTGTCTTAACAATTATGTAAAAATAAACGTCATATGACGTCACGTGACGTCATTTTTTTATTATTATTATTCTTTTCTTCTTCCTAACTAAACGCTTATTTTAATATGTTGCAATAGTCCTCGGACGATGAAATTTTTATGTCTTTTTAGTCACGTACGGAAATTTTGATTTCAATAATTTTCAGCACCCTATGACATCACATGACGTCACAGCTAAAAATAGTGAACAATGGTGTTAACGCTCTACATCCGTCATTTATGGTCGGATTTTCTTCAAATTTTCACAGATGGTACATCTTGAAACTAAGGTGTGTATATCTTGTTAGCTAACCGAAATTCCGAAAGACCGAAGTTCTATGGCTGAAATAAAATTCGAACATAGGACCAAAGATTTCATTTTAGGATTAAAGAGCTTCAGGATGAGATAGAAAGTTGAAACTTACACAGTTTGCAGTTCTGCAGAATTTCTACATATATTTTGAGTCGTGACGTCATAAGCATACTTCTTAATTTTCATTTTAGGCAATGATTTCGATATGATGCCAGTTGTTCAGAATAATGAAAATTTCAGAGTTATGACAGTAAAGTATGCGCTTTTGAACAAAAGCATCTTCAGCACCCTATGACGTCATGTGACGTCAGAGCTAAAAATAGTGAAAAATGGCGTTCACGCTCTACAGCCGCCATTTATGGTCGGATTTTCTTCAAATTTTCACAGATGGTACATCTTGAAACTATGGTGTGCATATCCTGTCAGCTAACCGAAATTCCGAAAGACCGAAGTTCTGTGGCTGAAATAAGATTCGAACATAGGACCGAAAATTTCATTTTAGAATTAAATTATTAGAAAATTCTTATAAAATCGGCAAGTTGATGTTTGAAGTTGAAATTTGAACGAATGCCGTAGCCTACAATGTGCAAAAAGTCATGAAAATTTCAAGTAATTCCGTCAACAAACATGGCAGATATTTATGTTTTTCGGATAAGGGCTTGTTTACGAAAATCTAGCAATTTGAAGTAAGGAAAGAAGGCGGTTATTGGGTTGGTTACCCACGATCCGGACGTTCCTAAACTTACACAGTTTGCAGTTCCTCATAATTTCTTAATATATTTTGAGTCGTGACGTCAAATGTCGTCATGTGACGTCATAAGCATACTTTTTAATTTTCATTTTAGGGCAATGATTTCGACATGATGCCAGTTGCTCAGAATAATGAAAATTTCAGAGTTATTGCAGTAAAGTATGCGCTTCTGAGCAACAGCATTTTCAGCACCCTATGACGTCACCTGACGTCAGAGCTAAAAATAGTGAAAAATGGTATTTGCGCTCTACAGCCGCCATTTATGATCAGATTTTCTTCAAATTTTTACAGATGGTACATCTTGAAACTAAGGTGTGAATATTTTGTCAGCTAACCTTAATTCCGAAAAACCGAAGTATTGCGGCTGAAGTAAGATTCAAACATAGGACCTTTAAACTAGAAATCAAGTTTGCAGTCATGTCCTGACGTCATATGACATCTTGTTACGTTACAGACTAATACTTAGTTCTTATCATTTGCACTAATTTCGGAATATAATGTCAATTGTTCAGCATGAACATTAAAAAAAATACCAGAGGTGAGTTATTACATGAACTTCTATCTCCTGCTTTTTGCATTAACACAGCTTGTAGAAAGTCCTATCATTCGTTTTCACGAATGACATCTAGTTATTCTTTTCTTCCTCAAGGATTTTCATATGTTGCAATCGTCCTAGGAGAATGAAATTTCGATGGCATATTATTCATATGCGTAATTAAAAAATTCTATAATTTTCAAATGCCTATGACGTCATATGACGTCACACTTGGCAATTGCTACAAAAGATTGTACGCGGTCCAGAGCGAAAATTAATAAACCGATTTTTATCAAATTTTCACAGACTGTGTATATTAAGTTCTAGTTGTGCATCTCGGTGTCCGTTTTTCAAAATTCGAAAAGCCCAAGGTTCTATGGCGAATGCAAGATTCAAACCAAGGACGTCAAATTGATAAATGCTCATAAAATCGTCCCTAAATGCGACAGAAGGTTGATATTTTGTCAGTATATCGATCTCCGATAGATTTAAAAAATTTGTGAAAATGGACGTCTTGTGACGTCATATGACGTCATCAAATTTCTAATTTTTAAACACATAATTTTATATGTTAATATGGTCCAATGATGTCATATTCTTTAAGAGATCTTATTTTGATTTCTATGATTTTCATATCTCTATGACGTCATATGACGTCACACGTGAAATAAGCTACAAAAGTTTGTACGCGGTCCAGAGCCATTATTAATGAACCGATTTTCACCACATTTTCACAGAATGTTTATATTAAGTTCTAGTTGTGCATCCCGGTGTCCTTTTTACAAAATTCGAAAAGTCCAGGGTTCTATAGCGATTCTAAGATTCGAACCAAAGTCGTACATTTTCAAATTCTTATAAAATCGATCCTATTTGAGATAGAAAGATGATATTGGGTCAGTAAATAGGTCTCTGGGAGTCTTAAACATTTTGTGAAAATAAATGTCATATGACGTCACGTGACGTCATTATATGATAATGAATTTCTAATTCTAACAAGATTATTTCTATATGTTGAAATTGTCGAAGGGCAATGAAAATTTAATGCCGCATGCTTCAGATGCTGAAATTTCGATTTCAATGATTTTCAGAAGCCTATGACGTCACATTTGAAATTGACTACGAACGTTTGTACACGGTCCAGAGCCATTATTAATGGGCCGATTTTCATCAAATTTTCACAAAATGTGTATATTAAGTTCTAATTGTGCATCTCGGTGTCCGTTTTTTCAAAATTAGAAAAGTCCAAGTATCTATTGCGGATCCAAGATTCGAACCAAGGACGTCAATATTTAAATGCTTATAAAAACTGTCCTATTTGAGATAGAAAGTTGAAATTTTGTCAGTTAGTAGGTCTCTGGGTGTCTTAACAATTGTGTAAAAATAAACGTCATATGACGTCACGTGACGTCATTTTTTTATTATTATTATTATTCTTTTCTTCTTCCTAACTAAACGCTTATTTTAATATGTTGCAATAGTCCTCGGACGATGAAATTTTTATGTCTTATTAGTCACGTACGGAAATTTTGATTTCAATAATTTTCAGCACCCTATGACGTCACATGACGTCACAGCTAAAAATAGTGAACAATGGTGTTCGCGCTCTACATCCGTCATTTATGGTCGGATTTTCTTCAAATTTTCACAGATGGTACATCTTGAAACTAAGGTGTGCATATCGTGTTAGCTAACCGAAATTCCGAAAGACCGAAGTTCTGTGGCTGAAATAAAATTCGAACATAGGACCAAAGATTTCATTTTAGGATTAAAGAGCTTCAGGATAAGATAGAAAGTTGAAACTTACACAGTTTGCAGTTCTGCAGAATTTCTACATATATTTTGAGTCGTTACGTCATAAGCATACTTCTTAATTTTCATTTTAAGGCAATGATTTCGATATGATGCCAGTTGTTCAGAATAATGAAAATTTCAGAGTTATGACAGTAAAGTATGCGCTTTTGAACAAAAGCATCTTCAGCACCCTATGACGTCATGTGACGTCAGAGCTAAAAATAGTGAAAAATGGCGTTCACGCTCTACAGCCGCCATTTATGGTCGGATTTTCTTCAAATTTTCACAGATGGTACATCTTGAAACTATGGTGTGCATATCCTGTCAGCTAACCGAAACTCAGAAAGACCGAAGTTCTGTGGCTGAAATAAGATTCGAACATAGTACCGAAAATTTCATTTTACGATTAAAGAGCTTCAGGATGAGATAGAAAGTTGAAACTTACACAGTTTGCAGTTCTGCAGAATTTCTAAATAAATTTTGAGTCGTGACTTCATATGACGTCATGTGACGTCCATAGCATACTTCTTAATTTTCATTTTAGGGCAATGATTTCGACATGATGTCAGTTGTTCAGAATAATGAAAATTTCAGAGTTATGACAGTAAAGTATGCGCTTTTGAACAAAAGCATCTTCAGCACCCTATGACGTCATGTGACGTCACAGCTAAAATAGTGAAAAATGGTGTTCACGCTCTAAAACGGCCATTTATGGTCGGATTTTCTTCAAATTTCCACAGATGGTACATCTTGAAACTAAGGTGTGCATATCCTGCCAACTAACCGAAATTCCGAAAGACCGAAGTTCTGTGGCTGAAATAAGATTCGAAAATAGGACCGAAAATTTCATTTTACGATTAAAGAGCTTCAGGATGAGATAGAAAGTTGAAACTTACACAGTTTGCAGTTCTGCAGAATTTCTAAATAAATTTTGAGGCGTGACGTCATATGACGTCATGTGACGTCATAAGCATACTTCTTAATTTTTATTTTAGGGCAATGATTTCGACATGATGTCAGTTGTTCAGAATAATGAAAATTTCAGAGTTATGACAGTAAAGTATGCGCTTTTGAACAAAAGCATCTTCAGCACCCTATGAAGTCAGGTGACGTCAGAGCTAAAAATAGTGAAAAATGGTTTTCACGCTCTAAAACAGCCATTTATGGTCGGATTTTCTTCAAATTTTCACAGATGGTACATCTTGAAACTAAGGTGTGCATATCCTGTCAGCTAACCGAAATTCTGAAAGACCGAAGTTCTGTGGCTGAAATAAGATTCGAACATAGGACCGAAAATTTCATTTTAGGATTAAAGAGCTTCAGGATGAGATAGAAAGTTGAAACTTACACAGTTTGCAGTTCTGCAGAATTCCTTAAAATATTTTGGGTCGTGACGTCATTTGACGTCATGTGACGTCATAAGCATACTTATAATCATGATTTTCTTCAATATTTGAAGATGGTGTATGTCAGAAAAGGAAATAAGTATGATCAGGTTTGACATAAAAAGCAGAAAGCCCTTTCTTTTGTTCAGAACAAAAGGAGTCTAGTTATTATTATTATTATTTTTTCACCTTTTGAGGTTCAAATTAAAACAGGTTGCCAATAAGCCAGCAGCATGAAATTTTAACACTGATCAGACTGACTTTGGCCCTTTTGAATGCACTAACTTTCATCTTCATATGATGTCATGTGACGTCACAGCTAAAAATAGTGAAAAATGGTGTTCGCGCTCTACAGCCGTCATTTATGGTCGGAATTTCTTTAAATTTTCACAGATGGTACATCTTGAATCAAAGGTGTGCATATCCTGTCAGCTAACCGAAACTCAGAAAGACCGAAGTTCTGTGGCTGAAATAAGATTCGAACATAGGACCGAAAATTTCATTTTAGGATTAAACAGCTTCTGGATTAGATAGAAAGTTGAAACTTACACAGTTTGCAGTTTGCATAATTTCTTAATATATTTTGAGTCGTGACGTCATATGACGTCATAAGCATACTATTACTACTACTACTTTCTTTTTTCTTCGTAACTAAACGCTTATTTTTCGCGGAATATAATGTCAATTGTTCAGCATGAACATGAAATAGTACCAGAGGTGAGTCATTACATTAAACTTCTATCTCCTGCTTTTTGCATTAACACAGGTTGCAGAAAGTCCTATCATTCGTTTAGACGAATGACATCTACTTATTATTATTCTTTTTTTTCTTCTTTTCTAGGCTTTAATTTCTATATGTTGCTATGGTCCAGTGGAGATGAAAATTTAATGGCATATACTTCAGATGTTGATGTTTTGATTTCAATGATTTGCATATGCCTATGACGTCATGTGACGTCACACTTGGCGTTGTCTACAAAAGTTTGTACGCGGTCTACAGCCATTATTTCTGGACCGATTTCATCAAAATTTCACAGAATACGTATGTAAGACTCTAGTTGTGCCTTCCGGTGTCTGTCTTTCAAAATTCGAAAATGCTATAGTTCTATGGCGAATCCAAGATTCGGACCATTGACGTCAAATTTCAAATGCGTATACAATCGCTTTCAAATGAGCTAGAAAGATAATATTTGGACAGAATATAAGTCTGAAGGGTTTCTTTACATTCTCTGAAGATGAACGTCATATGACGTCATTTGACGTCATGAGGTGAAAAGTAATTTCTACTTATTACGTGTTAATTTTTAAATGCTGTACACGTCCGAGCACCTTGAAAATTTAATAGCATATGCCTCAGATAGAACAGTTTGTATTTCAATAATTTTCATTTGACTATGACGTGTTTTGACGTCAATCTTGACGTCGTCTAAAAATGATTGTACGCGGTCTACATCAATTATTTCTGGTCCGATTTTTTTCAAAATTTCACAGAATGTGTATGTTAGGATCTAGTTGTGCCTTCCGGTGTCCGTTTTTAAAATTCGAAAATGCAATAGTTCTATGGCGAATCCAAGATTCGAACCATAGACGTCAAATTTCAAATGCGTATAAAATCGCTTACAGATGAGCTAGAAAAATGATATTTGGACAGAATATAAGTATCAAGGTTTTTTTTTAATTTTCTGAAGATGAACGTCATGAGGTGAAAAGTAATTTCTAATTTTTACGTGTTAATTTTTATATGTTGTACACGTCCGAGCACCTTGAAATTTTAATAGCATATGCTTCAGATAGAACAGTTTGCATCTCAATAATTTTCCTTTGACTATGACGTGTTTTGACGTCAAACTTGACGTCGTCTAAAAATGTTTGTACGCGGTCTACAGCCATTATTTCTGGGCATATTTTCTTCAAAATGTCACAGCATGTGTATATTAGAGTCTAGTTGTGCATGCCGGTGTCCGTTTTACCAAATTCAAAAATGCAAAGGTTTTATGGCGGATCCAAGATTCGAACCATTGACGTCAAATTTCAAATACGTATAAAATCGTTTCCACATGAGTAAGAAATCTAATATTTGGATAGTATATAAGTCTCCAAGAGTGCTTTACTTTCTATGAAGATGAACGTCATTTGACGTCAGATGACGTCATAAGGTCAATAATAATTTCTGATATATACGCGTTAATTTAAATATGTTGTTAACTTCCCAGGACCATGGAAATCTAATGGTATATACACCAATCCATGCGCTTTAGAATGCAATGTAATTCATATTAATGTGACGTATATCACGTCAGATTTGACGTCAGGACAAAAAGGTTTTACGCGTTGTACAGCCATTATTTTTGGACCGATTTTCATCAAAATTTCACAGAATGTATATGTAACGCTCTAGTTGTGTATCCAGGGTCCTGTTTTATAAATTCGAAAAGGCAATGGTTCTATGGCGAATCAAAGTTTCGAATCATTGACGTCAAATTTCAAATACATATAAAATCGCTTCTAGATAATTTAGAAAGTTGATATTTGGACTGAATATTAGTTTTTGAGACTAATTTATATTCTGTGAGGATTAACGTCATTTGACTTCATAAGGTCAAAAAGAATGTTAATATATCTACTCGTTAATTTCTATATGTTGCAAAGTTGCAAGGAGCATGAAAAAAATACTTGATATATTTAAGATACTTAATATTTCATTTTATTGATTTTCTTATGCCTATGACGTCATATAACATCAAACTTGACGTTGTCTACACACTCTTGTACGCGGTCTACAGCCATTATTACAGGATGAAATTCGAATTGTAAGCATTTTAAATAAATTTTATTTGTAACATAGATTATAAAAATAGTCCAAGTTAAATAAATCGATATAAAAAATGATTTTCAGTTTCTTTTGCCATATCCTCCAAGTCAATCGGTTTATTTTTCAAAGTTTATGGAAGTTATGGCCCTACAAAAACAAGTTATAAAGGCTGGAATTTCATATCTTTTACTTTTCTTGATTTTAAGTGTTTGACAAATGTAGCAGAAAGTCCTATCATTCGTATCAACGAATGAAATCTAGTTATTACTATTATTATTATTTCTCCTTTTGAGGTTCAAATTAAAACAGGTTGCCAGTAAGCCAGCAGCAAGAAATTTTAACAGTTATCAGAGTGACTTTGGCCCTTTTGAATGTGCAATAATTTTCATCTTCATATGACGTCATTTGACGTCACAGTTGAAATATTCTACTAAATTGGGTTTGCACTCTGAAGCAGCCATTTCTAGTCCGATTGACTTAATATTTTCACTGAATATGTATATTAGGATGTAGATTTTTTCTTAAATTTTCAAAATTCTAAAATTTTTTTCAAAAGAATTTCGACATTATTTTATTTGAAATAATCGGCTTTTAGGCTCTGCAGGCTTTATTTTTCGACCTATTTGCATGAAACCTTCAATTAATGTGCAACCTAGTGTTTCATCGTGTATGATGACATCCGTTTCCAGAAAATCACAAAGGTTAAGGTCGTATTTCAGTTATCGATTTTTTCTTCGGCCTCAAATATCCCAAAAACGATAAATTTAAAGGAACAAGGTTATTGTCGTATCGAGACACAATGGTATAATTTTTAGTGCTTTGAAAGACCTTTCAGATGATATTTATTTTTTGATGATCGGGGTTGAATCAGTTGAATTATGGCAGAAAAACGAAAATAGTGTTACCCCAAGTGCATTTAACTGCTTATATTTAGAAAATTATAATTTTTTGTAAATTGGGGTATAAATATAATTTGTAGAACGATCCCTTGTCATTCTATTAGTGTTTAAATTTTAAAGATTGGCCTAGGATTTATAAAGTTATATGGCGAAAACAGAACGACATGAACATATTTTCTCCGATTTTTGCCGTTCTCTCAAGATTAACCGCCCATATCTAAATATTGGTTAAAGATACATACATTTAAAAAGCGTTTGAATTGTGGGGAATTAGAAGACCTTTCTAACGGTACCTAGGTTTTTAAAACTGGACATCATATAAGGAAGTTACATGAAAAATAAGAATTCATTTAAACCGTTCTTTCATGCACTTCTGCAACACAAAACAAATAACATGGCACTAACCAGATTCAGTGAAAAGTGTTCAGGTTTTCAAGCTACTAAAAATAAATAATGGTCAATCATATTCAACAACATTGCGAGAAAATGTTTGAAAGATCATTATTTTTAACTGTATTCAACAAGCCAGTGTGATAAACAAATGTATTAATCGAATAATGTGATTCGTGAATTAAATTGAATTGCTTTTCCGAAAACCGGTGAAATCGAGAATGCGATTCTAGTTATTGTTATCTTTGGTTGGCCGATGACGAAAGGTACACTTATGTTATTTATTTACATGTATCTGAACTTGAGTCTAATTTTTTAAATTTTCTTCGTCATTTTGCCGCTAGGTGGCACTTTGCTTGAAATCACTTTTTTGCTTATAACTCAAAAAGGTGACGTCTGATTCAAATGCAGTTTTAAGCATTTTGTTCCTTGTTGACAGCTCAATAGAATATGATGGATTTTAAAGCTTCAGGTACGGGGAAATATTTGCGCTACAAGAAGTTGAATGTTCGAACCTTGCATAAAAAAAACCCGTGCAAATGAGGAAAGGTCTACGAAAAACATGCCCATTTTTGTTTGAGAATAGATAGAAGATTTCTGATTGCTGCATATGATTTGAAAGACATATACGTACAAAATATTTGGGTTGGCGATTTATGTGAATGCATGGTTTGTCTTCTAGAAGCAGCCAACTTCATTTAAATTTTTTTGGAAATAATCAAAATTTCAAAAACATGTTTGTTATTTTTTTGTCGCTCTTGGTTTTATTTTCTGCTCAATCTTCATAAAATTTTCACAGGTTATGTAATTTTAAGCTTTAATGGGCCTCAGAAGTTAGATAATTAAAAAAATGCAAAGGACAATGTCATATTACGATTATTGTTTTATTCTTCGGTCCCAAATAGCTCCAAAACAAAAATTTCAACGAGGGTTTATAGAAAAAAAAGGGTATGTTCTTGAAGAGGTCATTCCAGTTTTTGAAGATCGGGCTTGATTTGGTCATTTTACGGCAGTCCAAAGTTTGATCCTTTTTTGAACAATTGAAAATCAGTTTTTATGCTTCAAATTGTGTCATACTCTTTGATTGTGTTTGATTACAGTGGTGCTACTGTAAACGTTTTTTTTTCTTTGTTGTTGTTTTTTTAAGTTTTGAGGGTGTGATTTTGTCCTGTCCCCTTATTGAGCAGGTCCTTGAAAAAAATTTGAACTTCAGTTCCGTGCAGGAAATCATGAAATAATGCAAACGTACGGAAATCGTCTAGCGCTTGCGCAAATCTTTATGATGATTTGTCCACGCCCATAAAGTTTGATATAAAATTTAAATTGCTAGATTGACATATATACAGGGGAAAAGCATGAGGTAAATAAAACTAGCTAAGCAACTGATAACTTACTAACAAACAAATTCGTTTCTATTTCTTGTGTGACGTTTAGCCTCCAATCCCCTTTTCATCGAAGAAGATAGCAGAAAATCTAATTAATCTGAACACAACTTTTAAAGTGGTCCCATGCTTTCAGCATTTAGTACAACCTTTTTGTTCCTTTAAAATAACTATATTCGCTAAATCGCTATAACTTACACACTGTTTCAACTATCAAAATATTCTTATTTGTTTTATCAATCATAAGAATACTCTAAGACTTACTCGTATGTGATTACTATATACTTTTTTTTTTTTAAAAAAAGTCCATTAGTCCTTTAGTTGTTAAGGACCAAAAAAACAAACAACAACAACAAAAACAAGACTTTTTTACTATTAATATCATCATCAACGAGATTCGGTAAAGAAACATACTGAAAGAATGTCTTCCTCTTCGGAATATCATATTTCTATGATGCATATTTAATTTAAAAAAAAAAAAAATAATGGTATAATGTGTAAAAAACGAAAAAAAGATATGAATAAAATTAATTAATGGCAGAAAATTGTAGTCATGTTGTTGTTGTCTGGTACATCCATCCGTTGTCTTCGGAGCACTCCTTGGTAGGATGAAGAATTTTGAGTTTTGTATGTGTGTATATACATGTTTTTGTATGTATGTATATACACATAGTTATTCTAAATTACTTGTAATCTTTTGTATAATATTAATTATAATAGAGGACCGGTTTCTGACTTAGCTACCCAGTAACACTACATAACACCCTGGTTCTTTCTGTGATAATGTTTTTACAAAAGGCCTGCGACCATCTTTTATGTTTTCTGTCATGTTGATTAGTACCGGTAATAAAATTCATGTTGTGTACACGTCGAGAGTACCTCTCTCGCCTTGGGGTGGGATTGGGGTGGGGGTGAGTGACGGTATACCGGTACCGGCGATACATAAAGGTGACATCCAGTCAAAATAAACACCATGAACAACAGCAAACTCTTCCGAAATTAGACAAGCTTAATAGCGTTGACATACCTAATTTTAAGATATTTTACAAAAATAGAAAAACGTTTTCTCATCGAAGTTCTGGCGGTATAGCCCTGTCAATAAAGGATGAACTAGTCAAGTACGTAACGGTACTTGAATCTGATTCTTATTTAGCATTATGGTTCACGATATCGAAAACACTGTGTGACCTCAACCAAGACATTTTATGTAGTATTGTTTACATTCCTCCTGAATTTTCCCGTTATGCTCATGCTGACCCTTTCATGGACCTTAACAATGTGCTTTCAAGTTACTCTGAAAAATATAAATATATATGTCAGTTTGGTGACTGGAATTCCACGTATAAGAATATGAAAGATTATATAATCGTTGACAAAGAAATAATGTCAGATCATCAATTATATGATGTTAATGAAGACTACGATTGTGCGAAAAAAGTCTAGAGCGATATCAGTAAGTGTAAATGACTTATATCTACATTTTAAGAAACTTAACGAAAGGGATATCATTCCTGAACAAAATGAGACAGATACAAGTTATACACAAGAAATTATAAATTAATTAACAAAAAGATAAAAAAAATAAAATTGAACAGTAGATATACCTAAATCATGGACGATAGGCATAATAAATCCGATTTACAAAAATAAAGGTGATCCCAAACTCCGACAAAAATTATAGACCTATCACTTTTTTAAGTTGTCTTGGGCAATTATTCACGTCTGTCATTAATAAAAGGATAAAACATTATTACCTATTACGGGAAAATAAACGGGGATACCCATAAAGAGACCTCAAAAAAAAGAAGAAGAAAAGGATAAAACATTATCTTGAAAATAACAACCTCTTAAACAAGGACCAGGATTCTCAACAATTGATAACATGTTTATTTTGCAGTCTTTGATTAAAATTTTGATAACTAGTAACAAAAAACATTATTGTGCATTTATGGATTTAAAACAAGCATTTCATACCGTATATAGAGAGACACTAATATTAACGGTAAATGCTTAAAGCTTATCAAAATATGTATGCAAATATCAAATCAAGTGTCGCATCAAATAAAACAGTGTCAAGCTTTTTTCGTAGTGATATCGGAGTCAGGCAAAGAGAAATCTTTCGCCTATACTGTTCGCTGTTTTTCCTAATGACATTGAGGATTTTTTCGAAGAAAACAATTCACTAAAAGGTATAGAAATAAACGAACATTTGCAACAAGAAGTTATTTTTTTAAAACTAAATTTTGTTTCGAAAAATATTTATTGAATACAATACCCATTTATCACATTTCATGTTAAGATTCAGGACAAGGAATCACAAATTACCAGTTGAAACAGGAACTTGGTCAAATATTCCTTTATGTGAAAGGTACTGCAACAATTGCAATAATAACCAGATAGGAGATGAATTTCATTATTTATTTATCTGCAAATATTTCAAACAGGAAAGAAGAAAATACATTCAACCATATTGTTCAAAAAGACCAAACACACATACGTATTCTAAGTTAATGAACACAACCAATAAAATAGAATTCACAAATCTTTCTAAATTTGTCAAAATAATTATTTAATAAGCATTATGAAATTGTTATTATTTTTTTAAATTAATTTAAATATTAATTTGATATGTGAATTATTTAAGAGAATTGTGTGTACATGAGGAATCTTAAAAAATTTAATTTTAAATAATTATGTGTGAATAAATGAATATTATAGGTGCATAGATACATAAACCAACTAAAATATTTTCTACGTGATAGCTCTCCTGCAAAATACTATAGTATGCAAATTAATTAACGCGCGCGCGAGCGCGCGTGTGTGTGTGTGTGTGCTAGGAGGAGAGCTAGTAAGCCTCGTTCTCGCGTTTGTCAGTACATGTTAACATCTAACCGGAGGAATGTGCCCCGGTTGGGATTCGAATCCAAGACCTCCCGATAGTATATTGCTTATTCGAACTGATGCGAGAGAGAGAGAGAGAGAGAAATTATGTTCTGTGCAAATTAGGATCTGTTCATTTTATTGTTTGCATGTGTGGATAGAGAAAGAGGGCTAAATAGGGTAGGAAATAAAAAAAAGTGCACATTAGAACTACAATGTAGGCTGAGCGGTTTCGGGTAATTCCGGACACCTACAGCTTAGTGAAGGTAAAGGTTCATGAATTTTGAGAAAATGGGATTGTTTTTATTTTAATTATGTGTTTGTATCATTTTTTGGTTTATGTTTTGATTGTAATTGCTCAGGTATTCATAGACTCTCACTCTCTCTCTCTATATTTGTCATATAGACCTAGTTACTTCCTATGTCAGACAATACTAAGTATTACATATATCAACGAAAATAAGAGTTGAAGTGTATTTTCTCCTTTTATTCATCTGCAATCTATCTATCTATCTATCTATCTATCTATCTATCTGTCTGTCTGTCTGTCTGTCTGTCTGTCTGTCCGCCCCGACATACGTAATTTTCAGTCGGGTATTTTGGATTTCTTTGTATATTAGAAACACGGTCTTCCCACGTTTTGAAAAGCATATGATGCATTGCAACCACACTTTGTCACAATTTATGTCTATTTTCTGCACAAAGATATCAACACATTTACTCGTTGTAGAAAAAATCAATTCTAAGCACCTCTCTTACTACACAATGTAACAGGACGTAGTTTAATATACATTTGCAACCACACTTTGTCACAATTTATGTCTATTTTCTGCACAAAGATCCCTAAGGTTTAAATGTACACGGTTTGTAAATATCAAAAGACGGAAAGGGGGATTCAAGTTACACTGGCATGCACTAAAAGTATGAATATCTTTACAATTTGGGGATGAAATGCAGCAGTATCCGAGAATAGCCGATATCCGGAAATACCAGACACCGCTCTATGTGCGTAAGTTGCGAACAATGCAGAAAAAAAGTCCCGGTATTCCACGGAAGCAACACCTTGGACGAAATCGGAATTTGATCATGCACAGTTAGGTCAGATTTTATTTGTAAGTTTTCAGACATGTTAATCAAGAATTTTGATCTAACACATCAAGTAAACATATAGACATGAATGTAGCCCAGCGTATACTTAAATATCGATATAATGCTTTCGAATACATAATTTTGACACGTGCATTAAATTGCTTAACGACGCACGGCGACTGCTGCATAAAGTCACTTAGGCCACTACACATGAATATACCGGTACATAAAAAGTAAAAAAAAAAAATGTTACCATAATTAAAATAATATTTAAAAAACAATAAATAAATACTAATAAATAAAAAAATAAAAATGTGAGTGTCCCGAAACTTAAACTGACCAAAATCTTAGAGTGATTCGATACGATATTCGTTATGTAATGTGCGATATACGATTTACGATAAACCATTGCTATATTCGAACGATATACGTTATTTTTGACAACTGATACGATAGCACCACTGTATGACTGACATTAGCCAATTAGGTTAGGAGTTACGGCCCTTTAATTGTCAACAACTTTATTTTTTACACTCTAGAAGCCACAATTTTTATCCACTTTTCTTCAGACTTAAAGTCTTGATAATTTCTCAGTCTAGTTAGATCATAATGGGTCAGGGTAAAAAAAAAACCGGAGTTATTGCCCCTGAATCAACTTGAAAAGTCTTGTCCGGTGAACTCTTCCTTCAGTTTCAGTCTGATTCACCTAATACTTGGCATAAATATTTATCAGGAGCAGTAGATGTGTTAGACACAAAGTTCATGAGAGTTTTCGCAATGATTACAGAGTTATTGCCCCTGATTCGACTTTAAATATCCTGTGATGTGAACTTCTTCTACATTTCTTAACCGATTCAGTTCAAAGTTTATGTATGCATCGATAATCAGATGGAGAGGTGCGTGACATAAAATTCAATTGAGTTGTCTCAAGGACGGCAGAGTTACCTGGTCCCATTTTTGAATTATTCTACCTTTTGTTATTTTTGTTTCTCTTGTCTGGAATATTACTCGAATATTATTTAAGGTATTGACTTTAAACTTAAAATATAGACAGATTGCGATAAGGAGAAGTGCAGTGTGTCCAAGAACTGTAACTCTACACTTTTAAACTACTGTGCCAAACAAACGACTCTCTATCCACTTTAAATAGAGACTTTACTTACTTTTTACTTACTTATCATAACCAAATTACTATGTATACAGGTGACATGAACATCGTTTTTTGCCGATGATGTATGTCAGATTAAGTAATTGAATCTGATCAGGTTTCATGTGGTTTGCAGAGCAAACAGCCCTATCGTTTATTCAGAACAAACGAAATCTAGTTTTTATTATCATTATTCTTCCATTTGAGCTTCAAATTAAAAACAGGTTGCTGAATAGCTATCATGATGAAATTTTAATATTTGTCACAGAAAAGTATGGGTTTTAAATGATATAGTTTACAGTTTCTTTTGACTTAATGTAACGTCAGAATTGACGTATGCTCAAAAAGTTTGTACGCGCTCTGCAGGCATTATTTGTGGTCAGAATTTCATGAAAAGGTTCTAGTTGTGCATACCAGTTTTCATTTTCCCAAAGTCGAAAAGGCCAAGGTTTTATGGCGAATCCAAGATTCGAATCATTGACGTAAAATTTTAGATACGGTTTAAAGCCCGATAGGCTTTATTTCTTTGTTTGATTTGCATGAAATTTTAACTGAAGGTGCAGCATAGTATCCTATGGAGCACTTCCGTTTCCGGAAATGTGCAAAGGACAAGGCCATATTTCAAATATCAGTGTTTTTTAACCTTGAATATATCTAAAAAAAAAAACGGTAAATATTTTATGGAGAGTATATGGACAAAAGTGTAAGTTCTTAAAGAGC
>CM037787.1:37330258-37380258 GCA_021229015.1 Solen grandis
AAAGTTTTGGGATGGATGGACAGATGTACCCACAGACGGACAAAGGCAAATCTATATGCCCCCCACACATTTTTGGTGGGGGCATAAAAATTTAATTAAATGATTCACATGTCCCTTATAATGGCATCTCGAAAATGTTACACTGATGTCAATTGTCACATGCTGCAAGATATAAACATAAGTTATTATAATGTTACTATAATGTGACATCAATTTTGTAACCATATATATTTATTTGCTAAAAAATAGAGAAACAAGTCAGGCAAGAGAAATTTGGAAATACTATTTTGATATACCAGAATTAGTCAGAGTTTCATTGATGTATGAAATGATGATACATTTTTATGATGCTTTTAACCCTTTCCCTCATAGAGGACACCATGAAAAGACCTATGCAAACAGCATAAAACTGAAAATGAACACCACCTTATTGATAAATGAATTCAGAAATTAAATTTACCCTTTCCCTCATAGAGGAAACTATGAAAAGACCTATGCGAACAACATAAAACCAGATCAGCCTTATAAATGAGGACTTATAATTAAATTTGGTAAGGTTTAACTGTGGTTTTCTCCAAAAGGGCGATCAGGTTTTATGCTGTTCGCTGCTCCTCAGTGGTCTGGAAATGAGGACTTTATAATTAAATTTGGTAAGGTTTAACTGTGGTTTTCTGCAGATCAGGTTTTATGTGGTACCTATTGAGTGCGTCAAAATGAGTCTATATGAGGGAAAGGGTTAAAACCCATTTGATAAAGGTCGAATATAGTAAAGTAAAATATATAACCTTCAAAACTACAGGGGCAAAAGGTAATATTACTGCCATACACTGACATTAGGTGTGGACTATATAAAGTCAATACCTTGTATTGTTTTATAGTTATGGCCAAGGTTGAAGTTGTCCCCAGACAGAGAGACAGATAGGTTAAACATAATATGCCACCTGCTCTATTAATTCTGTGGACATAAAAACAGGTTTTCCCATGGAAGTAATGGCCAATGGACAATTAACAGATGACAGCAAACTTATTACAGTAACTGTTATCGAAACATTTCAGTTTTATCTGTAAAATTTCCTACTATAAGCAGAGATGACATCTTATACAGCAATTATCTGTCTTAATTGACAGAGTGATGTATTTTGTATCTCAAGCTTACATAATTTCAGGCTGAAGCTACATTTGTGAGCAGTGACAGTAATTTTTTGTTGTTTAACCCTTTCCCTCATATAGACTCATTTTGACGCACTCAGTAGGTACCACATAAAGCCTGATCTGCAGAAAACCACACTTAAACCTTACCAAATTTAATTATAAAGTCCTCATTTCCAGACCACTGAGGAGCAGCAAACAGCACAAAACCTGATCAGCCTGCAAGTTACTTGCAGGCTGATCTGGTTTTATGCTGTTCGCATAGGTCTTTTCATGGTGTCCTCTATGAGGGAAAGGGTTAAAAAGAAAGTTAAATTTAATTTAATGATGGCAAGGAAAGAAAGAAAGGCAACTATTACATAAGAACAAATGTACATAAATACTGTAACACCTCTAGTGAACTAATTCAAAAAACTTAACCAAGATTGCAAGTTGAAAAAGGGGATTAATTTTGGCAAAATCCATGACAAAGTTATTTGCTCTTGCCTACAGGTGGATGTTTGAGTCATAAACAAATATTTCAAGTTTAAAAGCAATAACTCAAAAGGTTCAGTGAAAAAAGGAGGTGGTATGAAAAACTTGACTAAGATTTTTTGGCTAAAAAAGGTTTAATTATGTTAAAATCAATGAAAGAGTTATGTACTCTTGTCTACAGGGTATAATTATGTAAAAATCAATGAAAGAGTTATGTATTCTAATGTCTACAAGTAGAGATGATGGTCATAAACAAGTGTTCCAAATTTCAAAGCAATACCTCAAAAGGTTCAGAATAAAAAATAGGTGGTACAAAAAAGTTAACCATGATTTTTTGTCTAAAAAGGGGCATAATTATTTCAAAATTCAAGACAGAGTTATCTACTCTTGCCTACAGATTGAGGTGATGCTAATAAAGATGCATATCAAATTTCAAAGCAATATCATAAAGGGTTTAGAGAAAAAATGAGGTGGTATTGAAAACTTAACCATTATGACCATGCAGACGCCAATGCTTGAGTGAATAGAAAAGCTGTCCTTATTTTCTCAAAAGCCGAGCTAAAAAGGGTATAATTTAGTTAACATCCATGACAGAGATACAAACTCTTGCCTACAGGTAGAGGTGATGGTCATAAGCAAGTATTCCAAACTTCAAAGCAATACCTCAAAGGTTCAATTAATAAGTGAAATTGTTTGAAAAAATTAATTATTATGGCAACAACGTCAGATACAGTATTAATGTAACTTTGATAAGATATTAAAAACCATAAACCTTACTTCCAAGATTGATAAATACAGTTTGAAAACAAAATGGACGTTATAATAAAGTAAATATTTGTCTATATTTTTATTTTTTTCTAAAATTTCAAGGGTAATGGTCTTTTTATATCAGATGTTATTAAATTTGCCCAACATTATTTTTGTTTCAAAACTTAGTGAATGAATCTGGCTCTTCTATAATTCAAGGGCAACTACTCCTGACTTACAGCAATAATGCACGACAAGCTGATTCTAGTAAAACCCACATAACTTTTTTCAGGGGTTGTGAAAAAGAAAAACAAAGTGGAGAACCAGTCAGTGGTCAGGTGAATAAATATAGATGATAGTTCCATCTCTTTGCACAAATTATTATAAAATCTGATATAGCAGTACTGAGCACTTACGTTTTGAATAGAAAAAAAAAAAAATTAAAAAAAATTGGAAAAATAAATAAATAATTGCCACAAAGCGTCAGAAAATGTTTTTATCTTATAAGGCTTTAGTGAGAAATGTTGCTGCCTCAAGAGATTGTTCTAAAGTGAAACAAGAGATTTGTTAATCCAGTGTATCAGCCTTAATACCATCACTACAAGCTGGCCAGATAAAGGTAACCAAGACAACTGTTCTGTGATCCTTCTTCCTCTATAAGAGGTTCTTCCTACGTGCTGGATATCAAATCATTTGTCAGAATCTCATCTGATAAAAACTTGAGGTAATGAAATCTGGATTGTCAAGTCTCCAAAATAAAATCTCAAATAATCTTGTAAAAAGCAAAAACGAAGGGAGAAGTGGAATGACAGAATATCGTCAGCGTGCTTTTATGATAACATTACTATCGATTTGTTAATACAATATGGTTTTAAACTTGATTGCCAATGAAATAAAAATATTGTAGATGTGCTGTGATACCCTGGGGGAATTACAGTCTGACACAGATGCTTTTGCAGATGCTGACAAATTAGGCACAGCTGGGCTGCAATAATGGAAGGGCTTCCCACCATTAAGAATCAGCTTCTGTGTGATTACAACTAACTCCCTACCACCATGTCCGGCTGGAGGGAATCTTACATTACTCATACTGATGGACAGAGACCATACCTCCGTCTGAGAATGATGGACTCCAGGTATTGATACAAGAGTGCAATCTTATTCATATCAGAATGCTGAAAACTATGTAAATTGACTTGAAAACAATAGATGCTATGAATCACTCATATAAAGTACTGAAGTCTTTCATCTAATGACATTAATACATATTTAACAATGCAATAAAACAAAACCTTTGTTACAATAGTACTTTGAAATAGCCATAAAAACGAATGATTCAACCAAAAATAATTCTCCAGAACTAAATAAAAAGATTGAGTGGAGCAAAGTGAACTAGAGCTATCACTAAAGGTAATTAATACCCAAACAAAATGCTTTGATACAGAAGATAAGCCAGACTCCAGGCGGAGCATAGAAAAGAACCTGTATACATAGTATATTAGTTATGATAATAAGTAAGTAATAATTAAGTAAAGTCTTTATTTAAAGTCGAAAAAGAGTCAGCTATGGTTGTTTGGCACAGTAGTTTCAAAGCGTAGAGTTACAGTTCTTGGAAACTGCACTTCTCCTAGTCAAAACTTTAACCAAAATTTCTAAGTTAAAAAGTGGCCATTATTCATATTAAATTTAGTTAAGAGTTATCTACCTTGGTTGTCTGATGCCCCTGAACATATAATAAACTTTCAAGTCAATACTATTAATGGTTATTGAGATATACGGTTGATAGTAACTTGCATGCAAAACTTTAACCAAAAGCTGCAACACCAATGCGGACGCTGACACAAGGGCAACTACAATAGCTCACATATTCTTCGAATAGTCGAGCTAAAAACCAGGTAGAGTTACAGTTTTTGGACGCTGCACTTCTCCTAGTCGCCATCTGCCTATTTAACAAGTTTCAAGTCAATACCTTGAAGAATTTTCAAGTTATGTTCGGGACAAGAAAATTCAAACAGACTGACCGAAAGCTCAACCACCAACCCACCAACCACACGTTTAATCCTTCTAAAATTGAAAAAGCTGCAATTGTCACACCTCCAAGTATAGATTAGTTTAACAAATTAGAAATGTTGCATCTCCCTGGTGCATAGATGCTGAAAGGAATGCAGTTAAGTTTAAACAAATAAAGAAATGGTGCACCTCTCTGATGCATATACATACTGATATGTGGGGAAAAAAATGTTGCACAATGAACAATACAAACTTACATGCCGAGCATAATAATTCTAAAAAGTTTAAAATCCAGCATCAGCATAGTTATATACCATCCTTGAGATATATATGTCGGGCACATACGGCATGATTATCAAAAAACACTCAATCAATAAAGAACTGCCAAAGAAGTTACAAGATTTTTTAAAGTTGAATCAAGGACAATAACTCATTATCATCATGTAATGATTGGAAGAAATGTAGTAGTTTGCGTTACAAGATATTTAGAGTCGAATCATGGGCAATACCTCTGTATTTCTTGAGATAACTCAAGTGAAATTTATGTCACACACCTCTCCACCTGATTATCAATGCACACATAAAAGTTGAACTGAATCAGTTAAGAATGAAGAAGAAGTTTGCATCACAAGATATTTAGAGTTGAATCAGGGGCAATAACTCTGTAATTCTTGAAATAACTCAAGTGAAATTTATGTCACGTACCTCTCCACCTGATTATCAATGCGCACACAAATTCGAACTGAATCGGTTAAGGAATAGTAGAAGTAGTTTGCATCACAAGTTTTTGGGACAGACCGACAAACCAACAGACCGACAAACTGACAGACTGACTTCTATATACCCCCTCTCAAACATTGTTTGTGGGGGTATAATAACATTTAAAGATCATAATATTCTATAAAAGAATACAATGAATTAATCAGTCCTACCAAGCAAAAGCTAATGTTGAAATTCCATGCTGGTTAAGAGTGTTTGACAGCATTTAATGTTTTGTCTGTTTCCTAATGACAAGGATGCATCCTTGCTTTCGTAACAATATACTTTAACTAGAAATGTGTTCACTGAGCACGGAATATGCCCTCCTCCAGTCATTAAAATATTTTCACCAAGTTTGGAATCAAAACTCTGCATGACTCTATAATTTTGAAATGAAACTTACAATACTGTTGTTCAATCCCATAAAGTTGTAAGATTCAATTCCTGGTTCATATTGTATTGGAGATACAGGCATAATCAGATTTTGTCACTGACCCAAGGATGGACAGACAAAGCAGTAACTACATTTTCCTGCATAGAGGGGGGATAAAAGACAGAGAGGGATGGAGGGGATCTGTAAGAGAGCATCTGACCTAGAGCTCTACAGACAAGGAATAAAATAAAAGGCGATGATGAAATATACCCCACATCAACACTGTAAACCTTAAAACTGCGGAGCTGTGTTTTTTTCATGCAACTTGATATCTGCTTCTATTGTATGTCAAGATAGGTGCTATTTTTTTTTTATAATGAATACTTCCAATACTAAGGTTTGAAACTCCTAGAAGGTCAAAACCATCTATATGGTAGGGCAATTTTCAAACCAACATTGTTTTGATAACAACTTCACATCACCATACTGTACACAATACCTCAATAGCAATTTAAGTAAGAAAAAAAGAAAAAACAGAATGGTGATGGAATTATTAAATAACTCTATAAACATAATCATTCTTTTTGCTTTAAAGTAGGAAGGATAAAGAATTAACAACTATCACATAAACACATAGCATTCTCAAACCTACTACAAGGATCAATAGAACAGCATATTTGAGCTTGGACCCCAAGAAATGGGACATAGCAGCATTACACTGTATTTTAGGACCATACTGTGAAATCATTTTATTTCGTGGGGATGAAATTTCGTGGATTCGGTAAAAAACACATGTTCGTGGGGACAAGAATTCGTGGATTCACGTGTTAGACATTTTTTTTATTTATTTATTTCGACGTTATTTGGATGTTGATTTGAAGACCTTTACAAAATTTAAGTTGAAAAGAATGCAACCTAATATTGGTCATAATATGATAATGACATGGCGTTTAGAATATGTTAAGATTTTAGTACTTACTTTTAGGGAACGTTAATCAGACCAAAGTAAATGTAAATAAATCTAAGCACGTGGCTATATAATATTCGCAACATTTCGGCCATGTATTGCTGAGGATAAAAACCGAGGTCACCACAGTTGTGGCACAGCATGATATCCCGGACCCACTCGTCATCAACTGGGGCTAAACAGGATGTCATGTAGTGTCTGGGGGCAAGTGGACAATGGGGACACAGCAGGTGTCAATCAGTCGTCTTGATGACGACAAATCACTGTGTTATATTGGCCATTATGCAGAGTGGATCTCTCCTACCAATGCAGCTTATCTACGCATGAAAGACACTCATGTACTCACAAAAATTATGACACATTTTGTAATGAAGCCAAACATCACAAATGAAAGGATAAGACAAATAATATATATAAATGTACATATATCATGTATATATTATAAAACTATGTACCATAAAACACGACTATTACAGCGACCGCAGTATAAACAAAAGTGGGTGGAGTACGGTAAATTATGGTGGAAACTCAACTCAAAATTAGTTGCAGTTGTACATTAAACAAAATTATAACACAACTAACACTATGAAGTTTTGTTTGGAGATTTGTTTATTTGCATTTTAATACATTATATGTATTCAACATAAATTTTATATATATATTATATTTAACTCATTTACTTAGAGTCTGTTGGGGTATGGGAGAAGATCGTCATTATCGGCGAGCTGTTTGACATGAAAAATGAAACTTTTCGTAGAGACATAAATTCGTGGATAGCGGCGCCCACAAAATCAACAAAAATTAATCCCCCACGAAATATAATGATTTTACAGTATCTCCTCATCACCACAAATGTCAAATATTCTAATATTTTTTTATGAAATAGAACACAAGGTAATCTAGTTGGGAGCATTTGAACAGCTGAGGCACCAACAAACAACAGTGAATCATGGCACGTCCTCTCCCTAGTCATGTGTGGGGTTCTTCATTGTTCATGTAACAAGTACTTTGCTATAATATCATCACTCTACAGTAACATATACAAAAGACTGATCATTTCTACAGAAAGTGACACGTATAATACTAACCAGCTATCATTAGTTCCGATTTCAGACTAATCAAATAAAACAGACCTCAGTATACTGGCAATAGTTCTGAAAACTATGTAAAGTGTCTTAGTCATGATTTTATATCTCGTTCATTCTTTTCTATATAGCTCTTTCCCTCATATAGACTCATTTTGAAGCACTCAATAGGTATCACATAAAGCCTGATCTGCAGAAAACCACAGTTAAACCTTACCAAATTTAATTATAAAATCCTCATTACCAGACCACTGAGGAGCAGCGAACAGCATAAAACCTGATCAGCCTGCGAGTTACTCGCAGGCTAATCTGGTTTTATGCTGTTCGCATAGGTCTTTTCATGGTATCCTCTATGAGGGAAAGGGATAGCTTGTCAAGGGAAGCAATCTGTGACATGTTTCTGCCCTCTTGCCATAACAAACTTGCTCACACACCTAAGTGCACACTGACTGTTAACATCCCAGTTATTTCTCTTGCCTAGATGCTAATATTAAACTCTACTCATTAATTATTTTCCAGCACTTTGTTTCTAATTTTGTTTAGACTTTGATTAGCATTAAAGAATTTGTTATATTCTGTTTGCTATAATGAAATTAATATCACATCCCTCTGAGGATTATAGAACATAATGTTCAATTGCTTTCTGAGGGATGTGATATTTACAAAGTGTTTCAAACAAGGTAGCTGCTATGGAACTGAGTTGAACATTAGGGCTGATTGCATTACCTAAATTACAGCATCTAATTACTGGTTGTATGCACTATATTCCCCTCTGGATATTGAAACAATAAACCCACAGTCTATAGGTTATGTTTTCTACTTTCTATAATATAAACTGCTGTCTTCATTCAACAATATTCATTACTCTCCTGATAAGAAAGTGTTAATACACAATCAAACAAAGAAAATGTAATGTTAAGCAAAAAGCCTCAATAAACAAGAGCTGTCCATAAAACAGTACGCTCGACTGTTCTAATGCTTGTCAACAAAGAAAAATATTGCAGTAAAAGACAAAATAAGAATCACTATATTATCAAAAGTAAACAAAAGTAAACAAGGGATGTAAACAATTTTTAAGGCAATATCTCAAAGGGTTCAGTAAAAGAAAGGGGAAAGCATAAAAAAACTTATCTGAGATTCTAAGTCAGAAAAGGGGCATTATTAAGTCAAAATTCATGAAAGAGTTATGTACTCTTCTCTATATGTGGAAGGAGAAGGTCATAAACAAGCATTCAAAGTTTCAAAGCAACACATTCAAGGGTCCAGTGGAAAAAGTTTTATCAAAATTTTAAGTTGAAATTAAATTTGTCAAAATCCATGACAGAGTTATCACATCTTGAAGTGAAAAAGTGGTCTTACAAAAACTTTAACCGAGATTCTAAGTAAAAAAAGGGAGCTAATTTGATCACAAAACATAATAGAGTTATCGCCTCTTGCCTACAGGTTGGGGTGGCGGTCATATATCAAAACAATACCTTAAGGGGTTCTGTGAGGAGGTACAGAATACTTAATAGAGGTGTCACAATATACCGATATATCGGTATATTGCAGCATGCTGCTGAACGGTATTGTGCCAAGATACGAAATAAACGTATCGGTTTTTTAGTGATATTTTCTCATAGTACAACTTAATTTGGAAATATAACCTGCTACTTGCTAAATTTAATGACATGCAATGTGTGTTTTTAAAGTTTGTGGCAGGGCTGTAAAAATCCACTCGTCTGCTAGTATTTACAAGTGAATTTCACGGTCGGACGAGAAATAATTTCCCTGAACACTCGTCTGACCGGACAAGTAACTTTTCGCAGCCAAGAAAGAAAAGTTTCATTAAAATATGAATTTCATATTGTTACGATGGTTAATCGAGATCATAAAATGCTTTACTTGATCAGGGAAGCTCATTTTGACAAAATATCACCATAGCGACGCTCATTTTTAGAAAGATTCGTAAGGTGCTAGCCCAGACTGGTTTACAATATTCTACGGTGTTTTTTCAATGCGCTTTTTGCTAGTTTGCGGCACAGTCCGGGACTGCAAATATGTTTTGTTTCCAGCGGTCAAAATGTTGAAATAATTGTCAATGAAGACGCTTCTCGGCGGCGGAGACGATGAAAATAAAATGAAACACACAAGAAAAGACCTGGGTCATTCCGTGGTTGATGGAAAAAAGAAGAAAAATTGTTTTGCGGTGTTTCCGCAAAATATTAAAAGCTTTATACAACTTATCGGGAAGCAAAACTTAAAATCATTTTAGGACATGCTAACTTTGGTTAAGGACGAGTGAGATTTTTCACCTACTCGTCCTACAGGATAAGTGACCTAAAAGAAAATTTTACGCCCCTGTGTGGTAAGATTTTTTTTTCTGTATGTCCCTTAAATTCATATTGTGCTCATATTTCTTTAAAAGTTATTGTCGGCTGCGGTGCAAGTGAGGCTGCAGATGGTGACTGTGACAACTTATCAGCATTGATGAAACAAAACTGTCATGAAATGCTTGCAAATAATTTCATACATTATTTTTGTTTCTTATCTTAATTTATATATATGTCCATATGGAGTTTAAAAACATAAAAACTAATCCTTTATTTCAAAATGGCCACCTCAATTGTGACTGATATTTACTAGTTTAAAAATGAAGACAAGGAGACAAAAAATCAACTATGACAACAAATTTTTTTATCAGATATTATTTTATAAGATTGATAGACAATATCACTGAGGTAGGTAGAGAGTATTCACTGACATTTACATTGAAATTCCCTTTTCAAACTTCTAACTTGAGTTGTAATTTGGATATAATTTTTTAAGCCTCATAAAAAAATGGATCAAAATCAGTGACCAGGTTTCTGGTAGTCAACTTCGTAAAGTAAACAATTAAAAATAGTGGTGGAACCAGACACACTGCATGTCACCCTCCTATTGTGATATCAAAAGGAGGAGCTGATTGATCTATTTCACCTGAATCTGCCCATAAAGAGCCAGAGGCTATATATATATATATATATATATATATGAGTTAAAAAATGAAAAGACACTGAGATTATTTATTGAGCATTACTTAGAATATTCTAGTCATGGCATTGTCAATCTAATATTACAAGTAGAAAACCTTAAATGATATTAATAATGGTATTGTTTTTTTTTATGTGTTTATTTACTGTAACATATCTGAGCAGTTGAATTAAAAGATTTGAAGTTAGAATAAGTGCTAACTTTGGTTAAGGATGAGTGAGATTTTTCACCTGCTCGTCCTACAGGATAAGTGACCTAAAAGAAAATTTTACGCCCCTGTGTGGTAAGATTTTTTTTCTGTATGTCCCTTAAATTCATATTGTGCTCATATTTCTTTAAAAGTTATTGTCGGCTGCAGTGCAAGTGAGGCTGCAGATGGTGACTGCGACAACTTATCAGCATTGATGAAACAAAACAGTCATGAAATGCTTGCAAATAATTTCATACATTATTTTTGTTTCTTATCTTAATTTATATATATGTCCATATGGAGTTTAAAAAAATAAAAACTAATCCTTTATTTCAAAATGTCACCCTCCTATTGTCACCGTGATATCAAAAGAATATGCAGTCATATCTTTGGTACATATTGCAATACGGTGCTAACGTATCGCAATATATCGTAGTACACTTCTGATGTATCGTGACAACCCTGAAGCTTAATCAAGATTCTAAGTCAAAAAAGGGGCATAATTTGGTCAAAATCCAAGACAGAGTTATCTCCTCTTGCTTACAGGTTAAGGTGGTGGTCATATACAAGTGTTCCAAATTTCAAAACAATACATTAAGGGGTTCAGTAATTTATTGAGGTGGAACGGAAAACTTAATCAAGATTCTAATTCAAAAAAGGGGCATAATTTAGTCAAAATGCCTACAGGTTGGGGTGTTGGTCATCTGACAGTATTCCAAGTTTCAAAACAAATCTTACGGGGTTCAGTAATTAAGTGAGGTGATATGAAAAACTTAACCGTTAATTATGGCAATGCCAACGCTTGGGTGAGTAGAATAGCTATCCTTTGTCTTCGGATAGTCAAGCTAATAAAAACTATAAAACCTACATTTTCAGTTGTAGCACTCCTTTCAATGGTACTTGTTATCCAGTACCAGGAAACAACAAAAGGGATTTATCACACTGCTTTAAAGATGGTTCCAAGTTTCCTCACTAGAAATAATTTTGCATGTAAAAATCATTTATTTTGTTATGCTGCCAGACCTAATACATTTTTTAAATTTGTATTCCATCCTTCAAGTGTGGAGTGAAGGACTGATGAAGAATTCTTTGTCACAGACGTTTCTCATCTGTCTTACTTATAATGTCTCAAAATCTATGGAGCTCCCTTTATAATATCAGAGGCCACAATACAATAAGTAACCATCAACAACTATTAGAATAATCTGAAATATTTTGTACTATGGCAAAAAAATTGATAGAAAAATGGAAAGGTTAATCTTTCAAGTCTGAGCAAGTTGTGCAGTTCAGCCACCACATCTCAAAAGTGGGTAAAGAACAATGTAATCCTTGATCAGATACCACACTGCAACATTTCACTTGCGACAGCCTTTTTATTCCTTGATGTTCTTACCAATGACAAAAATATTTCACAGTTATATGGCTGTAAAAATGAAGAACAAAAAAGTGACATGCTCCATGGCAAGTCATTATATTTTAATTAACAAGATATCTTACTAAACTACCCCTGTCAAAATTCTCCTGTGCTATACATTTTGTTCTTTGGTGGGATGTCTTTCAAATATCCCTGAGACCCAACAAGGTCTGCAGGTCATCTGGAATTCTTATTTAAAAGTTCACAAAATCCTAAAATACATTTAACTTCAAACACCATGATAGCATCCAAATCCCCACAAACCTCACATATTTTAAGCTTAGTGTGACATTTCAATTAATTTGTTCGTTTTTTAATTCCAAATCTCATGAATAAACCATCCTCAATTTCCTCCCTGGAATTATAAACTTGTGCTAATATCACCTGGACCCTAGTTAATCAAGTTCCTTAATGCAGACTTCAAATGTATGATTTAAAGTACATTTTCAAAATAATATCTTAAATGAGATACATATTGGATATACATTTACACAGTCACACATACAAGTAAAATATTACTTACTACAAAAAGTGTTTTTTTTTTTTTTTTAATTTTTAAACCAGAATGAATTCTTCTAGGTCCAAATTGTTGATGGATATAGAACTGATATAGAACTACCCTCCACATCTACTTTTCATTAGAAGCCATTATTTGATGCTAAACCTTACTTAAATGAATTTAAACTTATACTGCAATACAAGTTTACCAACTCACGCCAAATCTCCTCGACTGTTCTGGAACGGACCAGTACTTTATACCCAGGAAGGCCTTATAGACTCTCACCACCACTCGCCAGCCTGGATCTAACCCTTCATTCCGTAACGAACATGTAACCGTTAACATCTGGTTATCATCCCTACACAGGAATATTAGCCAGAAATAAAATTCCCTTCGAAAAAAAAAGGCTTGCCCAGTTTATTATTAACCGGTTGTTGCTTAACCAGTGCTAGTCAAATCGATGAGCAGCTCTGCGCGACATGCTATTTTTGGTACTGGTTGTCAAGCCTCGAGTTGTCATTCAGTTTTTATGAAGAAATTTTAATGCCTTATGTTAAATTAGGCTTTGGTTAGCGATAGAAGGAAAAACTTTTCGCACAGAAATTGACCTTTCTGGCTGTGTACCCGTTGGGGATATCGCCAAACTGAAACTAAAACGATATCACAAATTACAGTTACACAAATGTGGACTACTTAACCACCAGCTGTTTTTGTTCAAGTCTTGGCCCCAGTACCGTCAAATTATCTTAAGTTTGTATTTAGCATTCAAGAGTTGTTGGCACATGCATGCAAGTGTTGGTCAATACTGTCAGTGTGTGTAAAAGGTAATAATAAAGTATTTGTTCATTATAGTGTCACCCCCATTGAAAGGGTCAGCCAGTTTTGAATTAAGAGACACCTCTTTGTTTTCACAAGTACCTTCCCTGTTTCCTTCTATATGCCAAGCACCAGGCAGGAAGACAACCAGTAACCATTAATTAACTAGCTGGCTGCTCACCAACTGGCCATATCAGAATGTTCCCCTGCTTCGACCTCCCGCTCCAAAAATGGATACCTTAACCACTCAGCCACGGGATCAGTATGTATATAATTATAATTATGAACAGGTTGCATCAAAAGTTTTTATTCAGATCTATGTTCCTTCCCTAACCAGATTATGTAAGAAATTATATTAAACTCATTAAAAACCACTTTCCAGGTACTTGAGTCTGTCTGATTCTGTACATTTCATTCTGAAATGTGTTTGTTTGCTTTACATTTCCACAAACTGTGTGTAACAGTACTTCAACCATTCAGAGTGTTGACTCACCGTGCCATGACATTGCAAGTGGCATGATACCACACCAAGTCACATCATGCTGTCACTAAGATTGTAACTACCCTATTTGCTCAATTCCATGCAAATATACATATACTAAAATGGTGGGGTAAGTAAAGAAATGAAAATTATATTTCAATAGTGTGTCCAATTTAATGGTGAGACAATTAACATAAAAATATACACACAAAATATTATAGTAGTATACAGGGTATATTATCCATACTGTCATCTAGTTTTTCTTTGCCATGATTGTCAAAAACCCATGGTATATATTCCATTATCATTTCTGTATACACCGTGGGAATTTTAGCTGGCAAAACTTCATTTTCATGAATATTAATTAGCTACTTGCTGACCAATGAAATCACACAAAGTATTTTGAATACTCAACTCCTCTAGTCAAGCCCTATCCGTCAAATGAATTTCATTTCAAATGCATCAGTAGAGTGGGAGCTATTGCAGAACAAAGAAGAGTGATGGAAAAAGTTTGACAGACAGATGGACAGATGACAGAGAAGTGATCCCTAGGTGTCCCTCTGATTACAGCAGGTGACACAAAAAAAGGAGAGATGACCCTATGGAACTAAATGACTGCAACTGTAAGACTTGACCACTGCAAACTGTAATTCTTTCTTGGTTTATCAAGTAAACCAGTAAAATAAAATTACATGAGATGTTAACTTCAAGACATTATTTACATTAAAATGAGTTCTCAATAGAGAGGGAATATTAGTCTATACAAAAAATGACCTTCAGAAAATTTCAGTCCTAAATTTCTGAGAGTACCTTAGATTAAGTCTATAGTTCTCACCATTCTCTCATAAACAAGTTTAGCATTTCCAAAGAAACTATAAACATCCTGGGACTTCAGTGCTGTAATACTCTGTGATCATTAAGGTGACTTTGTATGGGCATACGAGATTGCTTATTTCATGCTGGTCTTCCGAGACTGCAATAAACTGCGTTTGTCCTTCAGACTCATTTTATGCACGTCATAATCAACTGAAAGGCTGACATAAGTTTAGCATAATTGCTGCAAGGGATGTATAAAATCACAGGATGACAATTCTTGTTCCAAAACTATGGAGAGAAACTTTACGCCTACAAAATATATCCAAGATATACCTCTTGGCTGACAACTGGCACTGCAGACATTGTAAAAGTTGAAAAAAAAAAAGAAAACAAGAGGCCCATGATGGCACTAAATCGCTCACCTGAGATAAATAGGTTGACCCAAGGAACATCTGTACCAATTTATTTTAAAATCTGGCCAGTAGTTTTGAAGAAGATGATTTTTAAAGTTTTCATTTTTTTTTTCTTTTTGTTGCCATGGCAACCAGAGTTCTATATGGATCAAGTTTATTTTAGCAACTTTTGTGAAGGTTGACCCAAGGATCATCCCTGCCAAGTTTAATCAAATTCTGTCCAGTGGTTTCAGAGGAGATGTTGTTTAAAGTTTTCCCTATATACATATAAGGCAAATAAGACCCACCCCTGGCGGCCATGTTTTTTTACGGATCGGAATAATTTTAGCAACTTTGGTAGAGGTTGACCCAAGGAACATCTGTACCAATTTATTTTAAAATCTGGCCAGTAGTTTTGAAGAAGATGATTTTTAAAGTTTTCATTTTTTTCTCTTTTTGTTGCCATGGCAACCAGAGTTCTACATGGATCAAGTTTATTTTAGCAACTTTTGTGAAGGTTGACCCAAGGATCATCCCTGCCAAGTTTAATCAAATTCTGTCCAGTGGTTTTAGAGGAGATGTTGTTTAAAGTTTTCCCTATATACATATAAGGCAAATAAGCCCCGCCCCTGGCGGCCATGTTTTTTTACGGATCGGAATAATTTTAGCAACTTTGGTAGAGGTTGACCCAAGGAACATCTGTACCAAATTATTTTGAAATCTGGCCAGTAGTTTTGAAGGAGATGATTTTTAAAGTTTTCAAATTATTTTTCTTTTTGTAGCCATGGCAACCAGAGTTCTTCATGGATCAACTTTATTTTAGCAACTTTTGTAGAGCCTCACCCAAGGAACATTCCTGCCAAGTTTCATTAAATTCTGTCCAGCGATTTCAGAGGAGATGTCGTTTAAAGCAAATTGTTGACGACTCACGACGCCGGACGAAGGGCGATCACAAAAGCTCACCTTGAGCACTTTGTACTCAGGTGAGCTAAAAAGTGTCAATCATTCGGTCTGACAGAACTTGTTATTTTGTCAGTCCAAAAGAAAATTTGCCAGTCCAATAAGTAAATTGTAAAACCATCAGTTAAAATTTAATGAGAACTTCAATTTCATTTTCTTGTTGTTTTTCTTTTCAACATCCTTCCACAAATTTAAAAGTGTTTGGAAATGAAATAAAAGTTACCGAAAGAAGTCTGCCTCTATGCATTGCATAGCAATGTCCAAGTCTATTATTGATGTGTTCGCTGTGAAAATAGCTGGTAAATCGCCGAAAAATATTAATTTAGAGTGTTTTAAATGATTTATGAGCTTATTTTTATTCACAAAGATGTTACAAATAGTAGATTTGCTTATAATATTTGTAGGACCATTTCAAAATTGATTGATCATGTCTGTTAAACTGATCGACAGTTTTCAGGGGTCTGTGTCAGTCATTCTGAAACACTGTCAAATTTGAGGGGTTTGGGGATTAAAACTTTGAAAAAGAATAGCACAGGGTTCCCACAAAATTGAAAAATCAAAATTCCCTGACTTTTCCCTGACAAAACTCAAAATTCCCAGACCAAATTAAGCACAAAGCCAGCGGCAAATACAGATCTTCCAAAACTAAGTTACTTCTAGATAATTTTTTATTTTCAAACATGAAATGATGGTGTGCCAGTTGGATGCTACTGGGAACTTATTTAATATTATGCCAGTCTGACAATTCAAACTGACTGAAAAATGCCAAATGGAAGAAACTGCCTAAGCCTTTCCTTATTATAATCCTCCTGCTGTTATGTCGACATTCCTTGATTGTAAAATTCCCGGACTTTTTCTGAATTTCCAAATTTCCCTGACCAATTTCAAATTTCCCTGACTTTTCCCTGACCTTGAAAAAAACATTTTTCCCTGACTTTTCCCTGACCGTGGGAACCCTGTAGTAACTTATTCTTTTAGAACTGTAGTAGGGAGAATTGGAGAGAGAAAATATTTTAATCCAAAGCCAACAACTCACTGCCATTATATTTTCTCCACTGTATCAAATAAACTAAGATCAGTAAATCTGAACAGTGGGTGAAGCAAGGTTATTTACCGTGATAGGTCCACTCCGGCGGACATACTGGGTCATGTGACAGATCTGGGTGGACATGGTCTTGGACACCTGCACTATAGGATTGGTGTCCTCCTCCCACTTTTCCGCATGTCGTTGGATGTACTGCGCATCCCTCTGTAATACCAACACATTGTAATGTACACAGATGTAACTTTCTGAGGTTGATGGTACATAAATGAATTAGGAGAAAATTAATTTCCCTTTACCAAATGGAATGTCCGCTTGGTGGTGTTTCAGTAGAACATTTTGCACATGCAGTCTTTTTTCTGTGTACAGTCATTCAGCTCTAGCTGCCTGACTACTCAAGAGGTGACTTTTTTATTTTTTGATCTAAGGATTTTGTGAATTTCAGTATTATTACTGTATTGTTAACTTTCTTATATGCCTATAAATTTTCTGGATCAAGTACAAGCAAAACACAAGGCGGAAATACAACATTACAGATTAAAACAAGAGGGCCAAGATGGCCCTTGGTCGCTCACCTGAGAAAGATGATTGCTTAAGAAATAAAGATGCTTGAGTGTAAAAGTGAAATCTGGCTTTTTTTATGGTGAAATGGGCATAACTCCTAAATTTACAAGTCAATATCAGTTATAATTGAACCCGATTGTGAGATTATGGGCATAAACATTGCCTTAAAGTTTAAAAATGATTGTTAAAAAAATGAAGTTGGTAGAGTGTAAACAATTGAAATATGGCATTTTTTGAATATTAAAAGGGGCTTACTCCTGACCTAATGAGATTCAGCCAAATCGAACTTCGATTTATGGTTATAAACATTGATAAAGTTTGAAGAATTGCTCAAAATGAAGATGCTAGAGTGAAACAATGAAATTGGCATTTTTTGAATATTAAAAGGGGCTTAACTCCTGACCTAATGGTACGATATCAGCCACAATCGAACTTGGTCGTGATTTATGGTTATAAACATTGATATAAAGTTTGAAGATAATTGCTCATGAAATGAAGATGCTAGAGTGCAAACAATGTGAAATCTGGCTTTTTTGAATTTTAAAAGGGGCATAACTCCTGACCTAATGTTCCGATATCAGCCATAATCGAACTTGGCCGAGATTTTATGGTCATAAACATTGATATCAAGTTTGAAGATAATTGCTCATGAAATGAAGATGCTAGAGTGCAAACAATGTGAAATCTGGCTTTTTTGAATTTTAAAAGGGGCATAACTCCTGACCTAATGTTCCGATATCAGCCATAATCGAACTTGGCCGAGATTTTATGGTCATAAACATTGTTTTAAAGTTTGAAGATAATTGCTCATAAAATGAAGATGCTAGAGTGCAAACGAACAAATTGTGGACGACGGACGACGGACGGACGGACGGACGGACGACGGACATTCATCGATCCTAAAAGCTCATCCTGAGCACACGTGCTCAGGTGAGCTAAAAATGTATCATATCAGTGACAAATTAAGTTTCAAATATGGTAGTGTGAGGTCACTTTTGACATAGTTTCCCCAGTGCATGTGCGTTTTGTAGTAAACTTAGACTTTATGATTTTACAAGCGTCATGGGGGCGGGATTTTAAGACCATAGTAAAAAATCATTAAAAAGATATTTGATTTCTTGAGAAAACTGATAAACTCATTAAAACCTGTATACACTCTAGACTTATAGGTATAAAATTCAGTCAAGTGATATGTCAAAATTTCCTACATGGTGAGTAACAAAATAATATGTCAAGAAAAGCTACTACAAAACAATATTCCTTATGTATTAACTGCCTTATCTGCATTGGTCACTGCTCACCTGCTATAGTGCATTCAATAAATAATGGTTATTGAAATATGTAGTTGTTGTTATATTGTCCCTTAGGATATGGAAGTGGTCATGGGAACCATTTACCAATTGCAAGCTCACAAAGAGCAGCATAAAACCAAGTCAGCGACGACTTCGGATAACTGAGATCCAACTGTAAATAATTGTTTATCATGTTAAAAACAATGATCATGGTTATGGTTCTTATATGGCAGATTCGAAAATAAAACAGGTTGAGAACCCAAAATCTAAGAAACTTGAGATTTTTTTTACTGATTTTAAAAAATGTTTAAACCATAAACATGAATTAATGTATTAAATTATTTTGAGAATATATGTTCATTATTTCTAGATATGAAGATTCAAAGTTTAAACACAATGAAGCCCTTAAAGATTCTAAAGGCAAAAAGTACTGTTAGAGGAACCCATCATAAAGTACAGATACAATAGGGAACCTCCAAAAAGAACTGATACAATAGAGGAACCATCAAAAAGTACTGATTCAATAGAGGAACCATCAAAAAGACTGATACAATAAAGGAACCATCAAAAAGTACTGGTACAATAGAGGAACCATCAAAAAGTACTGGTATAACAAAAGAGGAACCATCAAAAAGTACTGGTACAAAAAAGGAACCATTAAAAAGTACTAATACAATATAGTACTAGTACAATAGAAGAACTGTCAAAAAGTACTAATACAATATAGTACTAGTACAATAGAAGAACCATCAAAAAGTACTAATATAATATAGTACTGGTACAATAGAGGAACCATCTAAAAGTACTGGTACAATAGAGGGACCATCAAAAAGTACTGGTAATATAGCACTGACACAATAGAGGAACCATCAAAAGGTAATAATACAATATAGAACTGGAACAATAGAGGCACCAACAAAAAGTACTGGTACAATAAAGGAACCATCAAAAAGTACTGGCACAATAAAGGAACCATCAAAAAGTACTGGCACAATAAAGGAACCATCAAAAAGTACTGGTACAATAAAGGAACCATCAAAAAGTACTGGTACAAAAGAGGAACCATCAAAAAGTACTGGCTCAATAAAGGAACCATCAAAAAGTACTGGTACAATAGAAGAACCCATCAAATGTTAGGATTAATAGGATTAATGATAAAATATTGCATTGGAGGGAAGTTCAGTTCAATTAATACATTTTTCCAACCTTTTCTGTCATTCTTTCCACAATCCAATCCTTGTTTTGAAGACATACTTGCACACTCAGTAGCTGTTAAAGCCAATAATATGATTAGCTTTGTAGAGGTGAGAAATTAAAGTATCACACTTTGTTTTTGCTAGGCAATGAACGCTATGTTTCCCTCCAGAGATAGCTGCAGGGAAATCATTTATATTAAGCAAGAAAAATGCCATTATACCTAAAACAAGAAACAAATGATGAAAATCTGGCATTCAATGAAGCTGCAAGCATGTAAAAGTAATTTTGCATTATTTCATAAACCATGTGAGAATGCAATAAAGAATTAGAAAAGTTTTAGTAGTTTGTCAGAAAATTAAACAAGAGGCCCAAACAGTGGCCCTAGAAGGCACACCAGAATACCTAATCAGCCTTATTAAAACAATTCAGATCACCTGATTTTACCTGGCATGTGTTCAGTATACCAAACCATATGCAACCAGTCATTTGCAGTCAGCCATGAAGTTGACTTTAAGTGTTATAAACCATGATGATCATGTATACAATCATGTATACCAAACTACAACATAAGGTGCATGTTAAGATCATGGTATATAGCCCTAAGACAACTGACAACTGTCATAGCTGTTTAAGCAACTGGTTGCATACTGTTTGGCATACTGAATGCACACCAGGTTACCTTCAGCAGCAACCAGATTCAAATTTCAGATACACAGAATTCTAAAGTTTGAAATTCAGGTGGTCCTTTTGGACAAGAAGATAAACAAGAGGGCCAAGATGGCCCTGTGTCGCTCACCTGAGTAAGATGGCTTTGTTAAGCATAACGACAAAAAAATCTGGCATCTAAAGTGTTTTTCTAACATTTGACTAAGTGACCTACATTTTGATCCTATCTATTTGCACTCAACTGGGAATTCATGCAGTCATTATTCATATCATTTTAATGAAGACTGGGACAAAAATGTAGGCCTCTAGAGTGTTCACAAGATTTTTCTAAAGTTTGCCATGGTGACCTACTTTTTGACCCTATGTTGCCCAGTTTTGAATTCATCAGAGATTTGATGTAAACAAACATTCTGACCAAGTTACATTAAGGTTAGTCTAAAACTGTGGTCTCTAAATTCACAAGGTTTTTCTAAGATTTGACCTGGTGACCTACTTTTTCACCCAAAGTCACACAATTTCAAACTCATCCAAGATATCATGAACATCCTGACCAAATTTCATGAAGACTGGGCCAAAACTGTTGCCTTTAGAGTGCTAACAAGGTTTTTCTAAGATTTTCTAAGATTTGAGTCACCTAGTTTTTGACACAACATGACCCAATTTTAAACTCATCCAACATAGCATAAAGACAAACATCCTGGCAAAGTTTCATGAAGATTGAGCCAAAACTGTGGCCTGTAGAGTGATCACAAGGTTTTTCTAAGATTTGACCTGGTGACCTAGTTTTTGACCCCACAGGACCCAATTCGAACTCATCCGACATAGCATAAAGACAAACATCCCGGCAAAGTTTCATGAAAATTGAGCCAAAATTGTGGCCTCTAGAGTGTTCACAAGGTTTTTCTTAGATTTGACCTGGTGACCTAGTTTTTGATCCCACATGACCAAATTTCCAACTTAACCGAAATATCATGTAGACAAACATCCTGAGCAAATCTATTGAAACTGGGCCAAAACTGTGGCCTCTAGAGTGTTCACAATGTTTTTCTAAGATTTGACCTAGTGACTTACTTTTTGACCCCACATGACCCAATTTAGAACTCATCTGAGATATCATGTAGACAAACATCCTGGCCAAGTTTCATGAAGATTGGGCCTCTAGAGTGTTCACAAGCAATTGTTGACGACGGACAGAAAGGCGATCACAAAAGCTCACCCAAGCACAAGTGCTCAGGTGAGCTAAAAAAAGTTTGTCTTTAAAATTCTTAGTACAAATGCGACTATAAAACAGGCTCTGTCCCCTGGCAGCCATACTTTTTAGAGCATCATTCTAAATAATTTTAATCCTAGGTGGAGAGTAAGCCAAGGAATATCTGTGCCAAATACTTTGAAGTTAAGTATGTATTTTAGGACAAGTTTAAGGTATGGACCAAATGACTATGTTTTAAATTGATTTAGGTAATCTTGGTAGTGAGTAAGACAATGATAATCTGTGCCAAGATATATAATAGAATCTTGCACTTTCTGTTTTTTAAGTTTTGACTTATTTTTGGTCACCACAGCAACCAGATTTCTGGATTAAATTTAATCATTTGAAAATTCATGAAAGGGGACTACCTAACCAGTTTTAAGCATGTAGGCTATTCAAATAATCATCAGGATTTCATCCTCAACAATAAAAAAGAATTGGAAAGACCAGAATTTCTTACGCAATTTTTACAAATATCTGATATTGGTACAAGGTCATTTGAAAACTAGAACTGTCACAGAGGTGACTAATACTCCCACATACTGCTTTGTCACAGTATGGAAATATGTTCTAAATGTTGAAAGCAGTAGCTATGGATTTAAGTATACAGATTTTTTAGAAAGCTCCTGATAGACAAGCCAAAAATGAACCTTAGAATGATTTACCTTTCACACAAAAGATAAAGAAGTCCAAAACATAATGAAAATATTTAATTCCTGTTAAACAACAGTGAATTAGAAGTCCATTTTTAGTAACAGTGACCTTGACCCTAAAGCTCAACAAAGCTTTATCTTCACACAAGCTACATTAGCTATATTTCATTCCAGACAAACATTATCAAGAAAAATACATTTTAGGGACAGATAGTATGCAGTAACAAAAGTCTATTTTTAGTATCAATGACCTTAACCTTTGCCATGAGACCCCCTACAAATGATCAAAGCTTATCTTCACACAAGCTATATATGTTCCGAAATTGATTATTATTTCATATCTGACAAGAGGGCCAAGAAGGCCCTGTTTTGCTCACCTGAGTATAAGACTGCTGTGTTACAATAGGCATGATTACCAAAACGGTTTGCAATGTTTTTTTCTAACATTTGACTAAGTGACCTAGAATTTGACCCTACCTAAATCTGCACTCATCTGGGATTTCATGCAGACAACATTCTTGTCAAGTTTTATGAAGACTGGGACAAAAATGTAGCCTCTACAGTGTTTACAAGTTTTTTTATGATTTGACCTGATGACCTATATTTTTTGACCTGTGTGACTCAGTTTTGAACTCATCTCAGATGTCATGAAAACAAACACCCTGAACAAGTTTCGAGAAGATTGGGCCAAAAGTGTGGCCTCTAGCATGTTCACAAGGTTTTTATAAGATATGAGCTGATGACTAGATTTTGACCCCATATGACCCAATTTCAAACTCATTTGAGATATAAATGTAGACAAACATCCTGACCAAATCTTATAAAGATTAGGCTAAACTGTGACATCTAGAGTGTTCACAAGGTTTTTTCTAAGATTTGACCTGGTGACCTAATTTCTGACCAAACGTGACCCACTTTTGAACTCATCTGAGATATCATGTAGACAAACATCCTGACCAAATTTTATGAAGATTGGGCCAAAACTGTGGCCTCTAAGTGTTCACAAGGTTTTTTCTAAGATTTGACTTGGTGACCTAGTGTTCATCCAGAGAAAAGTTACAGATCCAAAGAGCAAATCCAGCTCCATGACCTTTCATTTCTAAAAGTTATCCTACTTTTGTTTGCAACACCTTGTCTCAGATTCAGGAAAATCATACTGCAAGTATATTTGAGAGTCTTGCAGGCCATGTCAAAGTCAAAGCCCCCTGACAAACAAATCCAGCAGGATAACCTTTGACCTTTATAATTATGTAACCTTCACCTTGGAGCTAAGGACCCATTTTCTATTCTTCAAACTTCTCTCATTGAGGTAAAGCTTAATGCTTGTTTACTTGACAATCTTGTGATCCATGTCCAAGTAACAGCCAAAACAAATCCATCATCTCGAAGTGTAACCTTGACCTTGGAGTTCGGGACCCAACTCTTGCGCCAACACTTCATCTCATTGAGGCAAATCTTACGCTAAGTTATTTGAAAATACTGCAATCCATGTTTGAGTTTCAGCTCTGATAAGCAATTAGGACTTAAGGTCTAAAATTGTGACCTTGTTTATTTGATTATAGGGTTTAATGTCTCACCAACAGATTTTCAGTCATGGGGAGACAATGTCTAGTTGAGACAAATATAATGCTGCCACACTGCAGTATCATGCTGCAGACATGTGACATGATACCTTACCACGTTATATTATTCTGACACCAGGTCAAACAGTCCTGGAGCTACCATGTATATATGCTGATTGTCAAGCAGGCAGCTACCAGTACCATTTTTTACAACTTTAGTATCAAACATTTGGCTTGCCGATCCCCAAGGAAGATGCTCTAACCACTCCCCCACTGAGGATGGTAATCATGACCTTGACCTTTGAGCTAGGAACCAAATTCTTGTGCAAATCAGCTTGTTTTCTTTGAGGCCAACATTTATTTGAAAATCCTGCGATGCACTTCTAAATTACAATCCAATCAGACAAATCTTGACAATCAGAGACTCACTTTAATGCACTAACGCACCATCACTGAATAGACGTTTCAGCTACTATGTTAGCAGGCTCAACGATTGTCATGCAGGGTCAAAAGACAATATACCACTGTCAGGCACTTCTGTATGCATATAATTAAATTAAGACCAATAATAGATTTTAACATCACCTATGTTACCATACCAACCATATTGTAATTTGTAGAGAATAAAACACAAAAAATAATTCAACAGATATGTTTCAAGGCACAATGAATGAAATAAGGTAATAACTGAAACAGGTTTCTTCTATGTATGAAAGTCTTCCCGTGTGCTGTCCTAAGATTTCGTCTACCATAATCAGTATCAGTTTAAAGTCGTATTGAATTTGTGGGATTGGCATTTTATGCAAACGAAACCTTAAGAATGTTCTCACTCCTGACAATCACGACTTCATCTCCAGTATATGGTGTGGAAAAAATCAACGACAACACGTAGGAAAAATTATTATTGTTATTACTTCGACGTTTCGGCTAACGCCTTCATCAGGATATCAATAACTTTTAAACACAAACACTGGAAACGATGTCACCATGAATACCGTAACGTCAAAAAATCGGGAAAATGCAGAACCATGATTTTTTTTTTCTCCAGTATATGGTGAGTAACAAAATAAGAACTACATGTGATTAATACCCCTGCATTTCACCTTGTCTTCATGTCATGTGAGTGTATGACGTGATGGGACAGGTCCTGACAAGCAGGATTCCTTTATAGCCCCCATCTCCATCAAGCTGGTGTACAATAAGCTGAACTCATCTGGACTCACAGAACCAATTTAAAATACAGCTGGAGACTAACATTCCAACCAAGTGTAATGAAGTTTGGGCCCAAACTGTGGCCTCCAGAGTGTGACCAATGGTACCTGAGCTATATAGTGTGGACAAAATATCTTTATAACCAAGGATCATATCTTAAACAAAATAAAGTTGATCATGACATGCCAAAAATATGACTTGGTTCTTATTGATATTGTGGAGTTAAATTAAAATCAGACCAATGGTAGCTGAGAAGGTGTGGACAAAATATATTCAATTTATTTAACCATCAAGGCTGCCATGACATGCCTGGTACTTACCACTGTTGTAAAGTTTAATAAAAAACCCAATAAAAGTAGCTAAGAAAAAGTGTGGACAAATCTTGTCTACAGGCACGACTGGCAGACCGACAATGGATAGATATGACTCCAATATAGCCCCTGTATACTTTGTATGTGGAGGTGTAATGAAAATGATTAAATATGACACCGAAGCAGGCTAAAGGCAGTGAGACCAGTGATACCAGATTGCTTGCATAAGGCAGATTGGAAAACAAGAGCGCTGGTTATTGCAAAATATGCCCATCCTGCAATTTTATCAATTCAAGGGACATAACTTTGGAGTGTCTGGGTTATTCTGAATGGTTTGTAAACTTGATTGCGATACTGTGCCAATACACATTGAGACAAAGTTTGGAAAAGATCAATTCACATTTGTCAGTATTAGAGAGCAGACACTGTTAATTTTGCATTTTTTTATCAATTGAAGGGCCATAACAATGGAGTGTTCAAGATGTTTTGGCTGGTTATCAAACCTGGTTGAGATATGGTGCCCATTCACATTTTGATCAAATTTAGACAAGATCAGTTCATGTTTATAAGAATAATAGAGCGAACAATGTTCATTTAACATTTTTTCTTCAATTAAAGGGGCATAACTCTGGAGAGTCCGAGACATTCTGGCTTGTTATTAATCTTGGTTGAGATATTGTGCCAGTATACAATGAGCCAAAGTTTGGACAAAATTGGTTCATGCACAATGTGGCCAAGTTTGGTATGGATCGATTCATGTTAGTTTGAGTTAGAGAGCTGTTACTTTAAACATTTTTGATCAATTCAAGGGCAATAACTACAGAGTGTCCTTGGACAATATGGATGGTTATTGATAGGAACTGAGGTACTGGCCCATACACATTGTTTCCAAGTTTGAAAAAGATCTATTCATGATTGTTCAAGTTAGAGAGCAGAAACTGTAAATTCAGCATATTTTTCATTAAATAAAGGCCATAACTCCAGAGTCTCTGGGATAATCTAGCTGAATTTTGAAAGGAACCAAGATATCTTGCCTATATACATTGTTAGAGGGTAGACAACATCAATGGACGCCACCCAGCTGCTGCAGGTGAACCCATAATATGTTCCATCTTCATAGGGCGTATAAAAGGTTAAATTAACATTTTCATTACAACTGAGATACAGTTACAAAGGTATGTCTTTCTCATGCCCGATAATCAAAGATCTTTTCTGAAATCTTTTTGGAACTATTCTAAAGCTGGAATCATTAAATTTGAACCTTATTTATTCACCAACCATATGGTATGAATGATCGTAAGTGTCACGCTGAACTTATCAAATGTAAACAGCATGTTTTCACTTCACTACTCTAAATAATAGGATAGGTATACAGAAATTTCATTTGTTCCATTAGAATAAAGTAGATTAAATGCAACTTGCAAAAGAATTGTCTAGACTTATTCTTTAGAAATGAAAATCTGGTAAAATCAGAAAATTAGAAAAAATCACTCATATAAATGAAATATTTTATCTTGAAACAAACAATTTTTTCAAAAACAAGAACTGTCACAGTCAGTGATATATGCCCCCAAAGAGTTGCTTTAAAACAGAACTGTTTTGTCGTTTTTAGCAAATTTTAGAACATACTTGATGTACACTAGACTGTTCTTTGGAAAACCATGCAAACTTGTGTCCCCTACCCAACAGCTCTATCAACAAACTTTAAACTTATTGAAGTTAAGAGTTATGGGTCTTGTAATCTGCACTTTCTTTCATATGTTCTGTCTGTATATGAAGTTACATGCCAGTGGGTGCAAATATCCATCCATCCAGGACAGAGTTAGTATCTGCATACCAAAAAATACCCCAATTTATTTACCTTTAATTATTTACTTTGATCTTGACCTTAGAGTTACATCCTGGATCTTTCACATGACACTCCATCTTCTTGAGGAGATCATTGATACTATATTATATGAATATCCATCCATCAAGGACAGAGTTAATGTCCAGAAACTGAAAAATACCCCCATTTTATGAACTTTGAACTGTGATTGTGACCTTGACCTTTGAGTTACAAACCTGGATTATTGGCACAACACTCCGTCTTCTTGAGGAGATCATTGATACCAAATTATATCAAAATGCATGCATGCAAGACAAAGTAAGTGCCTGGAAACGAAAATGCTCAGACTGACACACACACAAACACACACACAGAGAGATGGTCCAATTTTATTATGCCCCCCAATGCTAGCTTTGGAGGCATAATAAATACTTACTAATATTTGTATATTTCTTTAAAATGTCAGAATTCAACTATTATTTAAACATTCTATACATTCAACTGACAGGTATTGGTTTGGTTCTTTTAGCTGAAATGGAAAGAGTGTTTCCCAAAGGTTCAGTTTCTATTCACAGCGTACTGAATGTAGCGGATTTCCCTCTTTTTTCTTATAAATTATTTAAAATATTCTTTTAAAATCATAAAATATGTAAACTGAAACTGCCTAAAATCGTACTCCTGCTATATTGATTCATAAAGACAGCAAACTGGACTTTTCATTCTTTTATTAGTGTAGATTTGCCAGAAGACAGGGCCTGCTTTAATAGTCTCTCACAGAGGTGGTGCTGACATCACTGCGTTCATTCATTACAGACGAGTTGTGAAATAAACATAAAACCATCATTACCAAATTGATTACTAGACGGACAACAACAACAAGAGGAGCTTCCCCAGACGATTGCTGTAACAGAAGAATTTCAATGAGAAGCCGAATCATCTCCAAGTAGCTGCTTTCAGATTCACTGATCTCCACACAAATTACGTAACAGGGTCTGCAAAGGGAGACTTAAGCTAGAGTCAGAATTAGGGCCAATTTGGATGAGATCTTCATTGTCATTGAGCTAATATATTGGCAGTGATAAAAGACACACACAATTCTAAGACAGTGGATAATTACCAAAGACTGCCATAATACAAAAACCATCAGAGGGTAATAAGAAGTGAAACAGTCCCTTCTTGATAATAGGTTCCAATTATCCAGTGTCTAGGCTGGGGTTAATATCAACGTAACCTTCACTCATGCTTTATGAGGATAGCCATGTTTTGTACCTGAAGTGTTTTGGTTGTCAGATTAGGCTTTGGAATAAACCAGTCAAAGTACTAAAGGCACTGAAAGACTGTAAGAAAGGTTTTACATGTAATAGCTATAATTCTAAATCTAGTGTTTCAGCAGGGTTGAACTCGACAGAGGCAAAGGAAATTTGATGCCAAAAACTCCACAAATTTCCCTGTATCTCTAGTTACTAGTAAATCAGTTGAACTTAATCTTTGTTTCATGATAACCCTGTTGACAGTCTCTCAGTGCCTTTGATTAGTTTCATGATGATTCAGGTGAGGGTCATGACCCTGATTCCATTCATGAGTTGCCCTTATTCTCAGTACTTGTGAGTCTGATGTACATTCTACCTGTAGAAAGTCTACAAGGACTTTGATATTCAAGATATTAGTGTGTCTTTCTATTAATAATCTAGGAGGAATTTCTGGAGGGCTGAAATTCCTCATTATGCAAAATATGTGTGAACAAGAGTTTGTATTTGGAACAAAAACATAATAATGTCGCCCCCACAAGGTCACCACATATAAGGTCCTTCCCATACATGATGAATTTCTTTGATTTATGGGATCACATCCCTTTTCAGCTAATGACTTATATAGATGTGTGTGTGAATGTGTATCATTGAACAAAAACATCCAACATGAAAATGATGTAATTTGATGAAATTTGATCCAGGAGACAGACAGAAGGACAGTTCCAATATAATGTATCAGCTTTTGCTGGGATAAAAAAAAATGCACTATTGGGGCTTATGTTCTTTGACCTTTAAAGTATGACTATGACCTTTGAACTGGAGTCTAATGATTAACATGTCTGCCATGTAATTTCAAAATCCATCAAGAAATGACAAAAATAATGGACCAGGCAGGAAAAATGACATGACATGGCAAACCTTCCTATGCAGAAATTTCAAAATCTATCAAGGAATATCAAAGTTATGGAGCAGACACAACAAGAACTGTCACAGTCAGTGACATATGCCCAAAGAGTTGTTTTGACACAGAACTGGTTTGTCGTTTTAGCCGATTTTAACAAATACTTGATGTACACTAGACTTGGGTGTTCCTTGGAAAACCGTTTAAACATGTGTCCCCTACCCAAAAGCTCTATCATCAAAGGGAAGTAATTTAAAATATATTTAAGTTAAGAGTTACGGGTCTTGTAATCTGTATGTTCTTTCATGTTTTGTCTGTATATGAAGTTTCATGCCAATGGGTGCAAATATACATCCATCTAGGACACAGTTAGTATCCAGAAACCAAAGAAATAACCCCATTTTATGACCTTTGATTGATTACTGTGACCTTGACCTTTGAGTTACAATCACAATCTTTTGTGCAACACTCCATCTTCTTTAGGAAATCATTGATATCAAGTTATATAAATATCCATCTATCCAGGACAAAGTTAATGTCCGGAAACTGAAAAAAATCCCATCTTATTACCTTTGATCTGTGATTATGACCTTGACCTTTGAGTTACAAACCTGAATCTTTCGCGTGACACTTCATCTTCTTAAGGAGATCATTAATACCAAGTTCCATACAGAACAGAGTTAATGTCCAGAAACTGAAAAATACCTTGATTTTATGACCTTTGATCTGTGACCTTGACCTTTGAGTTACAAACCTGGATCTTTCGCACGAAACTCCATCTTTTTGAGGAGATCATTGATACCAAGTCATATAAATATCCATCCATCCAGGACAGAGTTAATGTCTGGAAACTGAAAAATACCCAAATTTATGACCTTTGATCTGTGAGTGTGACCTTTAGTGTGACCTTGACCTTAAGAGTTACAAACATGGATCTTTGGCACAACACTCCGTCTTCTTCAGGAGATCATTGATGCCAAGTTATATGAATATCCATTCATCCAGGACAATGTCCGGAAAACTGAAAAATACCCCATTTAATGACTCTCCGTTTTCTTGAAGAGATCATTGATGCCAAATTATATCAAAATGCATGCATGCAAGACAACGTTAGTGTCCGGAAACAAAAATGCTTGGACGGACTCACACACATATTAACACACAAACACATGGACGGACGGTCAGATGTCCATCTGACTTTGGGGGCATAGAAAATAGACCCTTTTTTGATCTTTAAACTCTAATTAAGTGACACTTTGACCTTTGTGGACCTGGGTCTTTTGCCCGACACATCATCTCATGATGGTTAACATTACATCTAAATTATTTCAAAATCCATCAAGGAATGACAGAGTTATTGAGCAAACATCATATGTGACATCCATCCAAAGCCCAAAATCAAAATATCTCCATAACTACTTTGGGCAAATTACATACATGCGTAGTGCTACTTTTCTTGCAGAAGTAGATCTTCATGTATGTAAATTGGGATGATGTTCTATTTCATAAATGACATGGATATTTTGTTCATGTTAACCCCTTCCTTCATAAAGGAAACCATGAAAAGACCTATGCAAACAACATAAAACCAGATCAGCCTGCGAGTAACTTGCAGGCTGATCTGGTTTTATGTTGTTTGCTGCTCCTCAGTGGTCTGGAAATGAGGACTTTATAATTAAATTTGGTAAGGTTTAACTGTGGTTTTCTGCAGATCAGGCTTTATGTGGTACCTACTGAGTGCGTCAAAATGAGTCTATATGAGGGAAAGGGTTAAAATGAATGCTTCCAGAGCAAAATAAGTATTCCACTCATACTCATTAAAGCAAAATTGAATTGCATGGACATGCAATAAGCACAGAGTGATGCAGTTTTTGATTTCATGTGACATAAGACTGGCTCCACTTCAACTGTGAACAAGAGCTGTCCGTAAGACAGCATGCTCTACTATTTTAGTGCTTGTCGATAAAATAAATATCACAGTAAAAGGCAAAATAAGAACCTCTGTATTTTCAAAAGGTAATCAAGGGCAAATAACATGTATACCCAAGTTTCAAAACCAGAACAATGACGGGGTCAGAAATGGCCCAACATTAAACTACTAGAAGTGGATAGGGTTTGGGGTGGGGTGGGGTGTGTTTGTGTGTGTTGTGAGGGGGTGGGGGGGAGGAGGGAGGAAATTACATAGCATATGAGTAAGCAAAATAATGTAGGAGGCTTTCTTCATATTTAAACAGTAATATATTTTTCACCTTTGTACTGTAATAAGTTATTTCCTGTTGCAGCTTGTACTATTCTAACATACTTTGTAAATAAAAATGTGGAAAATATCTCTTATCTACCAGTCCTAATAATATCTATTTATTCATTTTGAATTAATTTAATTTTTCAATTCTAATTACTTCAATGGTATTTTTCTAGGAAGTGCATTGATTACTGAATGTTAAATAAAACTGGATTTGGGGTGCATAAACTACTGACACCTTTGGCAATTTCAAGGGCCAAAACTCTCAAAAGCCTAGGACAATTTTGCTATTTTTTTAATTGACCTTAAATTAGATTTTATACCTTCATACAATTTCAGCAAGTTTAGTAAAGATCTGATAAAAAAATTTGACTAAAAGAAAGGGCAAAGCTAGGATGTCCTATTTTGACCTAACTCAAAAGTGCATAAGACAATTTGGCTGGTTATTGTATTTGGCCTAGATTTTATACCTAAAAACATTTTCAGCAAGTTTGATGAAGATCTAATGAAAACTATGTGAGTTAGAGAGCAGACAAAGCTAAAAAGTCCAATTCTGACTATTTCAAGGGCTATAACTCTGAAGTGCCTAAAGTGATTGGCTGGTTAGCTGGTTAGCTTGGCCTAGATTTTAGATCTACAAACATTTTCAGCATGTTTGGTAAAGATCTGTAAACTTTGGAGTTAAAGAGCAGCCAAAGCTAAAATGTTCAATTTTGACTAATTCAAGGGCCAAAATACTGAAGTGCCTGTTTATCAAACATGGCCTAGATTTTATAACTACAAACATTCTCAGCAAATTTGTTGCAGCCAATGAAAACTACTTGAGTTGTTAGAGAGCAAACAAAGAAAGCGTTACAGATGGACTGACTGACTGAAAAACATGGCGATTAACTTATAATAGGGCTCACACCAGTGATGCTCAGTTTGCGTAGAAAAGCTCACCTTATTCTTAGAATTGCCAAGATATGCCTTAAAGTTTTGAATATCTAAGTTGTTTTTAAGTAATGCTCCAGAGATGTATCATAAAAATATAAAAAGGGAAATAATTGAACCACTGGACCAAGTGAAGCCAAAGCTCTTGTAAACTACACTTCTTTTGCATACCTTGTATCAATATTAACAAAATTAAAACTTATTTCCTTAAAAGTTTAAGACTTATGCTCTTGACAAGTATTTAAAACAAGAGGGCCAAGATGGCCCTGTGTCGCTCACCTGAGTAAGATGGCTGTGTTAGGCATAATGACAACTAGAACTGTGTCCAAAGGACACGGATGCCCCCACTGTGCAGATGTGCTCGTAAACAAGAGCAGCTTCATTTAATGTCTACAAAATTCTGTTCTTATTATAGCGTTTCAGTTGAAATTTCCTCAATTATGTATTAATGATAAAAAAGTTACCTAACTCTTGAGGCATCATATTTGGTTTCTTTACAGATGGAATACAATATTAGTGTCTGAATAAAACAAAACTTTGAAACACATGTCTGGTCTCCTAAAACTGCAGGAACACAATGCTGTGATCAGAGAAATATGTTGGGTATACAGTTACTTTTGGCTGTGGCAACTCATCTTTTACATAGACAAGATCAATAATAGATCCACTTAAGTGTGTTGGTAATGTCACACACTGGCGATAATTAAGCAGAGATTCAGATAGTCTTCTGTACCAAACTGAATCAATTTAATTATTTATATGGTATATAGTGAACAAATCAACAAAGGGCCATAATTCTGTTAAATTTGGTCGCCGCAAAAAATTACTTCCTTTACTTCCATCTACACATTAAGGTTATTCATCACTGGAAGTTTAAGCAAAATCTGCCATCTGGTTTAAGAGGAGTTGCTTTCACAAAATTTCTATATGGTATATAGTGAAAAAATCAACAAAGGGCCATATTTCTGTTAAATTTGGTCGCCGCGAAAATTCCTTCTTTACTCCATCTACACATTAAGGTTGTTCATCCCTGGAAGTTTAAGCAAAATCTGCCATCCGGTTGAAGAGGAGTTGCGTTCACAAAATTTCTATATGGTATATACTGAACAAATCAACAAAGGGCCATAATTCTGTTAAATTTGGTCGCCGCGAAAATTCCTTTCTTTACTACCATCTACACATTAAGGTTGTTCATCCCTGGAAGTTTAAGCAAAATCTGCCATCCGGTTGAAGAGGAGTTGCGTTCACAAAATTTCTATATGGTATATACTGAACAAATCAACAAAGGGCCATAATTCTGTTAAATTTGGTCGCCGCGAAAATTCCTTTCTTTACTACCATCTACACATTAAGGTTGTTCATCCCTGGAAGTTTAAGCAAAATCTGCCATCCGGTTTAAGAGGAGTTGCGTTCACAAGATTTCGGGACGTACGGACGGACTGACGGACTGATGGACTGACGGACTGATGGACTGACGGACTGACGGACGGACGGACGGACGGACAAGTGCAACGCTATATGCACCCCACTTTGTGGGGGCATAAAAAGTCTGGCATCTAAAGTATTTTTCTAACATTTGACTAAGTGACAAACATATTGAACCTACCTGAATTTGCACTCAACTGGGAATTCATGCAGTCATCATTCATATCAAGTTTAATGAAGACTGGGACAAAAATGTAGGCCTGTAGAGTGTTCATAAGATTTTTCTAAGATTTGACCCGGTGACCTAGTTTTTGACCCCACATGACTCATTTTTGAACTCATCCAATATATCGATTAGACAAACATCCTGACCAAGTTTCATGAAGATTGGGCCAAAACTGTGGCCTCTAGAGTGTTCACAAGCAATTGTTGACGACGGACGACTGACGACGGACAAAAGGCGATCACAAAAGCTCACCCGAGCACAAGTGCTCAGGTGAGCTTAAAATATTATAAAGGGAGATATCGTAATTCTTTAACCCTTTCCCTCATATAGACTCATTTTGACCCTTTCCCTCATATAGACTCATTTTGACGCACTCAATAGGTACCACATAAAGCCTGATCTGCAGAAAACATAGTTAAACCTTACCAAATTTAATTACAAAATCCTCATTTCCAGACCACTGAGGAGCAGCGAACAGCATAAAACCTGATCAGCCTGCGAGTTACTCGCAGGCTGATCTGGTTTTATGCTGTTCTTATAGGTCTTTTCATGGTGTCCTCTATGAGGGAAAGGGTTTACATGGCAAGGTAGTATTATGGTCCATTAACACTGCAATTCCTGTTATTACCCTCTATCAAACTTTCAGATATCAAGTATACCATCTTCCTCTATTTGACATATATCAATTTGTAAAATCTCAACTAATTCCTTGATGAAGTTGTCTTCAAGTTTGAAAGATTACTAAATACTACTGAACTTTGAAGTAATAAGACTATGGAATTACATACCAGGAGAGCCTGCAGGGGCCCAGTTGGTGGGGCCTGATGTCTGGTCCACTTCCTGTGGTCCCCTGGGTTTGGGTTGGGGCTTGAACTCAGGTCCTCAACTGTCTCAAACATCATACTCTCTGCTTCATGTTCCTCTGCCCGTCTGAAAGATGTTAAGATGTAAAGCTACTGTCCATGAACAAATAATATTAATTGCATTACATTGATTTGGTAATCAGCTTATTTTATATCATATCTTTTTTACAAAATACCACTTCTTTCTATATTCTTTGCATCATTCATATTTTTGGTGTTTAAGTATCTATTTAACAAATGAAAAAAGGTTGAAGTGCAGTGTGAATGGATGTACCCATATTTTTCTCCTCTTATTTTTATTTAAACAATGAGATCACATAAAACTAGTACTGTATTAAGGATATTTGGATGCAGCACAAGACATATTGCAAGGGTTTTCGTAAGTGGATGCCCATTTGCCCGCGCCGGATTAAAATCACTGCGGGCAAGTGATTTTTCAAAGAAAACAGCCCGGCGGGCAAGTTTTGAAATGAAATCTTTCGTTTTTTTTTATTATTTTCTATATTAATCAGGGTAAAATACTTGCAAATTGTCTTTGATATATATTAACTAAAACCCACCTTAATATTGCACATATTTAGTTTTAAACATTAACAAACACCTACTAAATTAAAAATTAGGCAACCTGTTTTCACTGGGGGCAAGTAGATGTTCAAAGTAACTTACCCCCTGGACAAGTGAAAGTCAAATCCTTAAGTAAACCCCTGTATTGACAGTACAAAAGCAAATCATGCAGTTCATGGTGTATGCATGTTGACATTAATATATATATCATATCCCTCAGACGATAGAACATGATGTTCACCCGAGACAAGTAATGTTAACAGAGGCGTTTATCATCCTCTGAAGGATGTGATATTCATTTTATTATACTGAACAGAATATAACTGAACAGAGTAACCATGGGATGATGCTAAAAGCCAGTATGCACTAGTGCGAGAAGAGTCGTTTGTTATGGCAAGAGGGAAGAAACGTGATGTCATGGAGGTGACATTATGAATGTTACCCTCTGATGTCATAGCAAGCATATGACTTACAGCTAAGATTTACATCTGACAACAGTAACTTGTCCTAAAACTGGCACACAGTTTATTTGTAACTTATTCAACTTATTTATTATTGATTTGAGTTAATTCTAATATTATCTTCTGAAGTTATTAATTTATTTTTGTTTGCTGATGAAGTTGACTATAAACAAGAGCTATTCATATAAGACAGCATGCTCAACTATTCTGCTGCTTATTAATTAATTAAACCAAATTAACTTTAAATTAAATGTCTAAATTCAAAAGGGACCAAAATTTACATAACGTTTGGTTCTATTAAGAGTTATCTAACTTGATGGCCTGATGTCTTTGAAAACCTCTATGAAGTTTCAAGTCAATCCCATAACTGATTGCTGAGATACATGCATGAAAGTAAATTGCATGCAAAACTTAAACCCAAATTTCTCAGTCCAAAAAGGCCCATAATTTGTGTTAAATTTAGTTAAGAGTTATTTTGTTTATTTAATGCTGCTAGCTACAGACCTTCGAAATGTATCAATTCAATTAGCATAACTGGATGATGAAAAAAATGACATACAATACTTTAACCTTTCAAGAGTTACCAAACCTGGTGGTCTGATGCCCAGACAACCAATAAGAAGTTTCAAGTCAGTCCCATAATTGATTGCTGAGACCTAAACATGATAGAATGTCACATTCAAAACTTAAACTATATTTCAAAGTAAACAAAAACTATTTCAGTCAAGAGTTATCCACTTTGGTTGCCTGATGTCCATGGTAACAGTAAGAAACATTCAAGTCATCTCAATAAATGGTTACTAAGATATAAGCAGGATAATCAGAGCCAGATCCAGAAGTTCAGGTTGTCAGGGGACTATATTAACCCTTTCCCTCATATAGACTCATTTTTACGCACTCAATAGGTACCACATAAAGCCTGATCAGCAGAAAACCACAGTTAAACCTTACCAAATTTAATTACAAAATCCTCATTTCCAGACCACTGAGGAGCAGTGAACAGCATAAAACCTGATCAGCCTGCAAGTTACTCGCAGGCTGATCTGGTTTTATGCTGTTCACATAGGTCTTTTCATGGTTTCCTCTGTGAGGGAAAGGGTTAAAAAGAATGTAGGCAGTGACAATACAAGCAGCTTCTTGCTTTGCCCGAGCTGCGAGAAGGGTGTCAGTTCCAGTTGGACTTGGGATCCAGGGGAAATCCCCACATTTTTTTTTTTAATTTAAAAGCTGTGAAATAGTGTATTCTTGTAAGTTTTTTTGAGGAATGTGTGTCTACATTTATGTATGGTTCAGGGGAATTTGAGAGGGGGTGCACCCCCCCCCCCCCCTTGAATCCACCAGTGACAATAGCTTGATTGCAATACTTTGAACTAAAAAGTACAAGTAAAAAAGTAGCTAATATTTGCATAAAATCCAATAAAAATGATGTCTTGATAGAACATGTTCATTGAAATTTCAAATCAATCTTATGTTACAGATATATACTATAATGAAAGTACCCAATTAAATCTAAGGGGCTATTTTTATAATAAATTCAGGCAAGAGTTATCTACCCTGGTTGTCTGATGCCCTGGGACATATTCATTAACTTTTAAGTCCATACCATCAATGGTGATTGACATGAAATCTTGATAGCTAAGCTTGCACGCAAACCTTTATCCAAGTTGCAACACCAACGCCAACGCAGACACACTGGTGACTGCAATAGCTCTCTGTGTTCTTTGAAAAGTCAAGAAAAAATCAGGAACTTTCACGATATAAGCAATTAAGTGCAATTGTGGGGATGCCATTTTCGTTTTTCCTCCATTACTGCAGTATTTTAAGCCTGATGTTCAGAATTTGAATATCATCTGAAAGGCATTTTGAAGCACAAAAGTTCATACCCATCTCAATTTTGGGATACTAAAGGTCAAAGAAAAACAAAAAATAACAGGAATAGGACCTTGTCCTTTGTGATTTCCTGAAAACAGAAGAGGCTGTTCACAAATTTTATCTTTTTTTGACCTTTGGTGAAAATTTTATGTAAATTTTACAACTTTCATAATCAACCCCAATCTACCAATATGTGTGCAATTTTGCCAAAGTATAATCTTGCATCAAAGTGAAGTCGACAACGCTTTGGGTTTTAATTGGATATTGAAAGCGAAAGTAAACAAAATTCTCACTCTTTAAGAGCATGTATTAGTGGTTACAGCATGTCATTTTGTTTTACCACAGTAAAAAAATAGTACAATAATTAAGTTCTGTAGAAATTAGAGGGAGAACAAACATATTGCATGACGTATTTCGGAAATTATTGAACTGAAAGTCAAGGAAGAAACTAACGTGATGTTGGCATCATTCCAAGAGAATTAAACAAATACCTATACATGGTGTGTTACCTGTCTGAGGTGTTAGGCTTAATGTCAGACACCAATATACTGAGGACAGAATTCTAACAAAATATCTGATGACGTCCATTTTTTTTTTTTCTCTCACTTTTCTTTCAAAAGTAAAGCGTTAATGTACTTTCAGTGCAGATATTTCAAACTTGTCCGGTACAATTGGGATTGACTGTGTTTTGAAATTTTGTAATCAAAAATGGTTATTTGTGTTTGTAAAAGTCAGAAGCTATTTGATCTTTTTTAAATTAGTGTTTTTTTTGTTTTTTTCAATCTTAGATAATTTGTCTAAATTAAATATTTATAGAACAATAAAAAAAATGTGAATTCAAGAAGTATTTAGAGAAAACTGAGCCAAAAATACCTTAAATACATGATAAAATTTAGAACAAGAAACAATAAATTACTGGTGGGAGCAGGAAGTTGGATGGGCATTAATATTAATTAATGAAAATGTACCTTGTGAAACTTCTATATTTCCATGGAGACTAATATCATTATCTTTTTGAGTGTCAGTTTACGACAAGAAATGTTTGTAAAACATATATACCCCCCTCCTATGCCATGATATATATATAGCTATATTATATGTATGATGTTTGACTTCATAATGTGGGCATGTCATGAATAGGTCCAGAACTTATCTTGGTGAAGGTTAACTACTGATAATTATGAACACTGCTAAAAACATGAAACTAAATCTTCACTGATGTAAATGAATTGGAGATGATTTACATAAGTGTATAAAATTTTAAATAAAATAATACTGTCAGTAATATACAATCAAAAGATAATAAGTGTTTTATGGACAGTCGGACAATACTTACTTAACACAGCGTTTGTGAGAATTTTCAACTCATAACCTTATGACCTTGACCTTTGAGGTACATACCATACATTTCAAAAGGGGTAAGCAACAAGTGTGAAATATTTGATACAAAAGAGATACTTAGAGTTATCAGATGGACAATGCTTCCTTAACACAATGTTAAAGATAATATAATTTATGACCTTGTGACCTTTGAGGTACAGACACCAAAATCAACAAGGTTCTTCAACTAGATATAAGTAACTACTGTACAAGTAAAAGCATTTCAAAAAATGCCAAAAACTGCCATTAGCCAAGTAAACAGAAAGTTATACATAAAGGGAAATTATATGTCAAAGAATGAGGGTTTGTTATCAAAGCTGATATTAGAAATAAATCCCCATTCATGTGAAATAGGAAGCTAAATTTATAACTGCTGTACATACATTAATCAGGTGTTGATCACTTATAGCATGGATATAACATCAACATAAGTTTGATATTACCCTTTTATGCACCTAGCTGTCTTGTTTCAAACAGAATTTATGCATAGTTTTCTTGAAGCTTATAATGAAGCTACAAAAGGACAAAAGCCCACTAGGACATAAGCCCACTAGGACAAAAGCCCATAGGACATAAGCCCACTAGGACATAACCCCACTAGGACATAAGCCCATTAGGACATAAGCCCACTTTTAATAATAATTCAGTATATAATTAAACATTTAAAGTTTTTAGAGATATTAATCATCTCTCTCTCTCTCTCTCTCTCTCTCTCTCTCTCTCTCACGGAAATGCAAGAAGGCAGATATAATTATAAATGTTTAATAATTCCAGTAGTATTAACACTAATGAGCACATATATAGTTTTGCACATGATAATGGAGCACATGCTGAAGGCAGGTGTAATTATAAATATTTAATAATTCCAATAATATTAAAAGGACATTGTTTTGCACATGGTAATGGAGCACACGCTGTTAATATAACCAAATAATTCAGCTACTATAACAGAAAAATTTCATTAATTAATCCAGCATATACAATGGTTGTTAGAGTTCATTTACATTTTAAGAGCACTTGTACTTAATCTTATCATACAAGTCATAATGAACAGAACATTACAATAATAAATATACATTGCAAGTCTGTCTGCAATGTTTATCAAATTTTTAAAAGAGTTCATTTACATTTCTGTCAGGATCTGCAATCACAATCAATCAATTAACATTTGAACCTAATGCAGTGACCAACACTGTGCAAAAACTCTTGAAGATTCTTCCTGCCTTCAACATAGTCTAAGCACAGGTTGCGAAGACGTTCCTGCAAATTCTTTGTCACAGTTTTCACTCTCTTCTTTGGTGGCTGACCTTGGGTATTCAGATAAAACTGTAGCTCAACTTCAGCTTGATCCTTCCTGAAGGCATCTATGGCAGTCCATACTGATGGGTGACTGTGACCAATGAGGCTTTGGAACTTTCGGTTCCATGCCTCGCAGATGTTGTTTGTACGAGCCTCGCCATCTAATGTAGTTTGATGAACATTCCACAGTGATGCAGCAAACAAAGGTGGGATCCTGCGGACTCTCACTGGCACAATGTTGTCATCCCCCTCGCGCGAACTGGTTGTATTCTTCTGTATGTTCCAGTGACATAGGTTTTGTCGAAGTAGTCTACCAACAATTCACAACCTTCCAGTGTGTTGTCCTTCAGGTAGTCCATACCGTCACAAACATCTTCAACTGGCAGGAATGCCAAGCCGTCAACCATGCCACAGAAGAGCTTCACGTCATCGTCACTCCTGTACCGGTCCACAAGTGATAGATCTTGAATCTTCCTCCACGTACTCTGAGTTAGGTGATAGAAACATCCACGATGAGTTACATGTTCACCGAAGATGGCTCTCACAGCACGAATCGATGCCTGCTCAAAGTCCGTTACAATGTGCAGAGGATCAACATCAAATCCAAGATTCTGGGCCTTAACCTGAATTGCACTGAACAACTCCTCATAAACTTCCTGGCTCTTTCCAGACAGAAGGGCATACACACATGTCACTGCACTCTCTCCAAGAGGGGCACGGATTATGTAAATCTGCTGGAAAATCCCAGGTGCTGAATCATGGGTCCCATCCATGAACCATGTGTTAGATGAGGCAAGGTGTCTCAGTCCTTGTTCCGTTCCAAACACTAGCATCCGTCTGCCAGAGTCAGGACCACTGTCATGGAAGAGAAATGGGTGTCTGTATGGTTCTGCTGTTGTTGTCCACTCTTCAGGAATAACAAGATCACGAAGTGAAGCTGGTTCCTTTGGAACTGCACCTTTCTTCTGTCTACGTATAGTGCGTTTCACAGAATCCATCTTTCCGACAGCAGCACGCACCTCCACAGTGGTGTTTTTCAGAGTGTCTGCAAGGATCTGGCATGGCTGTCCCCTGTTGGTGGTGATATTGTCCTTCATTCTCATGCGCAGTTTAGCTGCTTCGGTTGCTGTATTGTCCTTTTCATGTGTGTGTGTCGTCGTTGATATCACATGTTGCATCTACAAACAAGATAAAAACTTTTTATCCACATTTTCCTAGATTTGTCTTCAATGACTACCTTACAAATAATTTATAAAATGACAGTAAAAAACTTTTTTTTATTTACGGACATTTCGGTAAATGACCAGTGCGGTAAAGTGCGGTAAAAAGACTTTACATAGTAATGCTTAATAATTCAATGTTAATGATTTTATCATATTTTTAACTATTTCAATCACACAATCCACTTTTTAACAAAGGGTATCAAACTGGTAATAAATGGATAGATCGACGAAATATAAGATGGACCTATTTCTAGATAATGAAGTAACTTGTTATAAAAAGTTTAAAAAGAAATAAAGTTTCAGGTTCAGATGTCTTGATAAATGAATATTTTATTGAACTATTGATATTTTAGCTTCACACGAATAAATTTTGGAACTTTTCTAAGATGTAAAGCTCACAAACACACACAAAAAAAATTTCTGTTGCAGATATATTACACATATTCTCACGAGATAGGACCAAGTTTAAAATTTGAGTGTCGCTTAATCATAATTTTATAAATATGTAATGATATTGATGGGTTTTGTTATTTTATCAATATACATGGTGTCTCCTTTAAAAATCATGCTAAAATGTTAGCTTCGAATTTATCAAAGATGAAATAAAAAATGGCAGTCTAATGTATATTTTCATGATATAACACAATAATACCGCAACATAGTTTCAGAAAATGATCTTCTTTTTTACTTTACATGACCGATGATGTATTGAAGTTTGCCTTTTTGAAGTTTTAAAAAAGTGATTCAAACTATGGTAACAAATGTCTAAAAAATATGGTTGTTTTTTCAACTTTTATTATGAAATATTAGTTTTGTCCAGGTTTAATTTTTTACATTTGGTCAGAATAAGTTGGGCTTATCTCGTGAGAATAGGTGATTAGTGGAAAAGGATGAAGACAATTATGATAACTTACCTCTAAATCAGTGACCGCTGCTCCAGAGCATGTGTATGCACGTCTCTGTGAGCATTCCCATCGCATTGTAGTTGCACCAACATACTTCTTCGTATACATAAATCCCTCAAAACAGAGCTTTACACCACCTTTCCTATTCTTAATAATCTCCATTACTTCAAGTTACAAAATTGAATAAAGAGGTCATAATTTTGGTAGAATATATATAAAACACTTGATACATGAGTAATACAAACTGAACAAAGTTTGCCTCAGTTTGGCTGCATACATACTTTGATGCTGCAACCTTCTTAAATGATCAATTGTAAAACAAATATGCAATAATTACAAATAATTACTACATCATTATCGAAATTGCACAACAAAATAAAACAAACAAGGCAAAGACAACAAGATTAAAGAATAGAGGTGTGATATATGAAGACTTTAAAGAGATTAGGTGTGAACTCCTTAATAATTGTATTTAATTGTGTTAAGAAGTTCTTTATATTAATATTCTTATATCCCTTTTTTTCTTCCCATAATTAAGTTTACAAAAAAAAAAAAAAAGTGGGCTTTTGTCCCCCTTGTCAAAAATAGGTGTGGGGTTTTGTCCTATGGGCTTTTGTCCTATGGGCTTATGTCCTAGTGGGCTTTTGTCCTAGTGGGCTTTTGTCCGTACCCCCCATGTCAATGAGAATTACAAGCTGCACAAATTTGAAAAGTGGAATAGGGAATGCAAGGAACAGATCAGATCCAATTGAATCTGCCCAATTATGTGACTACCAGTCCTTAGCAACATGTACTTCCAGTAGCCTATAAACTAGTCCAGATTACCCAGCATTCAAAGCAGTTTCCCAAGAGCTTGTTCCCAGCATAATCTGACCTGTTTATCCTTCTGTGGCCGACTGAGAAGGAACCTGTTTTTCTATTACTATATATGATCAGCGGTGTCAGGGAGTAAAAAGTTACTTTCTTACTTGATAGTATAATATCACCACCCTGGGCTGGAGATAATAATGTTTGAGACCTTGGAGTCAATGAGATTTTGAGGAATCAGTTGGACAATGCTTAATTTATACAGTGTCTGTGAGAATTCAACTCATTACTTCTTGACCTTTGAGGTACAAATCCCAAAATTTATAGGAGTCTTCTACTAGTCATAAGCAACAACCATACCAAGTTTAAGATATCAGGGTCAAGTGGAACTAGTTATCACAAGACTTTCATATAAAAATGTTAACATGTGATCTTGTGACCTTGACCTTTGAGGTTTTGACACTAAAATCAAAAAGGGTCTTTTACAAGTCAAAAGCAACAACCATAGTAAGTTTGAGACTTAAGGATCAAATAGAACTTAAGTTATCATTTGGACAAAATTTGGTCTTACAGACTGACCGACTGATATGTGCAAAGCAATGTAAAAAATACTTATTATAGAAATCATTATGATATTCAACCGATTAACCCTAAGTCTTTTGCATACAGTGTGTTATTCACTTAGAAAATGAAACAAGAAATATCTTTAAAAAAAGATATTTGGCATACCATCCCAGATGGCCTAGTGGTTAGAGCGTCGGAAGCGGGAGTTATGGGTTTGATCCCCAGCTGCGACATACCAAAGTCGTAAAAAATGGTACTGGTATAGCTCCCTTGCTTGGCGCTCAACATATAAGGGTAGTTCCGGGACTGGTTGGCCCGGTGTCAGGATGATGTGACTGGGTGTGGTATCATGCCACATGTCTACCGTCAATTTATGTCTTCACACAAAAAAGAAATTGTTAACAAATCTTAAATAAGATAATTGTTGTCATCCTTAATTATTTTTGTCCAGTATTTCATTATTATGATTTTTTTTCTAATTGCCCCTAATTTGCCAAAAAGTCCATCAAGATTTGTACTTTAACACATAAGGTTTTTCGCATCTGCTATAGATTGAATATCCTTACAATTATGCCATCTAAAATGTTAACCTTATTAATTAAGAATAGCATATTTGGCAAACATGCACAATAGATGAAGTTTTAATTGACACTGCCAATTTTCTGCGACATAATAAAATGACCAGCAGATACCTTAATGTTATGCCCTGCAGACAAAATATCCTATTTATTCATTACAAGGTGCTAATTATAGAGAGGTTCTAGCCTGCTATTTCATGACCTCAGGCTGTCACAATTCAATTATTAACATACCTTCAACATCCAGACTTAACACCTGTGTAAAAGATTTCAATAAGAAACATTTATCATTATGACTTGAGTATACATTTTTTGTCAGTTTTAAAATAAATGGGAAACTTTAATGACTTAGGACTGTAAATTGGTTGCATAAATTAATTATCCCCCATAGTATGGTTTTCCAGTTAGATTCTGGGCTACAATGATAAAAACCTGCGAGTGATTTTTTTTTCACAATCTTTTATCATTTGAATCTTATAAGGACATTTTAGGGCCTATTTTTTTTTTTTTAAATAAAATGTATTGAAATACTGAATGAAATGTTTTCCATTTCTGATTTAAAGATAGACTTTGATTTGTGTAACATAGGTCATGAATAAGGAGTCACATGTAATGTGTTGCTAATTTTTTTATTTCTGAAAATTGCTTGATTTGGCTCAAGTCATTACCCTGAATGTTCTTCTTTTATAATCCCAAATTCAGCATTTCATAATAAAAATGACTGAAGAAAAAAGAAAACTCCAATTATACTGAGTACAAATGCCTATACTGCCATTATTTTACATCCGTAAGTCTATGTTGACCCTTAACCTGCTGAATTTCTCAAATGGACTTAGCCGGCATACTTTTTGGGACTGTCCATTATCAATTTTAGGGATAACAAGATGGAAACTTGTAGTTGATCAGCCAACAGTAAAGAGCCAGGCTCTTTACTGGTGGCAAAGGTTAGCACTTGCGGTTCCAGCAGGGTAAGGGTTAATCTTGAGCTGAGGGTATTTTGCGTTTAATTGCATGGTTTCTAAGAACTGAATTGTACTATGAAGAACTAATATTAACAATCTGAGATATTCAATGCAGGATACATAAGCCCTAACATCATTGTCTTGCCTTTGATTACTCTACCAGATCATTTCCAGTATTAAGAGTGGTGTTAAACAAAATCATATGAAATGTGAGATGTTATTTCCAGTACCCAGGAAACTTAAAGCTATTTTGTGGGACATTTCATTTAAAGCTTGGCACATATCAATACAAGAAAACAGATAACAGTTGCACATATTAAACATGATATTACCATCAATTTTCATAAAACCCAAAGACCTACTTGATTGGTGCTTTTTTCTGCAATAAAAATGTCTTTAAATTTCTTATTGAAAAAATTTAAAAAAATGCTTATATAAACATGCAATAAATCAAGAAAAATGGAATTCTGTGAATGTTAAAATGTGTGTGTACATGTGAAACTACCCTGTCCATATTAACATACATTCATACCAAGTTTCAACACTAAAACTTGTGTCCCTAGGATCATATGGTTTGGAGATATATGTGACAAAGCTACCTTTTAAGTAAATATTGGGTGAAACAACAAATTTCGAAGGTGCAAAACTTCACATGCTGGCTGTGAACATTTGTGTAAACCAATAATCAATTACTCAGTATTTAAAACTACCTTACATAAACTCAATTTAATTCTCACATCCTACGCTTTCCTTACGCTTAATGTCAAATGGCCAGTTATTGTTAATAAATGCTTATCATTGCTGTTGGTCATTTTTTGTTTGTTTTTAATTTTATAATGTTTTGTCCATTAATACTGACAAAATGTTTCTATTCACAAAATTCCAATAATCACAGGAATTTATGTGAATCCCATAAATAATGAACAATTGTATATAGATATTGCTGAGGCTTGTGGCATGATTATTTGAGACATTAAGGCAGCTTAAGACTGCATTAGGTGGGACAATCCTTAATTAATTCCAGGTTTTAGTATTGTTACACATTGGGTACAAGACTATTTTGATTTTAATGATTGTGCAAATCCACAGCCTGCCTGATTTTAATTATGAATATGTGTGCTCGTGTGAGCATGTGACCAAGCGCCTGAAACTGCAGGTTGCGAGTGGAAGCTTTAAACACATTTACACTGGCTACAATCTGCCTGAATGTCTACAAAACAAATAATGCATAGCTTCCTGTTATACCCCTGTCACACCAGGGCTGTCTTCCCACGGCATCCAAAAAAAAACAAGAGGGCCAAGATGGCCCTGTGTCGCTCACCTGAGTAAGATGGCTGTGTTAGGCATAATGACAAAAAATCTGGCATCTAAAAGTGTTTTTCTAACATTTGACTAAATGACCTACATATTGATCCTACCTGAATTTGCACTCAACTGGGAATTCATGCAGTCATCATTCATATTAAGTTTAATGAAGACTGGGACAAAAATGTTGGCCTCTAGAGTGTTCACAAGGTTTTTCTTAGATTTGACCTGGTGACCTAGTTTTTGACCCACATTACCCATTTTCAACTCATCCAAATATCATGTAGACAAACATCCTGACCAAAATTTATGAAGATTAGGCCAAAACTGTGGCCTGTAGGGTGTTCACAAGGTTTTTCTAAGATTTGACCTGGTGACCTAGTTTTTGACCCCACTTACCCATTTTCGAACTCATCCAAGATATCATGTAGACAAACCCTGAATTTATGAAGATTGGGCAAATGTGGCCTCTAGAGTGTTCACAAGGTTTTTCTAAGATTTCCCTGGTGACCTAGTTTTTGACCCCATGTGACCCAATTTCGAACTCATCCGAGATATCATGTAGACAAACATCCTGATTAAGTTTGATGAAGATTGGGCCAAATTTGTGGCCTCTAGAGTGTTCACAAGGTTTTTCTAAGATTTGACCTAGTGACCTAGTTTTTGACCCCACATGACCCAATTTCGAACTCATCGAGATATCATGTAGACAAACATCCTGACAAGTTTCATGAAGATTGGGCCAAATTGTGGCCTGTAGAGTGTTCACAAGGTTTTTCTAAGATTTGACCTAGTGTCCTAGTTTTTGACCCCACATGACCCAATTTCGAACTCATTCGAGATATCATGTAGACAAACATCCTGACTAAGTTTCATGAAGATTGGGCCAAATTTGTGGCCTGTAGAGTGTTCACAAGGTTTTTCTAAGATTTGACCTAGTGTCCTAGTTTTTGACCCCACATGACCCAATATCGAACTCATCCGAGATATCATGTAGACAAATCCTGAAATTTATGAAGATTGGGCAAAACTGTGGCCTCTAGAGTGTTCACAAGGTTTTTCAAGGATTTGACCTAGTGACCTACTTTTTGACCCCACATGACCCAATTTCGAACTCATCCGAGATATCATGTAGACAAACATCCTGATTAAGTTTGATGAAGATTGGGCCAAATTTGTGGCCTCTAGAGTGTTCACAAGGTTTTTCTAAGATTTGACCTAGTGACCTAGTTTTTGACCCCACATGACCCAATTTTCATGTAGACAAACATCCTGACCAAGTTTCATGAAGATTGGGCCAAAACTGTGGCCTCTAGAGTGGTCACAAGCAATTGTTGACGACGGACGACGGACGACGCACGACGCACGACGGACAAAAGGCGATCACAAAAGCTCACCCGAGCACAAGTGCTCAGGTGAGCTAAAAAGCAGAACATCGATGTGTGCACAGTACTCTTTGAGAACCCTCAAACAACTGAAGATGTGTGTTTACACTTCATTTTATAGTGAAACAAACGTCTTCAACGTGCCGTCAGCACAGTGTGATTGCTGTGAAACCGCTGTGGAAGCACCCTGAAAGCAAAAAGTGCATGCAATGGCAGCACCCTAGAGAGCACAGACAGTCGCAAACAAAAACTCCATAGGAACACGATAGAAAGCCACGGGAGCTCCGTAGCAACGCCTTGGTCACTGTGAGGATGCTTTACTTCTCCATCTTCACGAAATTTGTTAGATTTTTCTTGCGAACTCACAGCACTCTGGAAAACTCAATAATGCCATGCCAATGCTTAAGAAACATGTGTAGTGTGACAGGGGCTTTTAGGTGACAACTTGTTTCTCTAATGAATAAGTAATCAATAAGTTATAAACATAATCTTGAGCTCATTCCAAATAGCACTTGAACACAAATTTCCACTTTATTTTACAAAGATCTTCCCTATTTGCATCATAGGTAAAACAAAATATGTTTGTTCATAATATATCTTGTTTTGCTTAATTTAAAGGATTAGTTGTAGTCGGTCCACATACAAATTTAATGGAATGTTACACAAGAATTCAAGAAAGTTTCTCTTTTCCTTCCATCTACCACCTGCTATGTTGATGAGTTTTTGCACCACTTATTTCAGCAGCTGGCACATTAGATGCAGAAACACTCACCTAAATTATGAAACTAATAGAACTGATGGGTACCGTACCAGCCATTAAACTTATTAACCTATGGGAAATATAATGCCCAATAATATTCTGAGATAACTTGTATAAATACAAGAGGGCCAAGATGGCCCTGTGTCGCTCACCTGAGTAAGATGGCAGTGTTAGGCATAATGACAAAAAATCTGGCATCTAAAAGTGTTTTTCTAACATTTGACTAAGTGACCTACATATTGATCCTACCTGAATTTGCACTCAACTGGGAATTCATGCAGTCATCATTCATATTAAGTTTACTGAAGACTGGGACAAAAATGTAGGCCTCTAGAGTGTTCACAAGGTTTCTCTTAGATTTGACCTGGTGACCTA
>CM037787.1:37380358-37400684 GCA_021229015.1 Solen grandis
AAATTCTTGGATAGACATGTTATTTTCAACTGGTAACAACCTTAGTAAAATAATAAACTGAACAAATATAATGCGCTATTTGTTGTATTACAAACCATGTTATACTGGTGGTGAAACAGTAATTAAACAGGCAATTTCTCACTAAAACGTTTAATGTGGTTATTTCCTATACTACAATATAGTACAACCAATGTCTACCCGTATTTAGTGTTTTCCACATTGCAAGTCACATATTGCAATATACATGTATATCGTATCGGTAGCAGACATGCGATACACAACCTTAGTTAATATATAATATATTATAGGTAACATTTTGTATCCCAAAGACTGTCCGAATATTCATTCAATTAAAAATCACTTGTATCAGTTGTTATACTGTTGAAATCAACATGGCCTGTAAGTGTCGTGTAAAGGCCGTACAAACACAGGAGCCTTCTTGGTTTTTATGCACTTCATTTACAACGAGGTCCACTCCACAAGCTCCTTGAGATGCATCCTTTCGCTCTGCTCCTTTAGACCTCTGACTAGGTCTCTCGAGGTCACTCTATCCTGGTCTCTCTCTCAAGTTCTCCCCTTAGAACCTTGACTGGCTAACTACAGCCATGCACAACACAGCCAAACAGAAACCAAGTATATACAACAAACATATGGAAACTAACAACAGAAGATATAGTATTAGCAACAGTCAATAGTTGTAACAGACGTTGCATAGCTAGAACAACAGTCATGTTATAACCATACACAATCGGACTTACCACAGAAGGAGTCCGAAAATACTACTGATTCTCTAAACAACTTAAATTGAGATTTTCCTTAACTTATTGTTTGGAAGATCTATCAAAATGTGATGATCTCAATTTTTGTTGATGTTTGATAGTTATTATCAATATTGATCCTAATATCAAAATGCATAAATATATTTGTACTGTATTGCTAGGGGATAAATCAAACTCCCGTCTTTTGCTCACCAGAGCAGAACGTGCTAAGGGTGAGCTATAAGGATGACCCTGCGTCCGTCGTCGTCTGTAGTGCGCCGTAAACAATTTGATTCAAACGACATTTCCTCTGAAACAGCTGAGAAGAAATTGATGAAACTTGGCATGGATCATCCTTGTGTGAACCTCCACAAATGTTAAATAAAAAAAGCTAAATTAATCAATAAATACTTGATCCATGCAGAACTCTGGTTTCCATGGCAACTTACAAAATTTTGCTTTAAACATCTTCTCCTCTGAAATCTATGGTCAGAATTAAATTTCCTTTAAGTTTAAATTTACATCGTTTACGAAATAAGTTCTTACAACTTATATTAATCACTCTCGATGGCTCTGATGGCTCTGATGGCGGCGTATGTGATCATTTCTGTGGGAGAAAACCCATGAATCTGGACGGGCGATTTCCGTACCCTCTCCTAATTTGACCCTTCGTTTCTTTTTTCTTGCTTCAATATATACCATAAAACGTTGAATCATCTGCTTCAAATAATTTGAAAATGTTTCCCTATTTATATAGAAGATATCAAATGTCTTCTTGGGTAGATTTTTTTTGACATTTAGGATCACCTCATGGCTGTCTACCATAATTGTTAAAATAAATTTAATCCCTTGAAAAATGAGTCGCATAGGGGGTCATCTTGTTTCCTTATATACTCTATACAGAATTTTAAAATTCTTCTCTTCTTGAACTAATGTTCAGAATGAATTCTAGTTTTGAACCAATTCATGCCTCAAGTTTTCATGCCATAATAGCGTAAGCATTTTCGATCCTTTGAAAATTGAGGACTCCAGATTATTGACTAACCTAAGCATTTTTTGTATCTGATATCTGAATCTAGTTGCTGCTGAAAGAAACAAGGTAAAATCAAGTGACTTGAACGTTTTAAATAAGCTGATAAGCTGATGTACTCTGGTGAGCGATCTAGTGCCATACGGCTCTCTCTCTCTCTCTCTCTCTCTCTTTGTAAACTCCAAAACAACAACTACCGTCTCTCTCTCTCTCTCTCTATTTCCTTTAAGCACCTTATCATATGAATTCGATATGCACTAGTGGCAGGTGGTGTCATGACACAAATCTTTGGCACAATGTGGCAGCCTTTGTCACAGCTGAAGTACGGTGGGTTGAAACAATACCACACAGTGTCAATGATACGACAGCTTTCAAATTAAATTCGATCTGATTTTAGAACTATCAGTTAGATCTCATTTCCTTTGTTTTTATAAAAAAGGTATGTTATATTAGAAAACAAATTTGATATCTGTTAACTCTTATACAAAAAGAATCTCGAATGAAAGCCTCCAATGCGTATAAGTTTGTCTTTGAAAATTATAAACAACTAATAGTGTCCAGTTTATACCATGTAAGGTATTGTTATTAAACAAAGCGTGGATATCCGTATAAACTTCGTTCGGAAATATCCGATGAAATATTTGATATAAATAATGTGAAAATATATACATACAGGAAAAATGTTTGCTCCAGTTACACAAAAGAACAATGATTTATACAATATTTTAAAATAATTTATCTAAGGTGTCATAGACTGACACAAAATTAAGGAAAGACTAACTTCCGACAACGATACATTTTAACGTGGTAATGACTTACTTACTTACGACAACGATAGAGCATCGCGTGGTAATGACTTACTTACTTACGACAACAATAGAGCATCACGTGGTAATGACTTACTTACTTGCGACAACGAAATGATAGAGCATCGCGTGGTAATTACTTACTTACTCAAGACAACAATAGAGTATCACGTGGTAATAACTTACGTACTTACGACAACGATTGAGCATCACGTGGAAATAACTTACTTGCTTACGACAACAATAGAGCATCGCGTGGTAATAACTTACTTACTCAAGACAACGATAGAGCATCACGTGGTAATAACTTACTTACTCAAGACACTTATAGTGCATCGCGTGGTAATAACTTACTTACTCAAGACAACGATAGAGCATAACGTGGTAATGACTTACTTACTCAAGACAACGATAAACCATCACGTGGTAAAAACTTACTTATTAAAGACAACGATAGAGCATCACGTGGTTATAACTTACTTTCTCAAGACAACAATAGTGCATCGCGTGGTAATAACTTACTAACTCAAGACAACGATAGAGCATCACGTGGTAATAACTTACTTTCTCAAGACAACGATAGTGCATCGCGTGGTAATGACTTACTTACTTACGACATTGATAGAGCATCACGTGGTAATGACTTACTTATTCAAGACAACGATAGAGCATCGCGTGGTAATAACTTACTTACTCAAGACAACGATAGAGCATCACGTGGTATAACTTACTTATTCGTGAAGACAACGATAGAGCATCGCGTGGTAATGATTTACTTACGTACGACAAAGAAAGAGCATCACGTGGTAATGACTTACTTACCTACGACAACGATAGAGCATCACGTGGTAATGACTTTATTACTTTTGACAACGATACAGTTTTACGTGGTTATGACTTACTGATAAGACACAAAGATACAGTATCACGTGGTAATGACTTACTGACAAGACACAAAGATAGCATATCACGTGGTAATGACTTACTGACAAGACACAAAGATACAGTATCACGTGGTAATGACTTACTGACAAGACACAAAGATACAGTATCACGTGGTAATGACTTACTGACAAGACACAAAGATACAGTATCACGTGGTAATAACTTACTGACAAGACACAAAGATACAATATTACGTGGTAATGACTTACTGCAAGACACAAAGATACAGTATCATGTGGTAATGACTTACTGACAAGACACAAAGATACAGTATCACGTGGTAATGACTTACTGACAAGACACAAAGATACAGTATCAGGTGGTAATGACTTAGTAACAAGACACAAATGTACAGTATCACGTGGTAATGACTTACTGACAAGACACAAAGATACAGTATCACGTGGTAATGACTTACTAACAAGACACAAAGATACAGTATCACGTGGTAATGACTTACTGACAAGACACGCAAAGATACTCAGTCATCACGTGGTAATGACTTACTAAGAACAAAGGTACAGTATACGTGGTAATGACTTACTGACAAGACACAAAGATAGTATCAGTGGTAATGCTTACTGACAAGACACAAAGATACAGTATCACGTGGTAATGACTTACTGACAAGACACAAAGATACAGTATCACGTGGTAATGACTTACTAACAAGACACAAAGATACAGTATCACGTGGTAATGACTTACAAGAGACAAAGGTACAGTATCACATGGTAATGGCTTACTGACAAGACACAAAGATACAGAATATTACGTGGTAATGACTTACTGACAAGACACAAAGATACAGTATCAGGTGGTAATGACTTACTGACAAGACACAAAGATACAATATTCACGTGGTTAATGACTTTTCTTGAACAAGAACAGATACAGTATCAGATGGTAATGACTTACTGAAGAAAAAGATACAGTTCACGTGGTAATGACTTAATGACAAACAAAGAGAACAATATACGTGGTAATGACTTTTTCCTGAGACAAAGATCAGATCACGTGGTATGACTTGTACTTATCAGAGAAAAAATACTATTCACGTGGGAATGACTTTACTGGACAAGATACAAAGATACAGTATCACGTGGTAATGACTTACTTACATGAGACAAAGGTACAGTATCACGTGGTAATGACTTACTTACAAGATACAAAGATACAGTATCACGTGGTAATGACTTACTTACAAGATACAAAGGTACAGTATCACGTGGTAATGACTTACTTACAAGATACAAAGATACAGTATCACGTGGTAATGACTTACTTACAAGATACAAAGATACAGTATCACGTGGTAATGACTTACTTACAAGATACAAAGATACAGTATCACGTGGTAATGACTTACTTACAAGATACAAAGATACAGTATCACGTGGTAATGACTTACTTACAAGAGACAAAGGTACAGTATCACGTGGTAATGACTTACTTACAAGATACAAAGATACAGTATCACGTGGTAATGACTTACTTACAAGATACAAAGATACCGTCAATGATTATATGCTGTTGAGAGGGCTGCCAGAACCATTGTATACACTTTGTAATATGGCGGTCTTTGATTGAATGCAAGACCCCTGCTTCTGAAGCGGTCGCTCAAATACCTCGGTCGGTGTTTTTTTTTTTGTTTTTTGTTGTTTTTTTTTGTAGTGGCCTATTTTTGCCGACATTGTGGATAATCTTATCTATTACGACTGTACCGTAACCCCAAGTAAAACATACAAGCAGTCTCTGCGTTTCCTCAAACCTGAATCTCAACGAATATGATTTTGTGTAAATAATATTCAACACATTTCTTTAAATTTGTATAAAGATTGAAGCATTAATGGAAATAATTCTCTTTCATGACATTCTGTTCACTAATCGACACACATTTATGACTGTATGATTTTTTTAAAAACATCACCGAAATTAATAATTACGGGAACGGCATAGCTTTTCACAGCGATATCGGTGACCTAAATATCGACGATGTGCTGTAAACTCACTACTTATCGCCGATATCGCGATTATCGAACCACTACTTCTTTTATCACGATTAATTGCAAGATAAAAAAAAAGATAAATAAATGAGTAAAACATAATCATGTTATATCTGAGCCACCGTACTTTTAATGACATGCAAATTAGCTACACCTCAAACATTTTATTGGCGGAAGCTTTCTAACATAATTTTCTCCTCTTTTATATAAGTATCTTCAATTGTTTCTGGAATCCGTGTAGACGTCTTAAATTTATATTCCTAAGATAGCATCGGTAAATGTTGAACAGGAGAAAATCTTAAGTCTCGAGTCTTCAGTCAGGGTTTAAATTAGCTTCATTGGACCATGAGACCGACAACGCTTTTGCTCATGTTTTTCGTCCGATCAATGAGAACGACAGACGCACGCAACAGATCCACCTATGAAGTGATGAACGACGCATTAGAAATACTGTGTCCCCTTGGCAACGTTTGCTATTCTGGTAACCATCCACCTGCACACGATTGGACAAAGGAAGGGTCATTAGTCCCCTGCTGCGAAAGTAAGTTATTTGGGACTATTTTGTGATGTTCCTTTCAGTAGGTTATTACTAAACACGTAATTCCAACCTCTCATCTTTTTACTCGATATTTCACGCAGTCTGATCGGCTGATATCTGTTAGAATCGCGCGCGCAAAAAAAAAAATGGCGTTTATACTACGAGGAATGCCGTTTAGCTGTTTCATTGCTTCTTTGAGAATTTTAGAGTAGAAGAACTTATCAAGGTCAGGGGCATTTTTCTTTTACAAATGTAAGTTAAAAATGTAAACAAACCTTAATCCGATTCCGTATCTGCGAGCATGGATAGAATTAATATACAATTAAAATACGTATTAAACATATTTCATAGTATTGAATAAAACAAAACTTTTGTAATAAGATAATGGTTAATTACCCTTTTTTAATATTTATAAAAAAGTTAATTTCATATATTCGTCTGCTACAATCATAAAATCAAAGCGCTGAAGGCAATGAAGTTGTGTGTGTCTCATAAAGAAGAGAGTTTGACGAGATGCGGATATTCAGGGTAACTAGGTTTTTGCCAGATACCAAACTTAAAATAATGAACGATTGTTGTTTTAGATTTGTTTCCTTTCAATTTAGATATGTATATTTGATATACATCTTAAAAACTGTGGGCTATAGAAATTGGGAGAGTAACAGTGGCGATGTGCTAATTGTTTACAGTCCGTTTAAACAAATGGTGCGTTCATCTTTAATTTCTTGAAATGACCTTGCCAATGCAAAGTTAAAGCGGGGTTTTTAGGTGTTTGCTGCTCTAAGAGAAAAACCTATTGTTCTTCTTCTGTTGATTGTTACGGCTTTCCGCAAACCTGCGGAAAACGTATAGGGTTTGTTATGTTTGTTATGGCAAAACCGAGTTTCGAACTTTGGTCCTAAAACTATCATTTAATGTTACAAAGGCTACTGATGAGTTAGAGGCATGAAAATTGGACAGTTTATCAGCCCAGAGGTCTACTTTCTTTTTTCTGAAAGATTATCTTTTAAGTCACGTGGTTATGACGTCATTTAAAGGGCAAAATCCTATTTTTTTCAAAGATTTCTCTCGCTCTGGCATCATACATTTCGAGTCAATTTCAATGAAATTGAAATTGCAGCGATAAAAAATATCTTTTTATACATTCTATCATTTTCAATTTTTATTGGCGTCATATTTGACGTCAGCTTCAAAAGTTTGTTCGCGCTCTAGAATTTTCAATTCTGGTCCGATTATCTTGATATATTTTAAAGAAGATGTATTTTAGGATGTAGATGTACACCTTGGCATTTAAATTTCCAAACTCGAAAATATTAAGATTTCATGGCAATACCGAGTTTCGAACTTTGGTCCAAAAACTAATTTTAAATGTTACAAAGCCCCCTGATGCGTTACAAGCATGAAAATTGGAAAGCATATCGGCATAGAGGTTAATATTCTATTTTCTGCATTATATATTTTGCGTCACGTGGTTATGACGTCATCAAAAAGATAAAAAGCATTTTTTAAAGATTTCTCTCGCTCTAGTATCATGTATTTTGAGTCAGTCTTAATTAAATCTCAGAATTGATAGAGTTAAGATTGAAGTGATGCATACTGCATTTTTTTTTGTCACGTGGTTATGACGTCATGCATACTAAAGCAAGAATTATTTTTAAAAATTCATATAAAGTCGCCAATTAGACCAATGAATTTATAATTTTCAAAAATGTCGAAACTTAGTACGTTCATTAGGTCTTGAAAATTTCAAGTAATTACGTCATCAAACATGTCGAATATTCATGTTTGATGGAATGCCTACTTGAAAACAAACCTGTTCGCATTCTCGAAGATATTTTTTTCTGGATTAATAGAACGTTAGCTGAACATGTCCTTGCAAAAAAATTATATTTTTCTTTAGACACTTGATTTTGACGTCGTTGAAATATAAAAATCATTCATTTTAATATGTATTCGCGCTCTAGCGTCATGAGTATTGATGCCAATCTTAAGCATACCTTAAGGCATTTATGTTTTGTCACTTGTTTATGACAACATTGATTTGTAAGCAACATATTTTAAAAAAGATCAAAAGATTGGATATATTAACTTTAGATAAGTAAAATTGCCGTACCTTAACATGCGCAAAAAGTCCAGAAAATTTCAAGTGATTACGTTATCAAACATGACTTATTCATGTTTTTCGTAAAAGGGCTATTCATCTTAATCTATTAATTTGAAGAAAGAAATGAAAGTGGTCATTGGTTTGATTGAGCAAGATCCCATTGTTCTTTTGCAGGAATGGGTGCCTGCGTTGAATAGTGAATTGTGATACGTTTTTGAGTAAATGAGTCACATTTACGATGAAATAGTATAATTATACTAGAGCCAGAAAACCTATACGGATATCTTATTGCATTTGTTATCACGGCTTTCCGCAAACCTGAAGAAAATGACAAATACATGTAATTCTATCTACCGATTTTTTGTGTTTTCTAAAGGTTTAACGGTTTCTTTTTCTAAATCTGTAAAAATAAGGAAATATATAAAGCAAATGAAGTGTTGAAAGTTTCAAGACGTTTATAACGTTAATTGCATAAAAATTAGAAATTATTTTCATTATTTTGCTTACACCTCTGCCCTTGTTTCCATCTATTTTTGAAAATATAAAACTAAATCAGTTTAAAGGTTGAAAGTCATGGATTTCAAATTATTTCCTTTTCTTTTTTTACAATTTCAACTATGTGGATCAAATTGCAATATTTTTTTTGTTAAGTCATATGCTTACGAAGAAATAGATATTAAATAAAGAATAAAAAAACAAAAAACATTTAAAATCGATTGATTAATGTAAGAAATTTTTTTGAGGATAGTATTTTCTTAAAATTTTTCTGTTGTTTTTTATTGCATGATAGTAAACGGTTGCTTAATCAAATGAGATCCATATTTATGCTTTCTTAATATCTTCTCAAGACAATAAAAATGAAAATAAAAATAAAATATTAAAAGCTTATTTTTGAACATAAGTATATATTTATGATAATGATGATTTACGTATTAAATTTAACATTATTAATCATTATTATTACATTTCTTTGTATTAACTTATATATTCAATACCTTTGAAATAAGCAAACGGAAAGCCGCTTCGTTTGTATCTTAAACAAACGACTTCTAGTTTTTATTGTTATCATTCCACCCATTTTTTGTACGCGCTCTATCGGCCAGATGAAAAAAGGTACATTTATGGAATTTTGGACATGCGGTTACATGCATCTGAACCTATGCCTAATAGTAAAAGATTTTTAATTTTATTTTTGATCATTCCGCTAGGGGGCGCTATGCATGAAATCACGTCTTTGCCTATAACTAAAAAAAATTGAAGTTTGATTCAAATATCTAGTTAACATACTGTTAACTGTTGACAGCTCAAAGAAATATGATAGGTATCGCAGTATCGAGTACAGAAAATTGTTGTGCTAGGAGAGGTTGAATGGTCGAACCTTACAAAAAAATGACAAATGAGGTTAGGTCCACGAAAAAAAGTGCCCCAATTCGTTTAAGATAAGATAGAAGAATTCTGTTTGCTGCAAATGATTTGCAAGACATATATGCATGAAATATATGGGGTGGCGATATCAGAAAATGCATGTGTTTTCTAGAAGTGGTCAAACTTAATCAAAAATTGAGAAAAAATGAATGTCAAAAATTTGATTTTTTTCGGTTTTTGAAGATAGTGTTTTTATTTTTTGTCCGATTTTCATGAAATGATTACATTATTATGTAGTATTATGTTTCAAAGGTTCTTGCGGATACAGATTTTGAGACATTGCAAATGTCAAGGTCATATCTTGGTTATTGATTTTTTACCTTTGCCTTGAATCAAAATCTAAAAGTATTTTGTTGGGACAATATGCATATAAATTAGAGTTATTTAGGGGACCTTTCTAGTAATGGATAGTTTTTGAAAATAGGGTAAGATTTAGTGATTTGACAGCAGGTCAAAGTTTGATCCTCGGTTTAATCAATTCCATATCAGTTTATGGCAAGATTTGTTTAAATATTTTGTGATATTGTTAAAGTGGAAAGTATTACCTTTCAAATAAAAAAAGAGATTATCAAAATCTGTTGGAAATGTAGCATCTATGTCGTTTCAAAGATAGAGGGCTCTATAAAAAAAAACTGTCCATTTTGTACAGACAGGTAAATAGGTAGCTGGCAGCTAGTGTGTAGACCTACTGTGTACTGTATAGTCAGGTTGCAGGGGTTGATGACTCTCAAGTGGAGATGAAGTTTGCACATTTTGTGATCATGCATGGTACAATTATAAAATATAGGTAGTACCGGAAAGATTAACCCTTAATACCTCTTCAGGGCAGCAGTAGTCACTTGAAAAAACTAGTGATGCAAATCATGTTTTTAAGCAGATTCTAACCATTCATTCTACACCAATCTAACTATGTACACAATCTTCCTTCAGCAGAGTAGTGTGAAGAAGAGGTGTGTTTAAGGTCAGATTTATCCAATACATTCTTACATTTTAATATGCAAAGTCTAAAAAAATTGGCCAATTTTTTGATATTGTCTTCAGTTATTCACAAACAGTGTCATCACGAGTTACGAACTATTTTTATTCTGAGTTTATTTTAAAGGATGGCGAACGATGTGAATTGGGACGTTGTAATTCATTTTAAGTGGATGGATTTATTTCACTTCTGTTGAGTTTAGAAAGTGTACAAGAACTGTGAATCTTTCATATATATATAGCATTTGGCAAACCATACATATGAAAAACTGATGGGACTTTTTTGAGAATTTCCATAAAGTAAATGATCCTAAATAATGAAAATCCCTTTCCTAGGTACTGTAGCTCTTTGCTTTGCATTCAACTACATAGGATGGCCTGTTTACTATCGGTTTTCTGCTTTCTGTTGTTTGTTTTTTTTTTGTCGTTGTTTTTTTGTTTTTTGTTATTTTGTTTTTTTTTAAATAAAATTTTAAAATAAGTTTGCCATGAAAATTAATGATTTTGTTGATAAATTAATGATGGCTCGATCGAGATTCAAACCATGCGTTCCGTGACCTGGAGTCATAAATATTCTGTTCCTCTATGGTGCCACATAGCAATAGAAAACTGATTTGATATGTGACCAGATATCAAATGAGAAATTAGGTTCAGCTGTATTTATAAATCAGATAGCCAGATTAGCCCAAATCCAATGAACAATGACTATTGTATATGCATTTGAATAGACAGAATAAATTGTTATCTTTACCATATATATCATGGGTTATATGACTTGCTGAACTTCATACTTATTTATTCCATCTTGTAGTTGTTAGGATTACTTTAGTGAAGATTATGCAAAATAATAAATGTGGTGGTTGTTTGTTTGTTTGGTTAAACGTCCCACCGACAGTATTTCAGTCATTTGGAGAAGATGTCCACTTGAGACAGATATAGTGCTGCCACACTGCAGTATTATACCGTAGACATGTGGCATGATACCACACCCAGTCACATTATCCTGACACCGGGCCAACCAGTCCTGCAACTACCCTTATATGCTGAGCGCCAAGCAGGGGAGCTATGTAACAATACAGTACCACTTTTATGACTTTGGTAAGTCGCGGTCGGGAATCGAACACACGATCCTAGGCAGCTGCTCTACCCACTCGGACACAGGGGACAGTGGAAACGTGGTGTCCTTTGTTGGCTAGTAGCTGATTGAAAATTGAAGCATTTTCTCAACGTTGGATTCTATAATGGGAATCATGTCACAGCACAATTAATAGTTATTGTATAGGCATATTAGATTTGTCATGAGAACACTGCCCTATCCAATATACCATGCAGGGGTCTCAGGTTTGACTCCTACACACCTGCTGAATTTTCCTGAAGCATTAAGCATTACACATACAGGTATGGGACAGGCCTGTGTTATTCTGTTTGAAATATTATAATTATGTAACTAAAATTCCTGAAACTACCCTTATATGCTGAGTGCCAAGCAAAGGAGCTATACCAGTACCATTTTTTACAACTTTGGTGTGTCCCGGCAAAAACCTCTCGCACCGAGACTTAAGCTCTTATCATTCGGCCACCGGGGACGGTACGTAGCAGATAAACAATTTGTAATTCGCCAGCGGATTTTCAAAATCAAATGATTTCTGGTATCGTCTTCTGGTATACTTGACCATGCAAAATATAAACAATGGGGGTATTTTAACATCCATATAAAATATTAATGACAAGATTTAATCAGTATTTTCAATGTTTGTAACTGTAATTTCACCATTATATTCCATTCGCATTAGTCTACAATATATCAATGTCATTTTATACGTGATCTTTCATGAAAAGTCTTTCATTATGGGCCATAATAGGCCTTTAATAATCCTACAATATTATTTTAACGAAATTATTATAATCCTACAAATAATTTCAAATAACAAATTTCTAGGTAAGAAGATTTATCAGTAAAATGACAAAGACTTTTTCATAGCAAATTTTAGAGAAATATTTGTTTGATTGGTTTAAAAGTCCCACCAACAATATTTCAGTTTTTTTCACTGAGCTTCAATATGATTTGTCAGATAATTCTGCTACCTCACTGCAATATCACACCAAATGGACAAGTGGCATTACCATATCACATTTTCCTGAGTGCCGGGCAAGGATGCTACACAAGTTGCATTTTAAAGCACTTTGGTATGTCAAGGCCAGGGATTGAACCTACAATCTCTGGGTTAAGGGGCAAATGCAACAATATGACCAGGAAGACCAATAGGAAATGTTTACAATATCAACAGGGATATTTTATAGGATCAAAGTCAGCAATAATCATATATTCCAACAGTTGTCAATTCAAGCCTCATAAGCAACATATTGTTTAACAAGTAATGATCTCTAGCCTTCGAACAGAATCCCCTTATTTAGTTATTTCAAGTTTGTTTATTATCAGGTTTACCATCCCATTGAAAGTATTTCAGTCATTTGGTGACTGTCTTTTAGACAGTTATAATATTGCCATACTAGTATCACACCGTAGACATGTGGCATGATACTACGCCCAGTCACATTACCCTAGCTGTCGCTGGATAAATAAGTCTATACGCTGAGCACCAAGCAAGGGCGCTATACTAGTACTGTTTCTAATGACTCTGGTATGCCGTGGCCAGGGATTGAACACATGTCCTCCTGATTCCAGATGGACACTCTGACCCAAGGACTGGTCAGTTACTTCAAGTAGCCAATATTAGTGATTGAACTACACTCATATGCTGAGCACTAAGCAAAGGAGCTATTCCAGTACCATTCTTAATGACTGGTTATGTTGCGAACAGAGATCAAACCAATGACCTCCTGATTTTGGACGGACGTTCTAACCCAGCAGACACTAGGACCGGTCATTTATTTCTAGTGATATATGTGAAAGTGATATAGTAACTCAGTTGGAGTAGAGCACCCACCATGTAAACGCTTGGTCATGGGTTTGAATCCTGATCTATTTGCTTTTTTTCACTTGGGTTTGTAACATCCAGTAAGTAACCATTATTAATGTGAAATTTGCGTATAAACATTCCTAGAACTCAATTTGTATAGCATTTGTTCTGTAAAGGATGGGTCCCTGGTTCTAGTCTAGTATGGCTTTGCATTTTTATTACCTTTTTAGATTGGGTGCCAAATTTTTGTGTCGTAACATTATAGTTCTCCAGTATATTCACCAAAGGGATTATCAAGAACCCATCAACTTGTTCTGTTCTGTGAATTGAGGACAAATTTCAAATAAGCAAAGGTTATGTTAAAGCCTTCTTAAGTAACACTTATTGGCGTCAGTAAACATTCCAAAGGCTCAGTCTGTATAGAGGTCCCACATTCGAGTCATAGTTTAGGCAGCTGCACATTTTAGCTCGACTATTCGAGAAATAGTGAGAGCTATCCAACTCACCCTGGCGTCGGCGTCAGCATAACACTCAAGGTTAAGGTTTTTCTTTGTTCTTATATCTCCACAACCACTTAAGGTATTCACTTGAAACTTTACAAATGAATTTGGGGTCATAATTGTAGCTCACTGACCAAGGCCCATAATTCTAGCATGGATTTTTACTGAATAATTCCCCATTGTGAACTTAGAAATTTCTGTTTAAGATCATGTGTGCAAATTCAGTCTCCACAACCACCAAAGGTATTCACTTGAAACTTCACACATGTCTTCAGGGTCAAAACCATACACCACTTACCAAAACCCATGACTGTAGCAAAGATTTTATTGAATTATTTCCCTTTCTGAACTTAAAACTTCCTGGTTAAGATTATGCGTGCAAATTCAATCTCCATAACCATCAAAGGTATTCACTTGAAACTTCACACATGTCTTCAGGGTTATAATTGTACACCACTTACCAAGACTCATAACTCTATCGCGGATTTTTACTGAATTATTCCTCTTTGTGAACTTAGAAATTCCTAGTTAAGATTCAGGGTTCAATTTCAATCTCCACAACCACCAAATGTATTCACTTGAAACTTCACACATGACTTTCAGGGTCATAATTATACACCACTTACCATGACCATTCACTTTTGCATGGATTTTTTCTGAATTATTCCCCTTTCAGAAGTTAGAAATTTCTGGGTAAGATTATGCGTGCAAATTCAATCTCCACAACCACCAAAGGAATTTACTTGAAACTTCACAAATGTATTTAGGGTCATAAATGTAGCTCACGGACCAAGACCCATAACTCTAGCATTGATTTTAACAGACTTATTCCCCTTTGTGACCATTGAAAAATACACCTATAAATATTTCTAAGTCATGCTATTGCTTTGATACTTTGTATACTTGTTCAGCAACATAAATGCAATGAGTAGAAAAGAGCAGATACTTCCATGTGTTTTGACAGATATATTGCCCTTGAAAGATTCATTTTTTTATACAATAAAGCACTGAGAATAGTCGAGCGCACTGTGTTCCTGACAGCTCTTATTTCTCACCTAGTTACAGCTTGCATTAAATGTTAGGCTGTTACAGTATTGTGTTTAGTCCTTGTCAAGGACATCTTTAAGGACTAATTCCTTATAGGCGAGGAGGTTTGTAACTGCTTATGTTGAGAAATTTGGTTCACTAGTCTAATAGCTCACCAGTCTTGGTTTAAAGCCTGGTATGACTGTAACATGGTAATATAGTAACCTAGCTGTATATAAATGTGAGGTTTGGCTGCAATTATGTAACTATTTAGCTCACCTGAGCCTTTGTTCGTTGTCTGACATGCGTCATCAGCTATTGCTTTAAATAACATCTCCACCTAAACTGATGAGAAGATTTTTTTTATAAAACTTCACAGAAAAGATCCTAAGGTGGTATTGAACAAAAATAAGAAAGGATAAGTCTTTTAAACGCCATCTCCTAAACCGCTGAAAAGATTTTAAAGAAACTCAATAGGATTGATAACTGGGTGATACTGCACAAAAACAGCTGAAATTGTGCTGCTCCGCTTAACAATATGGCTGCCAGAGCTAAAACTAGAAAAATCTAAACGTCTCTGAAACCGCAGAGCAGGTTTTGATGAACTCAATAGAACATGATTGCGGTAATCAATAGCAAGTCCAGTTGTCTATATTAACACATTTATTACAGAATTAGACCCTTTGCTTCTTCATTACTTTATATTATGAGCAATTTTATCCTTACTTAAGCATTTTCTCTCTAGCAGTTGAATTCAGGTGAGCGGTTTAGGGCCATCATGGCCCCCTTGTTCTGTAGAACTTTAACTTAATAAGCAAATGGTCCTGGATTTGAGTCCTGATCTGGCTGCATATATTTAACTTCACATCATTTATTTATAAGTACCGATGCTATTTGCACATGTCCTTGGCACATCATGATCAGCTTAGTTTTAACTATGATTTTATGCCGCCCTTCGAAGATGTTTCCGATAAAAATCTGGGGAGCTAGTTACATTCCGGGTGATTGGCCTTACCCCTATAAATGTTGGGATCACTTGGTTAAAGGTCAAGGACACAATGACATCGAATGAGACAATAGCTCCAGATCAATAACTACAGAACGCTTGGGTCCACATTCCTCAAACTTCATAGGTTGATTGGTCATGACTAGTAGATGACCCCTATTTGGGTCATTTGGACAAAGGTCAAGGTCACAGTGACATTGAATGTTAAAATCGTCCCCAATCAATATCATGAAGAATGCTTGGGCCCACATTTCTCAAGCTTCATAGGTTGATTGGTCATGACTAGTAGATGACCCCTATTCAGGTCACTTGGTCAAAGGCCAAGGTCACAGTGACCTCGAATGTGAAAATCGTTCCAATCAATAACTACAGAACGCTTAGGTCCACATTCCTCAAACTTCATAGGTTGATTGGTCATGACTAGTAGATGACCCCTATTTGGGTCAATTGGTCAAAGGTCAAAGTCACAGTGACCTCGAATGTAAAAATCGTTCCCAATCAATAACTACAGAACGCTTAGGTCCACATTCCTCAAACTTCATAGGTTGATTGGTCATGACTAGTAGATGACCCCTATTCGGCTCACTTGGACAAAGGTCAAGGTCACAGTGACCTCGAATGTGAAAATCGTTCCCAATCAATATCATGAAGAATGCTTTGGCCCACATTCCTCAAGCTTCATAGGTTGATTGGTCATGACTAGTAGATGACCCCTATTCGGGTCACTTGGTCAAAGGCCAAGGTCACAGTGACCACGAATGTGAAAATCGTTCCCAAATAATATCATGAGAATGCTTGGGCCCACATTCCTCAAACGTCATAGGTTGATTGTTCATGACTAGATGACCCCTATTTGGGTCAATTGGTCAAAGGTCAAGGTCACAGTGACCTCGAATCTGAAAATCGTTCCCAATGAATATCAAAAGAATGCTTGGGCCTACATTCCTCAACCTTCAATGGATGATTGGTCATGACTTGTAGATGGCCCCTTTTTATTTTGTGGTCACTTGGTGAAAGATCAAGGTCACAGTGATCTCGAATGTAAATATATTTCAGATCAATAACTTGAGAACGGGTCACATTGACCTCGATTTTGAAAATCGTTTATGATGAATAACCAGAGAAAGCTTTGGCCCACATTCTCAAACTTAATAAGATGATTGGTCATGACTAGTACCCCGGTGTCACTTGGTCAGGATAAAGGTTATAATGATCATGAATTTGAATATCGTTTCCAGTCAATAACCGGAGAACGCTAAGGCCCATATTCCTCAAACTTCATATGGTGATTGGTCAAAACAAGGGGATGACCCGTACCGACTTTTGCTATATGACTTCAGTATTGTTATAAATATGTCAAATTATGACAGGAATGGGGGGGGGGGGGGGGGGGGGGCAAAATATGTCGTTCCGACAACTCTTGTTACCCTTTGTTATAATGATTGCAAGAGTATCAGAGCTCTGCCCGTTGAGTCCCTGGCTTTAAGGTCATGGTCATACTTACAGGTGAAGACACTTAGAGGTGAAGGTGCAAATAGGGCTTGATTTGCTTGTCCGTGCTGTAACTTTTTTCTGGATCAAATGATTCTCCACTGATTTGGCAGTAAAACTTGCCAAAATGAATTAAAGTATAACATTTAAACGTTGGATCCCTAGCTCCATGGTCAAGGTCACACTTACAGGTAAATGATGACTCAATTGAAGGACTCGACCTGTTGCCATTTGAATCGAGTTTGCAATACAAAACCAGGTTTTCGAGTTTAAGATGTAAAATCTATTTTTTTCTGGCTGATTCAAATGGTTGAAAATTCGACCCCAGTGTATTAAATATAATTTGATGAACAAAAGAAATGCGACAATACCGTTCACCCATCCCAGCGCTATCAGCGCTTTGATTTGTACTCAGTATCTTATATATCCTCAGTTTTGCCGGATACAAAACTTATATTAAAATACTGTACGATTGTTCTTTTAGATTTGATTCCTTTTGATTTAGATATGCTTATTTGATATAAATTTTATAAGCTTTAGGCTGTATAAATAGGGAGAGTAAAAGTGACGATGTGCTTATTGTTAACAGTCCGTTGAAACACCCGGTGCGTTCATCTTTAATTTTTTGTAATGACCTTGTTAACACAAAGTTAAAGCTTTTTCTCTCGCTTTTCTTCCTTTTTTTTTTTTTTTTTTTTGGGGGGGGGGGGGGTAAATTTCTTGAAATTTTGATCCCAATTCATTAAATTTACTTTGATAAACAAAAGAAATGCGACATTACTGTTCTCTCAAGGCTATCAGCGCTTTGATTTGAACTCTCAGTACCGATGGCACAGTCTCTATTTGTAGATGCAAATAGGGGGCACACTACAGTTAAATGACAATCTGGGCGAGGTCGAGCTGCAGTCTTTAAAGTCGAGCCTCTTTAAGTCCTTGACACACAGACCTGCAATAAATAAGATTTTTTTTATCAGAGAATGTGATAAAAAAAAGTTTCTGAAAAATGCATAAAATTAGGTTCACACTGGTATTTGGCCCTCTGACAGCTTTTTTAAGGATTTGTTTTGGTCGCGAAAACTGATGACAAACATGCCTAAAATGGCTTTACATCATAATATAAGTAGCACAAAACGCGCGCCACTATGCACGTATAATATATCTAGTTTGCTTTCACAAAGATAGTAGACCCCAAAAATAAAACGAAAAATACCACGTTTCCAGGCCGATTTTCCCCCCAATTTTTATGTATTTCAAACCACATTTAAAAAGTCTTCTAATCCTGCATTATGCCGAGCTAACGGGTAGTTTCGCATTTACCCCCATTTGTCCTTTGCTATCGTGTAGGTCTTAACAACCAAAACACTGATTTGAGTATGATAATAAATGTGACTCAAAAACAAAGATAAATCTGGAACTTACCTTTAACTAAGAAATTCCAAAGGGACCAATACGAGAATATGGCTAAAACTGTAGTGTGCCTCTATATCAGTAGCTTGCTCCTTTCATACAGAAATTAGTTCTTTTCTGCTTGTATGCTACAAACAAATATAGTGACCCTTAGATATTAATTTATTTTTACTCAAAATTGAGTTTTCAACACTCTAGATGAATCTCAACATTCCTGTGTTATAGAATAGAATAGTGTTCAATCGTTCGATCATTCACTCAAAATTGAGAGGTTATTCGGTTGTCAATGAAATAAAAAGGCTGCTCAGAATGTAGGTACTATAGTTGTGAGTGTCTGGTGCATTCTGGAATTGCAACAACAAAAATATAGTCACGCAATTTCCCCCTTTTTCTCAGGGAGGGTCCATCGGTTTTATACAAATCTACTCAGTGTGCGTGTATGTGTTATGTGGGAGTGGGGGGGGGGGGTCCCAAATCGCGCGTGGAGCAGAAAGCGTGATGCCTTGGATTTGGAAGAGGGTGGGTTAAAGATAAAAGAAGCAGCAGTTTATATTAGCGCATTTAAAGTGGTCTGCAACGCAGCGCATATTTGCTGTTCTTAAGCAATGCTAGGACGACGCGGTGGAATTTTGAATAAAAGAAGAAGAGGAAGGTTTGAACAGAGTCACCCCCACACCATCCTCCCTTAATAAATAAATAAACGACGATGATGATGATGATGATGATGATGATGATGATTTGCTTGTAACTGACTTGAGTAAAAATCTTGGTCATTTTCGATACTCACTCGATACTCGAAAGCTACGTGTACTGTACAATTCGCGAATGCATCGTGCGAAAGGCGTGGAATATGGACAGAAAAGACTGTAACAAGATGTATATATCACTTTAAATTTGTGTTTTTAACCTATGCACATGATAAAAATTATATATTGGGCAATAAATGGATTCCAAAATATATATTTTGTCATTGAATATTGTCCATGAATTGCATGAATTTAAAAAAAAACAAACTAAGTTCTCCATCCATGCTCTTGCGGAAGGATTTTAATGGGTTACATCTCAATGCTGTAATTATAGGCATTTTGATTTGCATTGTACGACTATTGTGTTGTGAATAAAATGTTTTTGTGATGAAGAAGAATATATTCTTCATCCTACATAAACATTATTTATACTACCCACGATTAATCTTTATCTACAGCTTGCAGTTGCAATGAAAATTGTGTGGAAAAAGGAAACTGTTGCTACCAAAAAAGAGACCTGGCATTTTTCCAGCATCCCTTCATTCAATGCGTGGTCCCTGAAACACCGCCGTCATTGTTCAACGAACCGTTCAGTGGACATTTTATGGTCACTCGATGTCCTGCCAATCCTATAGCAGAAAG
>CM037787.1:37400784-37446876 GCA_021229015.1 Solen grandis
TATATTCGTATTTGTTTTTAAAGACTTCCCCTTTAACTGGAAAGATATATCATAAACTAATTTAGAAAATTTATCCATGCATGTGTCTAATTATTGCATGTGTCAAATAATTGGTTATATCCTCAATTTCTTTCTTTTTTTTTTTTACTATCAAACATGTTTAATAAAACAGAGTGGTCACATTAATCCCATACAATCCGATCAAAACTATAAATTTGATTATGTTTTATATTTATATAACACGTTATTTTAAAATCTATTGGTCAATGATCTGAAAATTCATTCAAATCTAATATTTTTAAATCATCCAAATATACATAAAGATTATAATTTACAACAACATAGTCAACAATACTTGTACTATTTACATTATAACGTAAAATGACCCGGTTCAAGACGACCATTAACTCGCTTAATAACATTTTTATGAACCCGTTTAGTAAAATTAATTCATGTCTTATTCTTTTTATCATATGACCTATAGTGACAGTAAAACTTGATCATAACAACTAACAAACAAATGAAGGAACGAACTGTGAACAAATTGCTTTTGTAATCTAACACCAAGAAAATAGTTTCAAATAAGTACTGAAAATAACGATTAAATGTGTGTATTTCTCACATATTTTCAACATCATAATTATGAATAATGAATCAAACACATTCTATCAAGCTGTTCGAGTTCAACACACTATGCATATATATATAGAATACACGCACGTGGCGCGGAGTGATGTAATACGGCCTAATAGTTATATGTAACCTCTAAATAAAAGAAAATATTGATGGGTATACAACACCGAAAAAAAAAAGTAGATGTACATGATCTAAATAATATTTGACATTATGTAATAAAAATGCAATAATATAATAAATGATGTACATCATATAACAAGAATGCACATAATATATTAAGTTGCCTCTCTAGTTTGTACATGTCTAATGCTTAGCTTGGGTAATAGTGGTACAAATAATCATAAACATTTTAGATAAGATCAGCTCATTACAAATAAAAATACTTATTTGACAAGGCACTAAGTAACTGTTCGTGCAAACGTGTGATATCGAACGAAGTTTGAAGCTCTGCAACTCTCACAGCTGTCGTATCCGAATCGTACAGGGTATGCTAAGTAGGTCTACATACCAAGTGTGTGAGAGATAAAGCACTGTGTACACACGTGTGCGTATATTGGTATTATTGGTGGAGATAGATAAACGCTAGCAAGTTACTGTCGCCATTACAAAGAAGTTGTGTTTATTGTGGGCGTATATAACATCAAAATAGTGGATTATCAGTTATCGCATCCAACGAGCAAAGGAGGACGACAGGTTGCACATTTTAATTCATGAATCGGTCTTCTTATTTTGCGTTATGTAATTTATTTAATCAGAATAATGGAATATCACAAACGAAGAAAGATAGTTTTGACTTTCAAAGTCTAAATGTTGGTAATGTGATATTCTAATGTAAGTGAATCTCAATAAATAATACCCATGTGCATAGGCAATGTATATTTAGGGCGTATGTACTCTACGATAAGTCGGTATTCATGTCATGTGCCCTAATCGTTATCTCTGTATCTCTGTTTGAACTTCTTAAGAAATATTTGTACACATGTGAAATACATGTAAGACAGATATTCAAGTATATTTAATTCAAGCATCACGATAGTTCATATGGATATCTTTGAGTTGCGGACAAATCGTTTTGATGCCTTATTGATTTTACTGTATCGTTTTTTTTGTTGTTTGTTTTGTTTGGTTTTTTTGTACTTAAAGTTAACCTTTGCACGCCTGGATAGCTGTAACGCACTTTGCTCCTCAACAATGCGAATCGGGTTTAATGACCGGTCATGTCGGTTCAAGTGTTGGCTAATCGACCGCCCGGACGAATTGGTTTTCTCTAGGGTTTCGACTTTCTCCCCCATTATTAATCACATTGTACCTCGACAGTGGTTCATATTGAGTAGTTTACTTCTTTTGCAGTCAAAGTTAATTAAAACTTATTAAATTTGATGTTATTTCAAATTGAACTAAAGTGGCAGATCAGATTTGGTATCATCGATACAATATAGTCTGTTTGTCTGTTTGTTTGTTTGTTTGTTTGTTTGTTTATTGGGTTTAACGTCCCAACGACAGAATTTCAGTCATTTGGAGACAATGTCTACTTGAGACAGATATATTGTTGCACACTGCAGCATCACGCTGTAGACATGTGGCATGATACCACATCCTGTCACATTATTCTGACACCGGGCCAACCAGACCTGGAATACCCTTATATGCTGAGCGCCAATCAAGGGAGCTAATACCATTATATTTTTACGACTTTGGTATGTCGCGGCCGGAGATCGAACCCACGACCTCCCAATTTCATAACAACAGTCTACTGAGATCATTTTTTATGAAAAGAGAGAGAGAGAGAGAGAGAGAGAGAGAGAGAGGTTGCAAAGAAAAATAATTATCGCAACATACAGAATATGATGTGAATTTTATGTCAATCTATACATAGCATCATACAAGATGGCCAATGTTCTAGATAAAGTATTCTGACAAGATGGCTAATTTTCTTTATACAGGATCAGAAAAGATGGCCAACGTTCCATTCGGCTCGGAGATAAGAGAATTGTTCATGCTGCGGCCCCAAAGTGTCTTCCTGAACCACGGGGCCTATGGGTCCGTGCCTAGATGCGTGCACGAGAGGCGAATGCGGTATATGCTAGATAGTTTGCAATGCAAACAAACTTGCATTAAAAACATTGCGTTTATTTCTTGACTACATTTTTGCAATTTTTCATTTATTCACACAGGATTTCTTTGGAATTTAGCTTAAAAAAGTTTGAATTGATCTTCATACATTGACTGTGAAACAGTCTTATAACTAAAGAATAAATAACTCGCAAATGTCAACTGGCTGGACTTTACGCCTGGGAATGTAGTCAAAGGTTCTTGGCCCAAATGGGATTTGAACCCATAACCACCAGATCTGCATACGTTTTCCAGAGGATTTTTACTCAATACCATGAGGAAAAGTTTTGCTTAAATCCATATGTTATGATCAAGTGCAATGCGTCGTCACCGATATACCGACCATATGTTACATTAATTAAGAGTCCGTTAGCATGCCGTTCTGTGCCGTTTATCATAATTAAAAACAGATATGTTCCTTTCGGGTCTTATGGATTAAGCTAGCAATGATCATTTCAAGGGAATATAAATCTAGATGTTACTGTCTTTTCTAGAGTTTACCATCGCTGAAACAGTATTTCAGTCATTTAGAGACTACAGCTAATAACAGGTGGGAGGAAGCAGGCAGCAGGCCTATGTACTGAACCCCCTACCGCAACCCAGTTTATTCAAATCAGCTCTTTGTTTCCGCTCCGATCCTCTACGCAACGAAGATCTGACAACATCACGTAAAAGGCCTTTATGTCATGAATGTTTATTTAAAAATGCTTTCCAATTGTCCAATCAGAATGCGCGTCTCAAATTTTGAATTTGGAAACTCAAAATATCCTGATAATATCCACAAAATTAAAATTGATCATGATCATGATTACGCGGCGGATGCCCCAACCACTCGGTCACTGGGACCGGTAGACATTATTAGAAAGATGAATTTAATTGCAGGTACTTGGAGGAAGCAGAGAGCCACGCTGATTTGTGGTTCCGTTATAACCTGTACATATGCCTGGCCGATGCGATTAAGACCGCGGCACAGTTCATGGGCGTGGGGGCGACTGATACTTTCCTGGTGCAAAATGTCACGAAAGGTAACGAGACTAAGGTTGAATATATATATATATATATATATATATATATATATATATATATATATATATATATATATGTGTGTGTGTGTGTGTGTGTGTGTGTGTGTGTGTGTGTATGTGTTTACAATAAAATAGCCATATTGCAAGTAACATTTTTATTTTTACGAAGACATTTACTCAATCCTTGCTCGGGTCACATTAAACAACAACAACAAAAGAATAACTATATAAAAAGACCACAAATCCGGGCCTCGTTATTATCCAAGTATTTATCTTTTCCGCGCCAGTTCAAGGATTATTGCTATTTTACTCTTAATTGAACATATATATCTAAATAAACCATCCATGAAATTAGAGTTTTTCCCTTAATGTGACGAATAACCCCGATTCACGGCCTTGTTTCAACACTATAAAAATACAACGAATTTGTGTCTGTAATTTCGGAACACAAAAGGATGGGACGGAAAAACGAGCGTGATTCCTGTATAGCCTCACTCTACTTTTAAAATTAATCATATTTTTCTGAATACATATTAACATTATCGGCCAATTTCTCGCATTGAAAATTAAAATATATAGATAAAAAACATATGGTTTGGTGATTCTCGAAACAATGAAATATAAAAGACATGTTAGGCATGGTTTCCTTTATATTAAGTCCGTCAAAAGTAACTAATTATATTAACCATAATCCTAGACCTTGATTTTCTGTTCTATATCCAGGTGTAAATACGGTATTGAAGAATTTCCCACTGGAGGATGGAGACGCCATTCTGGTCAATTCTCTCACCTATAACGCTGTAAAAATGACGAGCAAAGTGACGTCTGCAATGAGGAAAGGTACTTTCAATTCTTTCTGTCCTACTAATGTCTTATCTCTAGCTATAGTATAATTCCACAAAAGAACTATCATCAAAATAAATAAGTAGATATGATAATATTGAAATATGTCAAAATCTATGAAGAAGTACGAGTGTATCGAACAATGGCATCGTGGTCCGTTGGAAGGAACCTAAGGTTGTGGGTTCAATGTGATCGTATTTATATATATATTTATTTGCCTATCAACCCTTTCCCTCATAGAGGAAACCATGAAAAGACCTATGCGAACAGCATAAAACCAGATCATCCTGCGAGTAACTCGCAGGCTGATCAGGTTTTATGCTGTTCGCTGCTCCTCAGTGGTCTGGAAATGAGGACTTTATAATTAAATTTGGTAAGGTTTTAACTGTGGTTTTCTGCAGATCAGGCTTTATGTGGTACCTACTGAGTGCGTCAAAATGAGTCTATATGAGGGAAAGGGTTAAACTCTACAATGCTGTCGGTAAATTGTGACTGTCTCTGGGACCAGCCTGTACATCCATGCGATCAGATCATGGTCTGCAAAGTTCGCTAATCAGTCAATAAATTTTCAGCAAGTATACTTATAAACATCTAAATGTACAGTCCTGAATGAAGAAAGTCCAATGTAGAAATTAAGCATACTAAGGGTTTTATTTATAAAAAATAACCACCATAGTCTGTAGAGTTTATTCCATGCATTGCAAATGTCCGTATACTATCTCAGTCTTCTTCATTTGTATCTGTATCTTCCGATCTGTTCTGTCCTTTTTTAAATATGAAATAAACGTAAATCGTGTTGCAGGTACAGAGATGTATGAAATGGATATAAGGTTCCCGATTCAGAGTTCCGACGATGTCGTCCGCTTGTACGAAGATTTCCTCCGAGAACATCCGAATGTGAAGCTTGCCATTGTGGGTAATACTAACTTTTCCAAGGGTGCAACGTTAAAACCACCGAAATCGAAACCGAAATGACCGAAATCTGATTATTTCAGATTCTTTTCCATACAATGTTTAAGGATGTATAACTCAGCATAAATACTAAGTTTTTTTTATGAACTTTGTAACTTTAACATATTTGAATTAAATACGTTGACACACGAGTTAAGTATGCGGTGGTTTATAAGGACGGTAAGTAGACATAACTGTTCTCTAAATTCATGACATACATTTAGTGATTTTATTAATTAAGGTATTTAAATTTATGATTATATATTTGTTATTTATATATTAGTTTTTCGCTTTTCTCTGAGGAGTGTAAAATAAAACAAATACTACAGCGTTTTGTATTTTTGCACCTCCACGAGCGTGTCGACACAAGTCTACATGTCGAGATATACTCCTTGCTTCAGTTGAGAAAGTAACAAACGGGACCAAAGAAATACGTCGAGATAGAAAAAAGTGTCGACATAATATAACTGATTTTGGATAGAAGAAATTCGGCACTTTTAAGATATGTCGAGGTATCTTATTTGTCGAGACTGACAATGTCGACTCGATTAGTCTCACCTGTACAACAAAAAAGTGTCAATTTGATGACACAAAACGTAAATTGTGTTCAACGAGGTAACAAACACAATAATGTTAGAAAAAAGTAGATCCATTCGCTTTCGGATTGACATGCCGTATTACGTCTTTGGCCTTGTGTAAAATTGCTTGATTTTGATCAAGGTTTTAAACGTCTTATTTGTTGAGTTTTTGCTTTACTTTGGCATATTGTAAGCTTTTTACAAGAACATATATAAGACACTAGGATGTGTACCGCCTTTAGATAAAATTTAGGTTTGTACTGATTTCCAGATTTTGATAATCGCCGACTGTTTATAGGCTTTGTCTGAAACCGATACATACATAATATTCAAATTACCATGTACGAAAATCCTTGATTATGTGTACTTATTCTGCGCAGAAAATTTGACAAACCTTGGTCGTTTTGAAACAATGGTAGACGACGATGAGTCATGCACACTTTCTTTTTTAAATGAGCAAAGTAATTATTCAAGCGAATACACGGATGCACTGTCACATTCCAGACCATATAACCAGCCCCACAGCAGTCGTGATGCCCATCAAACAGATCGTTGAAGTTTGTCACCGCCATGACGTTATCGTTATTATAGACGGTGCGCATGCGCCGGGTCAGTTGAAGGTCGATATCCAGGATGTGGATGCTGATTTCTACACAGGTTTTTATTCCTTCCCGTTTCTCATAGTTTCTTTTTCAAAAACTATTTTTTGCATTCTTATCTCACTTGTACTTTTCTAAATCCGTATTCTGTCTTTATCAGTGGCCTTTCGTAGATAATCAACAAGTTTACTTAAACAATTTGCATTATTATTTGGGTTTAGGCTAAATCGACACTACTTCAGTAGGTTAGAGACTACCGGGGTATGTATCTTTTATCACTGCAGTATCACGCCGTAGAATTATGGTATCATTCCCCACCAAGTCACACTATCCCGACACCGTACTAACCAGTCACGAGACGTCTCTATAGATATGTTGAGATTAAAGCAGATATTTAGTGTTGTGTTAGAGCTGACCGTCGCTGCGACAGTACCTTAGTCATATAGTGACACTTAGGTTAATAAAAGGCGATGAAAGATCCCGAGTCCACAAATACTGGATCGAACCATCGACCTAACACAAGCCAGCTGGAGTGCTTCCTCACATGCACAAACCGATTAACATGCACTGCCGGGACTCGAACCGATAGCGGTGATGGATTGAGTGATATTAAGTCAAGAACACACAGACGCTCCGCATATCAACTTCACTATGTCACGACCCGCGACCTCTTACATTCAAGACGGACACGCTGGGATTGGACGGTTTTATGATTTAGATTTATTTCTTTTAATATAATTTAGAACACGGTCGTAACAGTTCAATGAATAAAGCAATAAATGGAGCAATATCCTAGTTAGTAACAATAAGCAAACAATAACAGTACCATAAATAAAGCAAATAATATTGTAGAATATTACAGTAAGTTAACAAAAAAAAATATTTAAACGATAATAGTTCAGTTAATAAAGTAAGTAATAATGTTATTAAAACCAGTAAGTAAGCAATAATAGTGCAATAATAAAGCAAGTGATACAATAAGTAATAAGAGTAATCAAAAAATTAAAACAACGGTAAGTAAGCAACAAAAGTACAATATTCATAGCAAGTCATAATAATAAGTAAACATTATAGCAACAAAATATAAAAAAAAAAAATATATGGAATTAAAGCAAACAAGATAGTATACAATAACAGTAAGTAAGCAGTAGCAGTACATTAAATGTAAAAAGTAATTTAGTAATGATTCTATACATGTATATACAGATGCATTTCATATTTCTGTTAAGGTAACTTTCATAAGTGGGTCTATTGTCCACGAAGCTGTGCTCTTTTGTGGAGAAATCCAAACCGGAAACATTCCTGGTTTAGGCCGCTTGTGACGTCAGCAATGGACGAGGACGGCTTAGAACAAGCATTTGCATACGAAGGTATTGTTATTTTTTATGCGTTAAGACCATTAATGATTTTTTTTATTATTTCACTGTTCAATACCAATTAAAGTCTTGTTCTTCTGTAGTGTTATTCCAAATAATTGCGTAAAATCGAGATTTGATATTGCCATTGGAAGGATTTAATCGCTTAAATTGTAACAGTAACATTTCAAGGACTTTGTTTGATTTTCTTAGTAAACAGTTAAACAATTAAGTGAGGCAGAAAAAAATATTTGAAAATGAAATGTCGATTAGAAAATGAAAGAATAATAATCAAATTTCGATTTGTTCACCTTTTCTTTGGTTAATTATAATATGTTGATTGATTCAAAATCATAAATCTAGATGTCAACATACCTACCTATGTACATTTATAGCATATATTTGATATTCTCAATTAGTTACCGTTGAAATATGTAGGAGTAAGATATATTTAGATAAATCTACAATTTATACATAATTTATTTTACATTATGTTAAATAACATACTAAAATATACAAGAATGAACATGATAGTTTTCAAAACCTTTATTACAATATGTATCCAATCGCATACATGTCGATGTAAGAATTATGTATGATTATGAAAATAAACGGGTTGCAGTAGCAATTAAAAAGAAATTAAAAATACTTAAAATACTCGTAGATTAAAGCAATATAAAAATTCCGGTGGGTGATATTTTATAGTTTCATGAAAATGTTTCATTTTGAAAGGGACGAAAGATGACACGCCATACCTGTGTGCTGCCACCGGGATCGATTTCTACAACAGTATAGGTGGAATGGTACAACATTATTTCTGTCATCGAAATGAACATAAACAAAAATAGAATTAACAATACCATTGGCATCTTTTTGAATATCTTTATGTCTTCTAATTTCTTCTCTTTTTTTTACCGGTTCCGGTGGCTGAGTCTCAAAATGACTGAAATACTGTCGGTGGGTCGTTTTAATTAAAAAAAATCGTCCGCCCCTGAAACGGGAGGTCGTGGGTTCGATCCCATGCTGCGACATACTAAAGTCGTAAAAATGGTATTGATATAGCGCTTTACTCGAACGAGTCACTTAATGCAAAGATAAAATCATAGTTCTTTGGAAAAACATCTCAAACCGAGAGGCTTTATATACACTTTTAGAAATTAGAATTCACAATTTTTCTTTGTATTATTCCGACAAACAAGATTCGCGAGGATTGTGTTTTTTTTTACTATTTTAAACACTACATTGTGCAATCAAAGGACATTTCATACGCAGTTCACATCAGAAATGCATTGCTTATTTGTAGACTGTGATTGTGAAACTTACATAAACATACGGGAAGTATAATTATTATAGCGGGATTTCGAGCCTTGTGTTCAATTGAGCATTTCTTTTTACTCCAAATGCAATACGTGTTGCTTTAAGGATCTTTGGCGTTTTAATGACAAAGAAGGTACGTAGCAAGACACTAGAATGAAAGAAATTACGGTAGTCTGTATCAATGTACCTTAAACGTTAAAAGTAAAGATAAAAGTGCAAACGTGCTGTATTTAAATATATATTTGTCAGTTATACTCATATTATATTAACATTTAAAAAAGGTAAGTATCATAGTCACATTTTTTTAATTTAATAAAAGTCAACTCGTATTTAATTTTATATTTGCCAGTTCTTCTATTCACGTCGCCATATTTGTGTGTTCCGTTGATATTGCATCTCTACTCGATCGAGCATCCCATCCGCCCCCCCCCCCCCCCCCCCCCCCACACACACACCAAAATAAAAAAGAAAAGGAAACATCTTATCATAAAAAAGTTTTGCTGTATCGATACGCGCAAGATGCATACCCATTCAAGCTCTTTATAGTAACTGACAAAACCTGAACCTATAGTCTTAAATGCACAAACAGTTGTTTAATTTGCATTTCCACGGTTGACCATCTATACTGGAATACAAATGAGTTCTAAATATTTAATGCTTGTGCTTCCCTCTTCAGGAGAAGATTCTTAGTTACACGACGAGCCTGATGACAAAAGGAGTGGACTACTTGAAGGAGAGAATCGGTGTAGAAGCTTTAGAAGTGCCCAAGGATATGGTCAGTCCGAACATGCGTGTACTGTATGTCCCAAACATACAGTTTGATTTAGGAAGCACGGTGCCTACAATTTCTTTATCATCAATTAATTCAAACATATAAAAACAAGTCTATATCGCAATAACTCACCATAAGAGTAATTCTCGAAACAAATATCAATGATTATATTTCATTAATGTAAAAAGTCTTCCAACACGGCGAAGATAAGGGTCTTTATACAGAAAAATAATATAGAACCCAACTATTTAATGTAAATATCTTACAACAACAAAATAATGCACCCTTTTTGTAAGTTAATTGTTTGATTTTCATTTGTCTTACAATTTAAGATGCATTGATAGCCCTTTTTACTGCTAGATTTATCCTTACATAAGGAACGCGGTGTTCGATTTATAAATACATGTGTATACAGGGAGTCCCCACATCAGTTAATATGCCTACTCATGGCGGCCTTTTTGATTGGTTAATTCAAAGGATTATTATATAAATTATATAGGAGCAGATATTTCATTTCTGATATTTTCATTATTTCTGCTCCAAAAATGAAAATGCAAATACCATTAAAAAGTTTCTAAAATCTATATTTTGGAGAAAACACACACACACACACACACACACACACACACAAATATTATTTGGACATTAAAGGGGTTCATCCTTAAACAAAATAAACAGTGCAACATTTTTTTTTATATAAAGTTTTAATCTTGAAATTTATCATTATATATTGTTGTTAAAAATGACCAATTAAAACTTTTCCATTTGACAAAGAATTCAGTGACATAGACGAAAAGAAAAGCACAGTGGTGGTTCAAAAACAGCAAGTCTTCTCAAATTTCAATCTGCATTAACTTAAGCCATATAAAATGGCTGCCAAAAGTGTCATATCAGTACCTATGACATCATACGGGAACTATGTATACTCTGGTCCAACTCGTAAATGAAAAAAAACAACAACCCAAAAACGAAAATTGAACAGTAGGTGCTTTTCAGGTGATCCCTTTACATATTCAATTTCTCGATAATGACAGGCATAACCGGAACATGTGTTGACTAGATTGAGATATTTACCATAGTCACTATTGAATATAGTCCGACTGACCAATAGAATGTCCGATGTTCTCTTTTCCCAGGGTAAGCAAAATATGCTGATGAAACAATTCCTGGATCGGTTTGACGTGATGGTAGCCTTCAACGAGATCCAGGGGCGTCTCGCTATGCGAGTGTCCACACAAGTCTACAGCACCATGGACGATTTTGTCCGTCTCGCAGACGGACTCGAAACGCTGCAGAAGGAGAACGGAATCACACAAGAGTCCAAGTAACTGTTGGATATACAAGTGGAACTAGCTGACGTTCCAAACATAAATCCATACATCTGTAAACATGAATATATAACACAAGCCAATGATTCTTGAAGAAAGAGAACCAAACCCGATACATTCATGGTAATGTCTTTTTATCTTTCAAATTTATTATGGACCATAAATAAATAAATTGCTCTAAACTAAAGATGCACACTTTTGTTAATTCCTTGGAAACCTTGAATTACGGTATGACTTAATTTGATTGCCAATGTATAAAACAAACAACAACTACATATTAACGTTTGAAATCGAATGAGGGGACTTGCTTAAAGTTGTATATCCAAATTAATGCCCTTCATTAGAAAATTGACAATGAGTAAAGATAAACGCAGACAAAACATGGAACATTTTGTATTATGTTGGCAAAGTAATATAAACGATACCTTCCAGCAACTGCTGACGTTGTTAGAAGATGAGTTATTGCTATTCGTGACTATAACAACAACTCAATCATCGTCGGAACCCACGTTCGTATCAGTCAAAGCAGTTTCAAGTTTCCAATGAACGTCTTTTTCTTGCGCCACAAACGAGCCATGCTTTCTCCGAAATGCCTTACTGATAATCAACTGATTAAAGAAATTTTGGCAATAAAAATCAGACCATACTGAACGAACGTGGGTTCCGACGATGTTTGAGTTGTTGCTGTAATAGTCACGAATAGCAATAACGCATCTTCTAACGTCAGCAGTTGCTGGATGTATGTAGTATGTATTCTTACATGCTATTGTAATGAATTTAATTTATTACGAAACGAAAAAAAAAAATGACTTTTTGAAAGACGTGAATATACTTTTTAACTTAATTCAACCCCAACTTCATCCCGCCGCCCACTGTAGGCTCAAACTTCGACCTGAACCTTGTGCAGCTTTCAAGCAAATTACTGAACCCCACTTATCTCAATGGAAGAACCACTTTTATAAAAGGAGCTTCAAAGCAGTCGGTGAAAGGCTGCTGAATAAACATAATGCTTAGGGATCGAATCCAAACCTTATCCAATTTCATCCGCCGTTGTTAGCGATAACCTACCAAATGAATTGACATTCATGACGAATATAATCAGAATGTCAGATTTCCATCTGGAGGTGATGGAGACATCTTCCAGCAAAGCTGATAGATTCTCCCATAAAAATGTAATGAACACAAAAGTATTCCTGATTTCTTTAAACGATGTTTAATGAGAGCCTACAATGAACGGAATGACCACTATTTGCCAAAAAGAATTGTTAAGTTACAGTTAAAATGTGTCTTTTATGTATGTTCGGCTTGCAGACGTGATCATATGACATATATGAAAATGAAATAACACTCTATGAAACGTTTAAAGCTATATATCAATTTAACATCGCTTCGGAGAAAGAAGTTATAAACAGAACATAGATCCGAGTATATCTAGTACTAATTTATTTAATGTAAGTATAAACAAGTTAATATAACTTTAAATGACAACTGATCCCTAAAGTCATTATTTATCACTCAAATCTTTGCTGCTAAGACCACATCTTTCTGACCCGATCACTGCTTATCATTTTTTTTGTTCGCTTTTAAATCGTAAAAAGTTCGTTAAAGTCAGGATGGTTAACTTGTTTTTTTGTTTTTTTTATCTAAGATAAATAAGTATACTTGTAGAAGAAAGATAATGCCTAGCTTGAAAGTGTTTATCTTGCAAGGCGTCCAAGGTACCTCTCGGTTATAAGCGAAAGAGGCATCAAGCATCAATACTTGTGGAATTTAAACACTTGATTATTGCTTGAAATGGGTTTGCCTCTAGGAGATAAACGTGGATCAATTATTGTTACATGTGAAGGAACATTATATACATGTAAAATAAATACAACAAAACTATTCTGTGAATGGAATTAAATTCCAATACATTTATTAACAGAATTTAGTAATTTTAAACTTTATTAATTGTTGTCGTTGCTCTTTTCTTTAGATTTAAGGATGCATTTCTTAACTGAAAGGTTCAAGTATCATGAACACTTTTTTTTTCATAGTTAGTAAATTCTCTCACGAACCCTGTAGTCTTCTATGGGTCTAAACTGGATATACCAAACCCTACACTAGAACATAGCTATCACTTAATTTGATTATTGTATCGGCACAGGCACTACCATTAAAATGCGGAAATAATCACCCGTTCATTAATGGATAGGCAAATCTAAATCCAGAAAACTCCACTTTGAAATTCTCTTTGACGTCAAATTCCTTTGTTTACATTAAGTCATACCTTTTAAGCAATTATGATCGGCACAAAAACAATTTTCAGGCAATTATTTTCCCCATTTATTGCAAAATATAATTGGAATGGTAAATAAAATTCTTTTGTTTAGTACTGTAGTTAATATCATGTTTCCTAACACATCCTTTCTTTGAGAACAAAACAAATAAGTGAATCAATATGTGTCACTATTCAAATGTATTAAATTTCGTACGATTGCGTCCGTGTAAACTCTGAATTATTATTAGTAATGCCACATAAAACTTCAAGACAAAAAGAAGCGTTTTAGCATTAGTAACAAATGATTTACCTTTTGTCCCAGTCGATTTTATTACAAACGTATATGGAACATATAGCGGTATTATAAGCGCATTGTTTGTTAACGTATGTTTCAATTGTCTGCATTCAGAAAAAAATACCCACATCCTTTATTCAAAAACTAATTGTTGTCATAAAGTCATATACTCGTATTTGCCGAAGTCACGCAGGTCTGGTTGCTGTATAGTTTGCTGATATTGTTTACATTTCTCAATTAGAGAAAAAACACAACAGCAAATATAACGAGTACATTTTCCATTATCAAAGTATTCTAAAAATTACGTGAAAAATAGAGACAACCTTATTATGTGTTAAACGGACGTAAAATCTCATTAAAATCAGATTCAATATATGTTCACATATTTCGCGGATAGTAGAGGAGAACAAACTCGGAAATAGTTTTGATAAGATTGACGAACGTATCTGTTGTCTTTATTATTTTTACCAATCGTAATTTATCATCTAATGCCTAGGTCACTGACTCCCGATTAGTATCCGATTAGTTCCCGAAGTCTTTTAACCCAATATCGGCCGGGGCCGGACTTTAATTTGGCATCGGGAAGACGCCGGATTTATTATCAGACGGCAACCGCTCGTAAGGCGCCCCCCCCCTCCCCCAGGTCTACGATCGGCTGCTGTCCGACGGCCGATTTCTTTCCGGTCACTGGGCGGCGACCGTCCGACTTCCCGGCGCCCGGCAGACGCCTTGTGGGAACCTTCCCGATTTATATCGCAACTATCAGCAATTAGTACGATATAAGTACATGTAGAAATCTTCATAAATGTGCTGTCAGCCTCTAGGGCAAAAACACTAACCAAGAGGTAAAAAAGGCTCAGCATATGGTGAAACCTTCTTCAAAAGAATCTGTTCCTGAGCTGCCCAACTTAACAGATGTTGAGGATGACACCTCCATTAAAACCCAGTCTGCAAAATATCTGACGACCAGGAAGAGCAGATAGTAACTTTCTTTAAAGAGTAGCCACTCTTTTATGTTATGTCCGCGCCAGATCACAGAAACAAAAGTAAGAAGAATGCACTTCTACGTGACTTATCAGGTTTTGTAGGAGTAGCCCATAAGAGTTTGCTGTTATAATTTGTTCATAAACACTTTAAGTATAGATATATTAATCACATGACAAGCCATGTTTTCAGTTTATAAACGTTACGTAAAAAGAAACATTCGCACACAATAAATCAATGCGTGTTAGACATGTGTAAAAACATGCCTCGAAAAGCCGGCATACTCGTTCTCCTTAGCATAATTGTGTGCAAAACCAGGCTTTCATTATAACACACAATATACTTCTGTATGGTTTGAAGCATCATAATTAAGTTACACATGATCGATGAAAACGGAAGTTACTATGTGCTGTCGTCCGGTCAGTAGATATTGAAGGTAAACAGTATTGACAAACTTGATTTACTGCAGAAGACGGAAAGTCAGGTTTTAACTAAACAGCTTTTTATTTACTTCAAATAATGCAAATAAATTTATTATTATCTGTTTTGGATTTTATATTAAGTAAGATACAGATGATAATTGTTTGTTTGGGTGTAAGACTGATTAATAACTTCACTGAGTAAACATAAAAACTGATATTTTCATGATTGGCGAAGCCACGAGTAAAAATGCATTTTTTTTATGTTCACGAATGAATGAAATTATGCATCGATCTTTCACCAAACCAAAAATAAATAAATAAAATAATAATAGTGCTTTAAAGGCCAGAAAGTAGCTTGTTTTATTCACAAAAGACGTCGAAATTGGCGAGATTACCTTGCGTGTGTGATTTATTTTATGACGTCATTTCTTGAGCAAAACCCAGCACAAATGACGTTCCGATCATTGTATAACGTAGGGTCGGATTCAAGTTCCAAAGTGAAAATTATGGAAAGTAATAATATTCACTGTTTAAAACTGTGAAATTATCAGTTTTAATTCACTGATATTTCACTTTAATCTACCGAAAAACATTAAAAAAAAAAAAAAAAAAAAAAAAAAAAAAAAAAACACTATAATACATATTCCTTATAACCAGTTTGAGAGATGGCCGATTGTGAAAACGTGTGCTTTACATATTTTTTTGACAACAATTAAACCATTACCGAGTATCCGAGTAAACAGAAGTAATTGGGTCACGTTTATTCTACGCGTGACATTGAATTAAAAATAATTGCTTTCTCCTCGAGATTAATAATGCTTTGAATAATCGATGTTAAACTTTTCGAATGTCATTTGAAAATTGATTCATTTGATCAGAAAGTGTTGCTGGACTATGTTTAGGAATCTTAGCAATATGTATATATACACCCTTCTGATTCTGGTCAGCATTTATGGACAATCACACGGATACTCTAAACAAGATGCAGATAAACTTCTGGATGATTTATTTCAAGGTTATTCTAATGACAAGACCAACAGTTAACCATCTAAGACAACTGAAGTAATTTCAGCATAAATCTTCTAGCAATTACTGATTTTGACGAGGTAAAAGAGACTTTAACCCTCAACGCTTTTTTCTTCCTTATGTGGACTGACGACTCTATGGTCTGGGACCCAGATGCATATGGTGGAGTTGAAAATTTTGCTGCTGACGGATCTCTTTTCTGGCAACCCAAACTAACGCTCATAAACTCTGTAAAGGATCTTAAGCCTGAAGGTCAAGACTGGTCCACTGTCCGTGTTTATCACAACGGGATGGTTACAATGATAAGTGGTTCGATTATATCCATCACATGTCCTGTCGATGTGACATATTACCCAATGGACACCCAGACTTGCAATCTAAAATATGTCTTTTGGGGCTTCCTTGCTGATGAGGTCAAAGCCAATTTTTTCCGAAAGAACATCATTCACAACCGATATATTTGAAGGACATGGAGGATGGGATGTCGTCAACTCCCGTGTATTTTTGGATAAAAATGGCGTCTTAAATGCCCAAATTTCGGTGAAGAGAAAATCAACTTTTGTCATCGTAAACATAGTTATTCCTCTCATCATGATGGGGATTGCAAGTTTGGCCATCTTCCTTCTCCCGGTCGAATCTGGGGAGCGAGTTTCTTACAGCAGTACCATAGTCATGGCCATAGCTGTGTTCCTGTCGGTAATTGCGGACAGTCTACCCAAAACATCGAGCCCTGTTCCACATATATCTTACTACCTTATCAGCATATTAAGTCTTAGTGTTGCCATCATGTTCGCAAACATCGGTATCGTGAGGACATTTCATTCAGGACAGCAGGAACAAATTTCAGGACGTTTTTATTGGACGATGAAGATGTTAATATTTCTCAAGTGTATTCCAAATCATGGCAAAGTACAACGTTTTAATTTATCGGCAAAAGGCGAAGGTTGTACGTGCACTGATGAATCATCGGTTTATTCAGCAAAGCCAGAGTCACAAGATAATTCCGACGGAAAAGAAAAGGAAGAACATGCATGTACATCAGAAATGAACTACACTGTAAAGGCATTGTGCTCAGGACTAAATTTGTTTCTGGTGGTATTCTTTTCAAGCGTTTTTCTCAGCACAACAATGACAACTTTTCTCATAATGTATTTAAACGCATAAATCAATTAATTACTTTGATTTTTTAATCATATACATGTAATCCCTTTGTTTTACTTTTACGATTTAGAATTCTATCACTGACATTTACCTTGATAGTTGTTTAAAAATTATATGTAATGTGTATGATGTGGTAATAAAAAGATTCCACAGACCTGATATAAATGTTCATACGAAGTAAACTTTTAGTATGTGATGTTTTCAAACTAGTTTTCTTTTAAATAACCTTTACCTAATGTTTGGATATTGTTTGTCGTATGAATGATGACCACAGCCGGCCTAAGCACGTTGCTGTACCTATTCAATGACCAAATGACAATTAATCTTCGAATAATTTATTTCATTCATGAAATGTTGATTTTTTTTGTCATGTTCAAGCATTCATACTTCCCTTTTCCTTCTATTTTGCTTGCTTAATCATGATTAAATCTTATTTTTTCTCAATATCAAATCCATTCGTTTCTCTGTTCTTGTCATTCTTATTAGATCCACTTTTCGAAGAGAAAAAAATCATGGAGCTATTGTCATGACCTTCTCGGCGGGGTGGTTAAGGTTTCGTTCAGATCATCGATGTCTTCATAACAATCAATAAAAAGGCAGGTACCTCTTAAATTCATTTTGCCACAATTATAGCCCTTTTTTGACTTCGAATTTGCTGGGCTAGTTATGTCTTTGTTAAGATCTTTTTTTCGCAAAAGCTCCTATGTTAGATGGCAGGTAACAGTAAAATTCATTTTGGCGCGGTTATGGGCTTTATTTTCCGACTTAGGATTTTCTGGATTGGATATTTCCCTTAAACTAACAGATATGTTCACTTCAAGATTGGAATAATTGTTCACTGTGAAAAAAGGGAACTCATTTCAAAAGGACAGACAACCTTTCATTTTGTTACAGCTATGGGCCTTTTTTGGCTTAGAATTATCTATGTTGTTGAAATCATTTATTAGGTAAATTTCTAAAACGAAAAATAGAATAGAAAATAAACTTTCAAACCTATATACTTAAAGGTTTGAAATACTTGGTCACTATAAAAGTTGGATAGAATTTCTAAAGGACATGTAACTTTTAAATTTATCTTTTCACAGTTTTTCCCCATTTTTATTTAGAATTTTCTTTGCTGTTCATTTTAAAAGAAAATATTAGATTATTTTATATACTTAAAGTTAATGCATTCCTTGCAAGTTCTTGTCTCAGACGGTAATCAAGCAAGGGGATAGAAACATTCTACATGACTATGTTCGCGCTCAGTACCTTATGTCACATGTGGTTTTTTATACCCCCACTTGAAAAGTGGGCGACATATAGCATTGCTGCTGTCCATACGTCATTACGTACGTACATCCAAAACTTGTCCGCTCATTAACTGGAGAACTGCAGGGCCTGGGTTTGTGAAACTTAATAGGGACGTTGGCCATGACCAGTAGATGAAACCTATTGCTTTTGAGGTCACGAGGTCAAATGTCAAGGTCTCTGTGTACATTAGTATGAAATCATTGTCTGCTCATTAACTTGAGAACTGCAGGGCCTGGGTTTGTGAATCTTGGTAGAGACATTGGCCATGTCTAGTAGATGAATCCTATTGATTTTGAATTCACTAGGTCAAAGTTCAAGGTCACTGTTTACATAAGTATAAAATCATTGTCCATTCATTAACTTGAAAACTGCAGGGCCTGGGTTTGTGAACTTGGCCATGCGTAGAAACCTTGATTTTGAGGTCACTAGGTCAAAGTTCAAGGTCACTGTAAACTTTAGTTTGAAATCCTTGTTAGACTTGATGAAGGTTTTTGACATGCTATCATTCAACAAAAAACAGTTGTGGGGGCATCTGTGTCCTATGGACACATTTCTAGTTATATGTTAACACCATAGATATTAACGGCTCACATTTATACGATCAAACACTTAGGAGAATGAAGCAAGCTGTATTCTGTCATCTCATGTTTCATTCGCTGGTGTCTTTGTCAAACTTCTAGCCTTTAGTATGGCACATGTTTCCGCTAATCTCCGTTATGTCAGTATATTCCAAAAACTCTCTAAAAAATGTATTATATTTATGAAAAAAATGAAAGAGATGAGTCACCGTGCTTGTTTTAATGCTACGTTGGTATTTCTATAACCCTCTTCAATATTTCTCGATAAAAAAGTGAATAAAAAATCAAATTCTGAAAAAAGATGAAAAACATATATCATTTCGATGAACTGTTTAACAAAACATCTTAAAAACACTACATGTTTGTTTTTTCATCGATTATTCAAAGCAGTTCCATTACAACCCGAAATCTGTTAATGCAAACGCCATAAAAATCGTTGAAATATTTCTATTTAAACATCATATTTTCACTCAGAATAACTATAAATCTCGCTTTTTAAAGACGTTGACATGTTTATGGCACCTTTTTAAGCTATTAAGCACTAAGCAAATATACTTAAATTTATACATTGATCTTCCATGTCTTTACCGTTATTAATTTTATCCTATAGTCGAATAGAACTTCCACAGTGATAAAATACTTAACATTTTACGTGTACCTACTGAGTGTTTGTTTTGATAATCAATCTCCAGATACAAATATATGCGGTCTTTATTTCAGTCGTGCCTGTCTTCGTCGAGATTGTGCTTAATTGCGTATATCTTACACCGGTATCATTTTAGATTAGTTATGAACCTTTGTTAAATACAAGTGTTGGATATGATTTGTCAGTTTTAAGTTATTTCCCAATGTTATGTTCAGTGAAAGTATTTTGTCTACGATATTCTTGCAACCATTGGTCTGATGTGAATGAATATTGCATGGCATTCACGACCTTAATGTATAACTGTGGCTTGCTTGAATATTTTTGCACCTTCTGTTTTTAGCTCACCTGAGCACAAAGTGCTCAAGGTGAGCTTTTGTGATCGCCCTTCGTCCGGCGTCCGTCGTCGTGCGTCGTCCGACGTCCGTCGTCCGTCGTCAACAATTTGCTTTAAACGACATCTCCTCTGAAACCGCTGGACAGAATTTGATTAAACTTGGCAGGGATGATCCTTGGGTCAACCTTCACAAAAGTTGCTAAAATAAACTTGATCCATGTAGAACTCTGGTTGCCATGGCAACAAAAAGAGAGAAAAAAATGAAAACTTTAAAAATCATCTTCTTCAAAACTACTGGCCAGATTTCAAAATAAATTGGTACAGATGTTCCTTGGGTCAACCTCTACCAAAGTTGCTAAAATTCTTCCGATCCGTAAAAAAACATGGCCGCCAGGGGCGGGGCTTATTTGCCTTATATGTATATGTAGAAACCTTTAAACAACATTTCCTCTGAAACCACTGGACAGAATTTGATTAAACTTGGCAGGGATGATCCTTGGGTCAACCTTCACAAAGGTGCTAAAATAAACTTGATCCATGTAGAACTCTGGTTGCCATGGCAACAAAAAGAGAGGAAAAATGAAAACTTTAAAAATCATCTTCTACAAAACTACTGGCCAGATTTCAAAATAAATTGGTACAGATGTTCCTTGGGTCAACCTCTACCAAAGTTGCTAAAATTATTCCGATCCGTAAAAAGACATGGCCGCCAGGGGCGGGGCTTATTTGCCTTATATGTATATAGAGAAACCTTTAAACAACATTTCCTCTGAAACCACTAGACATAATTTGATTAAACTTGGCAGGGATGATCCTTGGGCGAGGCTCTACAACAGTTGCTAAAATAAAGTTGATCCATGAAGAACTTTGGTTGCCATGGCTACAAAAAGAAAATAATTTGAAAACTTTAAAAATCATCTCCTTCAAAACTATTGGCCAGATTTTAAAATAAATTGGTACAGATGTTCCTTGGGTCAACCTCTACCAAATTTGCTAAAATTATTCCGATCCGTAAAAAAACATGGCCGCCAGGGGCAGGGCTTATTTGCCTTATATGTATATATAGAAACCTTTAAACAACATCTCCTCTGAAACCACTAGACAGAATTTGATTAAACTTGGCAGGAATGATCCTTGGGTCAACCTTCACAAAAGTTGCTAAAATAAACTTGATCCATATAGAACTCTGGTTGCCATGGCAACAAAAAGAAAAAAAATGGTGTTTTTAAAAATCATCTTCTTCAAAACTACTGGCCAGATTTTAAAATAAATTGGTACAGATGTTCCTTGGGTCAACCTATTTATCTCAGGTGAGCGATTTAGGGCCATCATGGGCCTCTTGTCATTTATCTAACACACTTCTGTTACTAAACAAAGTTTTTGTTGGTTTGTTTTTTTGATAGACTATTTCAAGTCTCTATAAACATATTTGCAATGACAGTTATACCTTTCCATAGGAAAATGAAAAAGGCAGTTAATTTGACAATCTTTAGAATAGTATATCCTCTGCTGGATAGAATTAGATGGAGATTTCAGAAGAAGTGTTCAATACTAATTTTTATAAGCAAGGAGGCCATCGGCTGCCTTACTTTCCAAGTCAGGGTGTCGAGCTGAACATTATGGAGTCCAAACTCTAGTGTAGTGGACTATACAGATTTAATCAATGTTTAGTCATCTTCACAGCCTTTGATATCAGGGAATCTGATGGACTGACAAGCCTCCAAATATTGTTAACTAAGTCATAGTTACAGGGTCTTTGTTTCCATGAAGCTGTTACTGGTTTGTTGGTGTTTTTTTTTACCTCACCTGAGCACAACATGCTCATGGTGAGCTCTTGTGATCGCCTTTTGTGTGGTGACCGGCATCAACAATTTTCTTTAAAGAACATCTCCTCCTAAACCACTTGGCCAAATTTGATGAAAATTGCCTGAGATATTCCTTGCATGAAGCTTTACTAAAGTTGTTCAAATAGTTCCAGTTCGTCTGGGTCATAGGAGCTAAAAATACATTTTAAAGTGAAATCTAGGCCTAGAGCTTAGATATTTGGTGCGTGGCATTGTCTTATGGACCATTACCAAGTTTGTTCAAATCATGACCCAGGGTTCAAAATTGGCCCCGCCCCAGGGGTCACTTGATTTTACAAAGACTTAAATAAGAAAAACTAGAAAAATCTTCTTGTCAGAAACCACAAGGCCTGGAGTTTAGATATTTGGTGTGTAACTTGGCCTGGTAGACCTCAACTAAGTTTGTTCAAACTATGGCCCTGTGGTCAAAATTGGCCCCGCCCCAGGGGTCATTTGATTTTACATAGACTTATTTAGGAAAAAAAACACAAGAAAAATCTTCTTATCAGAAACCACAAGGCCTAGAGTTTAGATATTTGGTGAGTAACATCACCTAGTGAATATCTACCAATTTTGATCGAATCATGGCCCTGGTCTCAAAATTGACCCCGGCCCATAAGTCACTTGATTTTATATATATTTATTAGAGCTATGACCTTCAAAGTTTGGATGGCAGGTACAGTTTTTGTGTTGAATTTAGATGATCTTGCTGTACTTCTGCAAAGAGTATGTATTCAGTATGACTTGTAATACAATAATCAGCATTGAGGGCAATATTTTTCAGGTGAGTGATTCAGGGCCATCATGGCCCTCTTGTTCTAATTATCCTGTGTCGTATTTTTGCATGGTGCCAGTTATGATGATATATCGTTTATATTTGTTAATTTTGTGCTGAATCTTTATAATGTTTCTATGTGAATTAAAAGCAAAAATGTATCTACATGGGTTGTGTGTTTTTTTATTTTCATCTTTCAACTGAGTCAAGATTTTCGCTTATATGGACACAATATCTGCATCAAAGCAGTAGCATGGGGTAATTATTATATACAAGTACTTGTTAAATTTGGGAACTGAGGTATATTGTGCAAAATTTGAGGAGAATGCGTAAATTAAACTTAAGACAACTTTTTTTCTTCATTTATTACGTTTATCACGATCATCACGTGCATCATGATTATATGTGAAAACAATTAGCAATCATTTAACAACAGTCACACAAATCAACCAATCAAACGATTAATCAGTCAGATATATGTATCGCAAACAAACTATAAATAATGGATACACAAATCAGTGTGTGTCAATTGACATACATGTATACAGTTAAAGTATAAAGATGATTTTCTTGCTAATAAACTGCACCAGTTTAACCGTAATACACTACTAGGGATAAAACCTTTCTAATAATTAACAATGAATAAGAAAAAGAAATATTACCAAACTTTTCCTCAATTCTATATCGTTCAAATCAACGTTCAATATACACAACAACATTCCATTAGAAGCTTAGGTCAAACCATATGAGGGGTGGCGACATCACTGACCGCACCAAATTTAGCTAGAGCTCTACAGAGCGGCGCTAACACTCGTCTATCAACAAATGGGGGCCACATTTGAGATTTCAAGTTTGAACACCATAAGGTATAAAGAGTAACTATTTAGTAAAAAACGAAAACAATCTTCCATAGTGTAAAAGAATCGCTTTGAATTAAAACAATTTTAAAAACAACTAAGTTTAGAGGGGACATAGATAGTACTATCTATCATTATTATTAGTAATGATAAACATGTACTTACAATTTTAATGTACCGAAGAACACATGTATATCTGTTACTGAACATTATAAATCAGTACTTTTGAGCAGTTCTAACAATCCCCATTCATAATTCTTGTACTAATATTCACTACAATTTCTTCATGTATGTTTGTCTTAAACAAACATAATTACAACATCCCATATAATATAGCATAACTATTTGAAATAACGTTCTCAATAATAAATATTTACCTGAAATTGCCTCTGAAATACTTTAAAAAACACAATGTGTATAGGTCCACGTTAAGTATCATAGTCAGGGTTCATAATCACCCTGGTATTATTATAGACAACAGATACCTTTGATAAATGAATTTTCTATTATTCTATCGTTGATTTCTAAATGCATCATCACAGTGAGTACACAAGTCATTATCTGACTCAACACATAAATATTTGTGTAATGGCATTTGATTTCAAAAACATATAATAAGCAAACACAAGTTTTTGTGGTTTCCCTAATCTCGACGTGCGAGTTTTCACCACACAGTAACGAACCAACCTATGGTTGTATAATTCGGTCCACTGCAAAGAGTAGGCTTTGCGCAGCAGATAGGGAATGACGTGGCATCAGACAAAATTAATTTACTCTTTCATTTCGTAACACTTGGGGGATAAGGTCACATCCCCGTCTGGCCAACATAGGAGCCGCAGGGCGCTACTGCTTTTGTCTTTAATACGAACTTCAGGAAACACTGCCTCGACATCGGCTGCAACAACAAATTGATCTTATATAAGTCATATCAAGACTGAAATATGGACCATGCATCAACTTACTGTTTAGTGAGATTTGCAGAACAAACACTACGCGGACCTTGTCCGGTTTGTTTACATTGGTCACAGGATGGTTGGTTAGTTACCAAAGATGTGGTGTGTCTGTACAATCCAATTTACTTCTTCCGCCTTCAATGTAGTTTTCTTCAATCGAAGTCGTGTATATTTCATGAAGGTCTTTATCTCTCTCTCTAACTTTTATTTTATTTTAGATGAGATAGAAGAACCCGTGCAAGTACCATATTGGTAAGCAGGAAAAAATGTTGCTTAGCCTAGGTAGTCCTATCATGTAATGGCCGTCTTTACGCGTAAAGGTAGATGCCATTATATCAGCGCTCGGCGGTCTTTTAATGACATCGACGCTTTATTGTCACATGACGTTTCGCTGAAATTTGTTGTCGCCAAGGCAGTCCTATCACATAATGACCGTCTTCACGCGGAATGGTAGCTGCCATGATATCAAGCGCTCGGCGATATTCTAATGATATCGACACCTTATCGTCACGTGGCGTTATGCAGATCATAGACGTTCGTTGTTTCGCAAACGCAGTCCAAACATGAAACAGCCGTTCTCACGCTTAGTTGTAGATTCTACATTCTACCTTTCAGAGGTGACGTCACTCTTCTCGTCTAACCTTTACACATTGACGCATAAGCAAGCTTTTTCTACTTGCGCACCTGATTACACCAAGGTTTTCCGCAAGGAAGTAATCAATAGATATCCGACATGAAAAATATCAAAGCTCGGATAAATCTAAATAATTTCTCATCAGGAAAATTTAAATACAGCATATTCTAGCAAAAACAGACATCTCAATTAAGCAAAACACTTAAGAAGAAATAGTGTATAGCATAGGCCTATGGCACAGGTGCTTGACACACTGATTGGCTGTTATTTATATATATAAACATATATAATATCCAATCAGTGTGACAAGCACCTTTCGGTCAGTGCTATAGCTGTCACTTTCACTTCTAGCAGCGGCGAATTCTGCCAGACTAAAATCAAGATATCGCAGAGAGTTTGGGATAAATGATCTTTCAATAAATGATTTAATATAGCGTCCATGATGAAAGTAGTACATATCCCTGAATTCTTTAAGCAAAGGTGCACAGATATGATAGCGGTTTATTTTGCGGGCACAAAGGTAGGTTCCATAATTTCGAGCGCTCAACGATCTTCGAGTGACATCAACGCTTTATCGTCACATGACGTTTCGCTGAAGTTTGTTGTCCATAGACGTTCTAGCAGATGCTAATGCATGACGTCTTGTAGTTTCTGGTATGTTCTCGCTTCTCATTTGTCCTTCCTTGAACTACTTTTTCTGCACCATTTATAAAGTGATTGCCATTCAATCATCTTTATCATAGTCCTTTTTGACAGTTTTAATTTCGTATATTTCGTTTATCTTCCTCAGCCTGCGCTCAGCTTCTTGCACCAGCCAACATTACCGCGACGATGTACTGGTTAATGAGGCGGAAAGAATGATTCCGCCTATAGAACACAAACCATAATCATCAGAAAACACTGTGTCAGCTGTCCAGTGGACAGTAACAGACAGCTATCTATTCACTCTAGATGTGCATTTCCAAAGTTTTCAAAGAGATTGCAAGTTTTTATAAGTCATAAGCAGTACAGACAATATAAGTTTTTAACAGTACTGACATTTTCCCGTGAAATCATCAACTTTTCTGGGTCATTGTATGTTTTCATCAGTTGCCAATGACTCGATGTACAAGCGCGCTTTTTGCTGAATTATCACTTATTTTGTCTGTCTTCTTCCTTATACGAGAAATGTTCAAATATGAAAGCATCTTAGCACATAAAAATACATGTACATGGAAATGACTTGGCAACAGTAGACTTTGATCAGTACTGATAATTGATATCCAGACGTATTGTACAGGTACAGGTATTTGGTGATAAATCAATAGACGTGTGCCTTGGATGCTCAGTTGGTAGAGTAAAGGAACGGTATTCCTGAGGCCCTGGGTCGAGCCAAGATTTTTTCACCACATGTTTAACGGTGAAATAGCATAATTTCTTACCTTTTCGATAGTTGACGCCGAGGATTTCGACATTTTGTTTACATCGCATTTATCGATCACGTGATCTATGAGAAGTGCCCGTATAACGAAATCCAAAATTTATTTATAAACTGGAAAATCCATTATTCAGAGCAAATGGGAAGCATTCCCTTTTAGTAACATAGGACCGTATTTTAACGGCGTACTTTTATCTCCTACCAATCATAAGTATACACGAGTAGGCTTTTTTTGGCAAGCAATCGACACAGCTGAACGTATTATAATGGGTTTAGTATTAATGTAAATCTTTAATATATATTTACTCAATAATCTTGATCTTCGCATAATTGAACGAGATCGCGTTCTAAATGAATTCATATTTGAACAATCCTCGAATACACATTTTGAAAATTGTAGAAGAATTGGGGAAATTTATGGAAATAAATGGTTCTAACTTCAAATCTTTTCTTTTTCTTCATTTATCACAAAATGCGCATCACGATTCTCTGTTAACATTACACAATCATTTAACAACAATCACACGCATCAGTTAAACAACCGATCAATTAATAATTTACATGCATCGCAAACAGACTGTAAACAATGGATAAACCAGTAAGTATGAATCCATGTTTACAGTTTAAGTTTAAAGATGATTATCCATTAAGATGATTAATGATTAATCAAAACATACCTTATTGAAATGAAATACATCAGCATAATCGTAATACTCATTTAATGATACGCAATTATAAACATAAAAAGTACCATCTGTGATAATTTAAACAATTAGTAATGATACAATTATTTAAATGTACAAACGAACACACCCACATTTAACGTTTGAACATTTTAGCAGTTCTAACTGGCGTACTGCATGTGTTAAGGATACATTCCTGGAGAGTTGACTGTGAGAAAGAAACATTTCTGTAAAATGGTGCCTGTGGGACTTTCTGAGGTGTGGGGGTATATGTGGTAGAGGTATAACATGGGAGCTTTTGTCGACGTGCATATCGTAGGTCCCAGGTTCGACAGTTCGAAATGGGCAACGAGGTAGTAAGGTTGTTCTTGATTAAATCTAAACATTTATATCATCTGTACAGCATTGTGGGTTCATATATATGGGCGATGAAATCATCTGATTTCACTTTACAAATTGATATTGATACTTACAATTAATTCGGCCTGGAACGCTTTGTTCTCTCATTATACTGTTTTTGTTTTGGTTTTTTAATTTATGTGCATACTCAAGTCTGATATGTGTGCTGATAAATATGTATGTGCATTTTTAATTTCATTGTGTGCACGTTCATTGTTATGTGTACCGAACGTTGTGTAAGGTGCATTCTTCATTGTTATTATGGGCACACTTCATTGTTATGTGTACCGAACGTTGTGTAAGGTGCATTCTTCATTGTTATTATGGGCACGCTCCATTGTTATGTGTACCGAACGTTGTGTAAGGTGCATTCTTCATTGTTATTATGGGCACACTTCATTGTTATGTGTACCGAACGTTGTGTAAGGTGCATTCTTCATTGTTATTATGGGCACGCTCCATTGTTATGTGTACCGAACGTTGTGTAAGGTGCATTCTTCATTTTTATTATGGGCACGCTTCATTGTTATGTGTACTGACCATTTTGCATGTCGTTATATGCATATCTGAAACATTATATGTACCGATATTGTTTGGGTGCATACACCTCATTATGTTGTATCATTGCGATAGTGCATTCTAGTTTCGTTATGTGCACACATCTCCATAATGTCATCTGCAACGATCATTGCTCTAGGTGCTGTTTCCATTTTGTTATGTGCATTTTTCATTATTTCGTTATGTGCAACATTTATATTGTTTTGTGTAGAGATCATTTTGTTGTGTGCATTCTAAACTTCTTAATGTGCAAACTACATTATGTTTTGTGTACAAATCATTTGTTCTTTTATCTCAGTTTCTTTATTTACACACTTCATTTTGTTGTGTGTACAAATCATTTTGTTGTTCGTATTCTCCATTTAGCTATGTGAATACCTCATAATGTTATGCGTAGTCTAAATGAAAATGTTATATTTCTAATATAGAACATAACTAGAACATATATTTCAAACATATAATACTTAATTGATATAGTCCCATGCCATATACTCACTGCCCATGTAGGCATGGACCGACTTTTCCCCCAGTACTGTTGGTGTCTGAACAGTATTTCCTGCTAGAATGCACAAAACATAATGAAAAATGTACACAACAAACTGTGTACATAACGTAACGGAGAGAGCGCATTACACATTGGAAAAGAATCGGTACATGTACATGTAACACAATGAACTGCACACGTTATAAAATGGAGAACGCACCATAACGAACAATAGTATTTAAAAGCGCACAAAAATAATGGTGTATGTACCTGATAATAGAATGGCATATATATGCTCGTGAAAGTCTAATAAATATGACCTGAAATACACCCCCTTTCGACCAACTGCATGTTATCTTCATCATTTATAAAAGTCGTGTGGTTTAAACACGATAAAAATTAAATTCACATTCGAGTTTACTGGTTCAGTCGACAGTCGACTTTTTGTTTTGCTGTGATAAAATTTTTGAAAGCGTTACTTTTTAGCTGCCTAGCCAAACATGACGACAAAATTTGACGAAGCAATTTGCTCAGAAAAAGTAAAAACTTTACAATCCGTGGCTTATTTGCCATTCGTAGGAAGTGAAGATGCTGTTAGAGATGAAGCGAAGAAGAATTTAGAGGGAGTAGAAGCCAGTGATGTAGTTCCAGGACCATTTAGTGACAAAACATGGATGGAAGATTTAACACTGATAGTTGAAGGAAGGAAGCTCTACGTATCTAAGGGTGCCCTTGCTGTAATTTCTCCAGTTTTTCGGAAAATATTTGAGAACGAATTTCCGTCACAGAATGAGATATCTTTACCTGGAAAAAGGTATGAAGATTTCGAAGAGTTTTTGCTTTGTGTGTATCCGAACCCCAAAACTTTACATAAAATAGACAAAAATAATGTGATGATGGTTGTACCTTTAATTGTAGAATTCCAAGTTGAATATCTGATGGAAACATGTACAGCAGTTCTTTCTAGCAATATCGATAACTTTAATTCTGTAAAAGATTTATTGTACCATTATCAGAAATTCTCAGAGTTCGGAATGGAAAGTCTGAAACAACAATGCTTATTAAAATTGGCGTCGAGAAATATTAAGGAACTCAAAAACGCAAAACACTTCTCAGAATTACTACCTGATCTGAAAAATGAGTTGCTGACAAAGCTTGCAGAAGAACTAACACAATCAGTGAGTCAACAGAAAAAAATAAATTCTGAACAACAGGAGACTATAGGAATGTATGTGAGACTCAAATATTATCTACTGTCATGCCTTGCAAAAGGAGAGAAATGGGGATTAGAAAAGTATACAAATTGTTATGCTATTGAATTTAAATTTGACGATGATATTTATGATAGCATATAAGGTTGGAATGAATATGTAAGTTGCGGTCCAACGAAAGTAGCATTTGGCATTGCGAGGAGAGACAGTAAGTTGGAAACATGTTTGAAGTTTGAACCTAAAAGAGTAACAGGGCGTGGTGCACCTAAGAAAGTGATATTCGTCATAGTCAATTATTTCTCGGAAGAAATGAACATAACGTTGGAACAAACAGGCGGATTCATGTATCCTAAGCAATGGCATATACGTTGGAACGATTTGGAAGACGAAAGTAACGGTTTTATCAAGAACGGCGGATATTTGAAAATTGACGCTTTTGTAGTTATTTGATGAATTGTTCAATACAACGTTATGAGCGAATGCTCAGATACCGGGTTGATTATGTTTATGAATATCATTTTCTTTATATCTGAATTTCTACGTATTTTTTTTCTACAATTCTGTTGCAAGAATGATATGGAAATTTTAAGGTTTTTTTTTGTTCAACAATTCTTTGTGCTCGGGTTAGGTATTGTGATCCGTCTTTGTCCGTCGTCCGTCAAGCGTGGACAACTTTTGCTTTAAACGACATCTCCTATCTCATTGAGCAGATTTTTATCAACCTTTACAGGAATGATCCTTATCTTGTACTGAGCAAAAATAGCTAAAATCGTTTCGGTCCGCCTACCAAGATGGCCGCCAGAGCAAAGAACAGAAAAATCTTTTAAACCACATTTCCTAAACCGCTGAGCAGATTTTAATGAAACTCAATGGGAATGTTCATTGGGTGAGTCTGCACAAAACAACTTAAATTGTTCTGGTCCGCAAGACCACTTGAGATAAAAATAGAATAATCTTTAAACGACATCTTCTCCTTAACCGCTGAACAGATTTTTATGAAACTTAAAGGAATGATCCTTAGTAGGTACTGAGCAAAAATAGCTAAAATCGTTCCGATCCACCTACCAAGATACCCACCAGAGCTAAACATTAATACTATTTAAATACTTTATTTTTGTCCTTACTTAAGCATTTTCTCTCTAGTAGTTGAATTCAGTTGAGCGATTTAGGGCCACCATGGCCCTCATGTTTAATACTTCTTCTCAATATTCATTCTTAAAAAATGTTCATGATCTTTAAATAACAATGCACCAAAACATTACATATCTGCCCTTTAAGTTGTCATTTACGCTTCCTTAATCAAAGTATTTATAAAAACATCAACAGCAACAACAACCAGACAAAATTATATCGATAATCGTAATAGAATAAACATGCTATAATTAAAACGGACACATAGCTTAAATAGTGAACTTAAGACATATGTACACTGATAAGCCTTTTAAAAAATCATTTTTTTTTAAACATTAGAGATGACTTCGAGAACGGATAATGCTATTTACACAGTAACGGACTAAGCTTAAACATAATTCGTCATTATACATATTACCCACGTCTTCGTTTTCATGCATCCTCGCAGCCTAAAAATGATACATTTTGTTTGTATTTAAGAAAGCATATTCTTTATTTGAAAAATGACCACCTGTTATTTAAAAAATAATTAGATTCGAAATAAACAAGATATGAAGCTAGAAAGTCAAAATAAAATACGTAGGTCTACCTTAACCTTACATGCATAAAACTAAAGGCAGTTTGAAAGCATCTAATGCTATATCAGAAAAAAAACAGCTTGTTAACCAAAACAACCAGGCTTTCTAGACCGATTCGGACTACGTTCATCTTGAATTGCGCTAAGCTGCTTGACTATCGCCTTCTGAAGGCGATCAAATTTTGGTCATATGGCTTCCAGCAACGTCAGGATAACCAACAATACTAGCAAACAAGTCTCGTACTTTCAGCCCTGCTTAGACCTCCAAAGTCAACAGCAGGCCTGGATAGTATTCCTAGCTTACTTAATTTACAAATTTACAAGCGCATATCAACACTGTCTTATCAAAAAAGCAATAAATTTCTCCTTGTTGTAACTTCGACCCGAATGAAATGCCGTCTTCAACGAGTGCGGGATTGACAATTGAGAATAATGAATCTAATTCAAGCAAATAATCACTTGAAATAATCAAAAGTTCTTATTGATTATATACATACAACAACTATGATAAAAAAACTGACAGCGCTATTCGCTTAAATACCACACCCAAGGTCCCTACACAAACCCTAGTGTTCATGCGAGGCCCGAAAGCTAGCCAGAGGGAAGCGAGGCTTCTCTACTGCTGCAATGAAGCGAGATTTAAGGACCCCTAACAGCTCCCTTACACCATAAATATACACCATTTTAGATTTACTAAGAACACGCCAGGTATGCATTTACTGCTGCACTTTATGTATAGCGCGCCACACAATTTTGCTTCATTGATATGTTTCCCGTTTACGCATTGTTGCAGAGTTATCGTTATGTGTGTACTGTGATAACTTCAAAAATAAAATGATAAATCATAGAAGGAAGATTGGTGTCCTTTTTATTAGCTCACATGAGCACAACGTGCTCAAGGTGAGCTTTTCTGATCGCCTTTTGTCCGTCGTCCGTCGTCCGTGCGTCCGTGCGTCCGGCGTCAACAATTGCTTCAAACAACATCTCCTCCTAAACGGCTTGGCCAATTTGAAAAATATTTTGCAGGAATGTTCCTTGGATGAAGCTCTACTAAAGTTGTATAAATGGTTCTGGTCCATCGCATAATTAGGTCACAAGAGCTAAAAATAGATTTTAAAAATGAAAATTTAAAAAATCTTCTTCTCTGAAACCACAAGGCCTAGCCTTTTGATTTTTGGTATGTAGCATGATCTTATGACTCTCTACCAGGATTGTACAAATTATGACCCTGGGATCAAAATTGGCCCCGCCCCAGGGGTCACTTGATTTCACATAGGCTAATATAGGAAAAACTTGAAAAAATCTTCTTCTCCAAAACCACAAGGCCTAGCCTTTTGATTTTTGGTATGTAGCATCATCTTATGGGCCACTACCAAGATTGTACAAATCATAGCCCTATGGTGATAAATGACCCCGCACCAGGGGTCACTTGTTTTACATAGAGTTATATAGGAAAATCTTAAAAAATCTTCTTCCATGAATGCATAAGGCCTAGAGCTTAGATATTTGGTATGAAGCATCATCTTATGGGCCACTACCAAGATTGTACAAATCATAGCCCTATGGTGATAAATGACCCCGCACCAGGGGTCACTTGTTTTACATAGAGTTATATAGGAAAATCTTAAAAAATCTTCTTCTATGAATCCATAAGGCCTAGAGCTTAGATATTTGGTATGTAGCATCATCTTATGGGCCACTACCAAGATTGTACAAATCATAGCCCTATGGTGATAAATGACCCGCACCAGGGGTCACTTGTTTTACATTTATATAGGAAAATCTTAAAAAATCTTCTTCATGAATCATAAGGCCTAGAGCTTAGATATTTGGTATGAGCATCATCTTATGGGCCACTACCAAGATTGTACAAATCATAGCACTATGGTGATAAATGACCCCGCACCAGGGGTCACTTGTTTTACATAGAGTTATATAGGAAAATCTTAAAAAATCTTCTTCTATTAATCCATAAGGCCTAGAGCTTAGATATTTGGTATGTAGCATCATCTTATGGGCCACTACCAAGATTGTACAAATCATAGCCCTATGGTGATAAATGACCCCGCACCAGGGGTCACTTGTTTTACATAGAGTTAAATTGGAAAATCTTAAAAAAATCTTCTTCATAATCATAAGGCCTAGAGCTTAGATATTTGGTATGAAGCATCATCTTATGGGCCACTACCAAGATTGTACAAATCATAGCCCTATGGTGATAAATGACCGCGCACCAGGGGTCACTTGTTTTACACAGAGTTATATAGGAAAATCTTAAAAAATCTTCTTCTATGAATCAATAAGGCCTAGAGCTTAGATATTTGGTATGTAGCATCATCTTATGGGACACTACCAAGATTGTACAAATCATAGCCCAATGGTGATAAATGACCCCACACCAGGGGTCACTTGTTTTACATAGAGTTAAATAGGAAAATCTTAAAAAATCTTCTTCTATGAATCAATAAGGCCTAGAGCTAAGATTTTTGGTATGTAGTAGCATCTAATGGTTCATTACAAAGATTGTCAAAGTCTTGGCCCTACGGTGATAAATGACCCTGCGCCCAAGTCTTCTCTGAAACCATATGGCCCATTGCTTAGATATTTGGTGTGTAGTATTGTCAGGGGTAAAATGTTTTAGATTAAGTTATATCAGAATCCTTGTCTGTTTAAAAACCTTGACATCAGTTGAAGCAATGGTACTCAGGTGAGCGATTCAGGGCCATCATGGCCCTCTTGTTCATGTACGATATTCTAAAAGAATGTCAGACGCATAAACAGGAGTTCGCCATGAAATTATATTTATTTACTATATAGCGATTGTACGAGCAAATAGGTTCAATTATGTAGCTTGCTCACCAGGTGCATTGAATTTTGATATCCGGATTTGAAATTCCCATAATTAGCGACATTTTGTTGCGTTGTAAACAACGCTACATTAAGATGAACTAACTCCAAACGGCGAAAAATATGATAAATTAATCTTAAAGGAAATATATTTGTATTAAAACGTCAATAACAATATACAGGGATGAACTAAAATTTGGTAGTTTAAAATGAATTAAGTCCCCCTTAAAAGAGCACCACATGGGGATGTAAATAAAAAAAAGCAATCTTGGTAGATAGTAACCTAAGGAACATGTGCCAAAAACTTTGAAATCCAGCAAGTACTGTTGGACAAGAATTTTTTTTTCAAATGTGCACTATATACATACAAGGAAAACGGGCTCCGCCCCTGACGGTCATGTTTTTCATCGGATCCAGATAATTGGAACAATTTTGGTAGAGAGTAACCCAAGAAATATTTGTGCAAAAAATCTTTGAAATCCACTAGTACTTTTGGAGAAGAAGATTTTTGAAGTATTCACATTTTCTCCCTTTCGTTGCCATGGCCACCAGATTTTGGCATTATTGGTTATTCTTTGTTTACTTTTCCAGATACGGATTTTTTTTTTCATAACGTTCAAAGGTTTCTTATTCGTGATGCCTTCTCGTGATAACCTATTATTTAAAAATGTTTCTAATGATAAGGACAACATATTATAGTTCGTTTTGGGAACATAGAAATTGGGCCATATAGCATATGACGCTTGGGATAAGGTCAAAATGTTTAACGATTTGTTTACGACGGGCGCCGTGGACCAGTGGTAACAAACCTGATTGCTGATCCGTTTGGGACAAGGATTATTCATGACCTTCTGAATTGCAAAGTACTGGTTAAGACCAGGAACTGCTGATTGGGATTAAGTATAAGTTGGAAGAACTTGTTTCCCAGTCGAAATAAAATAAATCAGTTTTCATTTTCGAGAGTAATTGCTAGAAGGAAATACATATGAACTTATATAATTATCGTTCAATTCTTTGATTTGTAATGTATCGTTTTTTGTTGGTTTTGTTTTTGTTTTTGTTTTATTTTTTTTTATTTATTTTTTCCGGTGTTAAGCATTTGATGTCTATATGATTGTTTATTATTGTTTAATGATATTTAACACGTCATTGCTCTCAGTGTAGATACTCTTTAACAACTATATTTTATATAATCATAGTGATGATTATATGTTAGATCATTATTTACTATCATTATTCATAGTTTATAGTAGAAAATATATAATAATATTTGTCCATATTATCATTTAAAGTGCATCGTAGACCATTAATAGCATACAAGTCTGTACATATGAAGATTAAGAGTTTAAACTCAGGGGCATGACTCTTTAATAACCTTCAAAGAACTGGTCCAACCCATGAATAATCTCATTCAATTGAATTTGATGACAATTAACACAATTATATTCACATAATGCGATTTGTTTTATTTAAATTTCTCGCATAGCGGATGATCCCGTTCAACTAAACATTGCACGTAAACATTTTAGCAAAGGCCACTCTATGGAATCTGAAAACTGACCTTTAGTTGAGTTAACAGTTATACAGACGTAAAAAATCTTTATAAATTTAGGGCATTTTAACGTTTTACTAAAACGGAGTTGACCGAGTAGTTGTGATAACTAGGTCATCATGTCCTACATCTAGGAACCTATAGATACGTCTAGTGCCTGACTGACCATTTAAACTCCCGTTTTATATAGATATGATAAGAAACATGTAATTCTAACACGTGCTAGGTCAGTCATCAAAAGTTCATTTGCAAGCGAGCTGGACAATTCATAAAACATAATACTAGTATTTACGGCCACGACAATTTAAACAAAACAAAAAAAGATAAAGAAAGAAAAAAAAACATATCTTATCCGCTACGTAGTAATATATTCAACATCATAAGTACTTACGCATTTTTTTTATTTCAAAATAGGAAATGCTTACATATGCTTTTAATCATATATTACTACGAAAGCGTCTATTTCAGTATCATTATTACAGGTGTATCATACTCCTATGCTTTTTTAAATAATTATCATCATTATGAATACTATGATTTCCTGGTTAGACTAGAAATATAACGTTTTAGGTAAAGTGTTTCTTTTGAAAACGTGAAAGTCAGTTTGTAGTATGGTTTGATTTCACCTTCCGGTAATATAGGTTGTTGCACTTTTCATTGAATATTTCTGCATATTATTTATCTAACCTTTTCTATTTTGTTTAATTCCTTCAATAAATGTTACCCCAAGTTTAAAAGAAGGAAACGTGAAAAGCATTAGTTGACTTGACTTGACTATTTGAGTTTACCGTCGCTTCGACAGTATTTCAGTCATATAGCGACGTCCAACTAATTACAGGTTGAGGAAGACCCCGAATGCACTGAGGTATCCGGGTAGAACCACCAACCTACCGCAAGCCAGCTGAAAGGCTTCCTAACATGAAAATCCGAATGACCCTGCCGAGATTCGAACCCACGCGGTAAGGAACATTGGTTATTGAAAGCAACAAGTAACAAATGTAAACAGTTAACATTGCCAATTAATCATCATATATTATCACATCATTTATTTTATTATTTTCCGATACAACTATTACTTTAACGTTCAGCTATTCTTTTGAAAAACCAACAACAACAACAACAAAAAGACTCGTTGCACTTCATACTAACCTTCACTTATGTAATTTACTCTTCATTCTTTTTCTAGTTTTCGCTTATTCCCTATTCTTTCCTATACATCTCCAATTTATTTATTTATTTATTTATTTGTCATCATGTAATGTTGTCATGACGACACGAATGTCTTTTTGTGCCGTGTGGGATCGATGACATGAATACATCGCGTTTAAATTCATGGCGAATTGCAGATGAAGTAGTTATTTTGTAAATAAAATACAGGTAATACTTTTGTTATAGGGATGGGAATCGCAAAAACTTTTTCTCCAAGCATATCGTGATACGTATCATTACATTTATATCTATAAATATATTTTTTTTTTTTTTCGGCGTAGCTGTATAATTTCGATTTCAACTCGCATCTTAAACAATCAAATGTACGCTAAAAGCGGTAATAATTCTAAGCTGAATAAAAGGACTCCTGTTATTGGTTAACGCATCGTTATGGACTATAAAATTACTGTAAATTAGGGGTGCAGCTTGTATATATCATTCAGCTTGGTGTTATTACTTTTCTTTTTGATGTAAACATGAAAGTGATTTCAGTAAGTTAAATACAATCCTTTTCCATCAATTGAGGAATGCTACTTTGTGAAAATGATTTAAAACAACAAAAAAGAATCCACCGTGTTATGACATGAAACCCCTTAATTACTATGTATATTGAATTCTTCCAGCCTGCCGAGATGCTCTCATTGAAAATTAATTCGCCAAAACCAAAACAACTAATAACGCTTTTATATCATAATTGTCATATGCAATAATGATATGAACAAATATCAAACAAGCCTTTTTTGTATTACCGTCTATAAATAAGTATATTTCATAGAACAAATACTGAACTATTTCTAGAGCGTACTAAATTTGTTGTGCGTCGGTCTTTCGCGCGCTTTTCCTCGGAATGTTCTAGAAGACTGGAAATCTCGTTTTTCTTTCATCCTACGCCGAATATCTTTTTTCAAGATATTTCTTGTTCCAAATAAAGTGCATGCATTTTGTGAAAATCAGATTGAAAAAAAATAATAAAAACTAGCTCTAAACGTTGTAAATGCTTTGAATCATTGAGATAAAATGCTTGTTACTGTATAATTATGTAATTGACTTATCAGCATTCTGGCAATCCTTTTGATTTTGTAGAAGGAAATAGACTGATAGTTTATGTGTGTTAACGTCTATAATTATGCTTCTAATTTGAAATTGTTCATGTTTTTATTATAATAATCATAAGTGTATAAGGGAGGTTTCAATATTTAGAGCAACTTATATATCATCCTTTTCCACGAAATGCATGTTTGCCTTGATTGTAGTTGCGGACCACAATTTCCAAAGCCGGATAAGTTCTGTTAATGTGACTTGTTAGATTTGTCATTTCGCCGGCACATTTCGCCATTGAATCGCCTTTTGTTGCATATTGCAACTTCTTCCTCAAATATGTCAAGGTATTTTTTTTTTTTGTTCTTCTGGATACCCAAATATCACAATACGGCCGATTTTGCTTTGGCATTTGAACTAGAGCAAATTCGTACATACTACTGTATAAATAATTACCCTTGCAATTGAAATGCATCCAGATTGTCAAATAGAATTTCGCACTTAAAAAACCCAGTCTATCAATTAATTTTTAAGTAAAGCTTTTAACTAAATGAGTGTTTGTATTTAAAGATCAAGTAAATACAAGTAGTAAGACTAAATAACGTTAATAGAAAAAAGTAAACATATCAGTTTGGCTCCAGCGTACCGATACGAATCGTTCCGGGCCATAATCACGTTTATGACGATATATCGGTGATATCGCTGTGCATCCCTACCTTTAAATCTATGCCCTATGGACTCAAGTTTTGCAATAAACATTTTTTTTTTGAAATTAACAGTTTTACTTTCTGTACAGTTAAACTCTGTAACAAGCAGATAATGAGAAATTGTGGAAACAACTGCATGGTAACAGTAAAGATGGATTGTCTTACAAAACATCTTGCAAACACTCATTCATTAACCCAATATATTATTCTATGGAATAAGGAGACTCCCCTATCATAAAATAAATACATGTAAAAAAATAAATAAGACTACCCGCTCTTTGTATTTCGAGTATGACTCTTCTACATCTAGTCACAGTTTATTTTGTGAGGCCAAAATCAAAAGACTGCATTTTTGTCTATAATATGTTAAATGGCTAATATCAAACTATCAAACAAATCAGAAACAAAAACAACACAACCACTGACCACAATAAGAAAGTCAAAGCACTGAGAGCACTGTCAGAAGCGAAAGTTAAAATGTGTGAATTATAAAGTCAATCCCTTTTATTTTTTGTGGTATGCATGTTAACAATCGGGGAAGTAAAAGCTTATTAAAACAGCAGGTAAGATAGATTATTTAATTATTGGTCTATGTCAAATTAAACAAAAAAGGATAAGGAATAGTGGTTCTTAGTATTGATCCTCTCAATACCTTTAATACTTAATGAATTTAAAATAATTTTAATAGAAAAGCAAGAAAAGACAAGATGAAGTTATTGTTCTTGGTCACATCACATCCTTCCCATGTGTAAAGAATAATATCAATGCCTCCAATAGTTTTTCAAATATTTTCTAGAAAAACATAATTTCACCATACAAGTAGGTAAAAGAGATGAAGCAACGTAGTGTTATTGTTCTTGGTAAGTAAGGTTTGACCATTGTATAAAGTATAAACTCAATCCCTTAAGTACCTTCGGAGTTGTGACATACAGATGCGACTAGAGACACTACATCATTTTAGACTCTAACAAGAAAAGATTAAAAACAAAATGTTTCAGTTGACGGCTTACATTAAACATACTGTCTCCCTCTCATTTCTATTGTTTTGACTTTATATGTCTGTCTGTCTATGCGAAGGACACTCATATTAGAAAAATCGACCTCTCTATAAATGATATATATAGAGAGAGGGGTCATTTTTTACTGAATATCAGGGTCCTGTGGTCTATGACAATCAAACTCAAAATAATGGTAGAATAAAAATTAAAAACTAGAACTAAATAATCTATATATAACACCCCCCCACCCCCCCACCCCCAAAAAAGGGGGGGGGGACTAGAACTCACGACCCCTTGCAAGAACAAAATACTGAACAACGCTCTTGCCGATTGAGTTAATTTCGCAGCCACAAATTTGTTGTGCAAATAAGGTTACTTATAGCTAGTTTAATGAATGAAACTCAGGATGAACACTGAATTATAAACTTGCTTCTTTTACAGTTTTATTTGCACAGAAATTGTGATTATACCAAATGCTTTCAATATCCTGCAATATATCTAACTTTTATCAAAACTGCAATGTTGACCTACAACCAGTGGGATTATTTTTCAACGCGAATGTATGGATAAGTGACGGTAATGTGATTGTAAGTATGTGATTTGCTTCTAACTAATCACAAATCTACTACTGTACTACCTAATATGCTGCAAAATAAAAAAGATAAAAAACGGGGGAGGGGAAGAGACTAATAATCTCTTTTTCAGAAGCTTCCATGTAGATAACATCATACCTACTGCTTAAGCACTGATATCAATCGATAGGGGCGAGATGTATTTCCATTTATGTCCGTCTTGCGTTCCATAAGTATATCAGCAACTGCTTCTGCATTTTCTCTTTATCGACGTCTCTGTTAAAGTCGTTTCCGACCTGAATATAGCACGCGTTTTTGCAATAGGACCATGTGTATTTGACCCTGCCTCGTATCCGAGAGCATATATTGTAAGGTCAATATCAAAAATCTATTCAATAATTCAATGTTCTAAAAAATTTGCATATAAATTTGAAATGTCATATTAACTTAACTAGTCTTGTTTCGTTAAGCATTCACCATCTCTAATTTGAATACCCATGAATTAGTCTACGTGTTTATACATGTATATAAGTGGTGTGTGTTTCCTTATCAAAATTTATAATGCAAACTGACTTATTGAATCCTTGGGTTATTTTAAACTTATTTGTTTACTTGTCATATTCTTTAGTTAACTATTTATTACACATGCTACTATGATATAAAATTATTCGAATTGAATCAGACCTAGTAAGATCATTGATGATAATAAATATCTTTATAAAGGTTGTGGATGGACACAACTTAGAAAACTGAGGGAATATCAAATATTTAAAAATGTTCATACTTTTAATGTACTTAACAATAATGTTCATTTATTTCCACCCCTTATTGGGGTGAGATATGATACAGATTAACGTTGATCTCGTATCCCATATTTTTTATGTATTATCATTTTAAAACTCTTTCTTGTTCTAGATCTTATTTTAAATACATTTGGAAAGAGGAAGTCATCTGTTCTGTTTGTTGACCTTCCGAGTACTTTTATTGACCATTTTCTTGGATGATCCCAGCTAAGCTGTTTTACGTACGTTCATAGTCAATTTCTATATAAGTGATAATGTTTCGAGCTACTTGGAATTTCCAAACATTCAGTCATTGTATCGTCAACTTCGGAGTAAATTAATGTCCTTAGAGCAAAAATTATTATTGAAGATATAATACTAGATAAAAAAAATAATCTATACATTTTTTTTTTCTTCAAGTTCGCCCTTCAGATTTAGGTGATTTTTTTTTTCAAAATTAAGAACATACTGGTGCATTATATCCTTGATGGTAGTTCAGGAATCACCTTATTTAAGATAAATAATCAAATTCCGCTACATATACCCTACCATTTTTACATGTGTTTTGCACTAACATTTGTTTTATTAAGCCCATTAAGGTTTTTTATTATATTATCAGAAAAAACAACAACCGAAAATATATATAATTCCTATGGTAAGGATCGTAACTTTTATATAATACCTTGTGTTTCAATGTCATTTTATTGGGTTTAGGAATATATTTAACCCGAACTATTTAAAACTGAACGGTAACTCCCAGAAACTGTAAATAAAGGGACAAAGATGACACATATGAGTGCCTTAACCGGGATGTCTCATGTCTTCTTGAGATAAACAAAGTGCTGAAACACTGCAGTTTCACGCCTAAGACATGTGGTATGATACCACAATCGGTCATATTATCATGACACTAGGCCAACAAGTCCTGGAAATAAGGGGCTATGTCAGTATCTTTTAGCGACTTTGGTGTGTCGCAGTCGGGGATCCTTGTTTAAGCGCGGCAGCTCTATCCACTCGGCAATCTGGACCGGAACAAACAAACTTACATATTCTACATGTTAAACTGTTCTACAACAAACAAAACAACGCTTCTTCTAAATTTATTACTGTAATTATAGATGCTGATCATCTAAAAAAAAATCTATTTTCATTTTTACTTATTAGGAATCTATATGACGTAACATAATTAAACATCACGCATGTACTTAATTTCCTGACTACTAGTAGTTGTCAATCAATAGCTAAGCGTCCAATTTGCCATCGTTTTCTGACAACAACTAAACCATTTCCGAGTTTCCGATTCAATAGACGTGATTGAATATTAAGCTTTGTTTAATGTTTGATTTTCTAAAGCTTTAAATATTCGGTGTAAACTCGACGGAATGGCATTTGGTCATAAAATTGTGTTTAGTAAAGCAAAGGAATATCATAGCAATATGTATATATTTATCCTTCTTGTTCTAGTCAGTGTTCATGGACAAGTGGAAGGGTATTCTATGCAAGATGTAGACAGACTTATGAATGATCTATTATCAGGTCATTCTCCATTGGCAAGACCAACAGCTAATCATTCTGAAACCACTGAAGTGGATTTCGAAATTTATCTTGTAGCAATAACGGAATTTGATGAAGTTAAAGAGACCTTAACGCTCAACGCTATTATAATACTTCAGTGGACTGACGACTATATGGTATGGGATCCTGACACCTATGGTGGGATTGAAGATTTTGCTGCTGATGGGTCTCTTCTCTGGCAGCCAAAACTAACGCTCATAAATACTGTAAAGGATATAAAGCCTGAAGGGCAAGATTGGGCTAGTGTGCGTGTCTACCACGATGGAAATGTTACAATGATAAGTGGTTCGGTAATCTCCATACCATGTCCTGTAGATGTGTCATATTACCCAATGGACACCCAGACTTGCAATCTAAAATTTGTCTCTTGGGGCTTCTTTCCTGAAGAGGTCATCGCCAGATTTTCTGAAAGAACATTCAAAACTGATCTATTTGAAGGACATGGAGGATGGGATGTTGTCAACTCTCGTGTATCTTTAGAAAAAATCAGCGTCTTAAATGTCCAAATATCCTTAAAGAGAAAATCAACTTTTATTATTGTTAACACAGTTGTACCTCTCACCATGATGGGGATAGCAAGCCTGACCGTCTTCCTTCTCCCAATCGAAACTGGGGAAAGAGTTTCTTACAGCAGTACCATAGTCATGGCCATTGCATTGTTCTTGTCAGTGATTGGCGACAGTTTGCCTAAAACTTCGAACCCTGTTCCTATTATATCCTTCTACCTGATCTCAATCCTGAGTCTTAGTGTTGCAATAATGTTTGCCAACATTGGTATCTTGAGGACATTTCATTCAAAACAGCGAGAAGTAATTTCAGATCAGTGTTATTGGATTATGAAGATGTTAATATTTCTAAAGTGTATTCCCAATTTAGGAAAGGTCCGACGACCACCGTTAGAGGCAAAAGGCGGACACTGTAAATGCACTGGTGATACCTCGGTAAATACTGTTGAGCCAGTGTCACAAGACGGAAATGAAAAGCAAGAACATGAATGTACATCAGAAATGGACTCATTTCATAATTACAATGTTGATGATTTGAGTTCAGGACTAAATTCGTTTCTCGTGATTATCTTTTCAAGTGCTTATCTTATCATAACAATAGCTTTTTTTTTCTTAATGTATTTGAACACATAAACCATTATGGCTTAAATATTTTTTCCTTTATATTGATTTTCTTTCTTTTACACCTTTGTGATGTTTCTTTTTCTACGCTTTAGAATCATTGACATTAACATAGATTGTTCTTGCATGACTTATATGCATATCTGAGAAGGTAATATTATCGGTTGCCAAATCATCATATACATGTTTTAGGCCGTCTATGCGTTTATTGTGTGTTATTCTTACAGTACTTTGTTAAAATCATATATCTAATGATTGGATGTTGCTTCTGGTTTGTATAATACCTATGATTACAGACCTAAGCACCTGGTTGTACATGTAAGGTACCAAATGAGCCTAAGTTCTTTTTTTTATCTTTCGAATTTCCCTTCATGAGATGTTGATAGTTTGCAATGATTATATCAAGCAGACATTTTTGCCTAAATTATCTTTTTTTACTCTATATGACTATATCTAGATTTGTTCTCTGCATAGTAAGTACCTCTATATATCAATTTCATTGACATCAGTTATCTAATCTTTTTTAATTATTTGTTGGTGTCTTTGTCAAGTTTTAGCAGAAGTAATTGTAAGTCACATACTATATTTTTCTCCAGAAGGCCTATTCCAATAAATTTGTATATTGCAATACATTCTTTGAGGATTAAAAATATATACATGTATGTATTGTATGCTATTAGGAGGCATTGGCTTAATCGGCTATAGCTTGTGTTTTAAAAAAGAATTATTCTAAAAAAGTCATTATGCAAAACTAAAACAAAAATCAATAACTGTATTGAATGAAAATGCATCTTCTGTTTAGGATTTTAAAGATCTTACACAATATACTTTCTATTGTTATAAAGACTACCAAACAGCGTCGTCGTTAGATAGATAGATAGATAGATAGATAGATAGATAGATAGATATATAGATAGATTTTGGCATTGGCAAATACAACATGACATAAACATTTCTGCAATAAAAATAAAAACTATAGGAATATAAATAAATGAATATTATAGTTATATAATAAAACCATGTTATAAATACCAGCACCAGGGTTAGCACAAGAAAGAGAGAACTCTTGTTTCCATTGTGGACCCTTATGTGGTAATATGACACGGAGAGGCAAAACTAAGTTGTTTACAATTACAATAAATTATCACAGTAATCATACAGTATTATATCACAGATAATTTATAGTATTTAATAAAATGTTGCATATCACATAGTAAAGTTTATCACAAGTATTAACCGGTATAACACATTGTTGTAAAGAAAGAAGTTATGAAATATGGTGCTGGTGATCAGTATAACCTGGGAAATAATTCATTCATACTTACTTTCCATCCATGACATTTCGTCAGCAGTAATTGTCATTAGGGTCAGTGTCGTAGGCAATATCGGCAGACGCAGTCACATGGCATTGCTTCTAATGTTGAAAGCATTATTTTCGAAAGTTATGTCATGCCGAGATTTTAAGCGTTCAAACCATCAAACAGAAGCTTCTAGGTCTAACTTTAAGACTCTGAGTTGTGCTACGAAGATTTTTGACTTATTTCGCATTTTATTACCGCAATGTTTTACTTGTGCTGTCTTGAAATGCATTGTTTTGAGATTGTGTGGCTAAATATCGATGAATAAAACTACATCCGAGACGTCAGC
>CM037787.1:37446976-37495413 GCA_021229015.1 Solen grandis
TTGTTAAGGACGATGTCTTTGGTGTACTACTGAGTGGTTGGATTTCATTTTTTCTGCTGTTCTATGGCAGCGTCCCAACTGTCGAATCCCGCCATATCCTGTTGATTAGGAGTTATTTCCTGCATGTATGGCTCGGTGATTTCCTCTTTATTTGTATCATCGTCACTTATGATAATGACTTCTTTTGTGTCCACTTTCTTTTTCTGTGGTTCTATCACTGTTTCATCTGCTTTGCATGAGCATGACGCTAAGCCTGGAATTCGTAAGTTCAAATTCAATTTTCTGTTCTTTTTCTTTGTCACTGATTTGTTTGACTTTGAACTCTTGCTAGAGTACGGGCTAACTGGATAACCCAAACTTTCTTTCCAATATTTCTTCTCGTCCATAATGTACTTTTTTAACCTTCTCAAAGACCTATATAGATAGCAGTTGATGTTCAAATCAAATGAGTTGTATATTTCCTGCATAGGCCACGGCACTTCTGAATTTTGAATCTGTACAATATACCAATCCAACTGTTTTCGCATTGTCTTTCTGATCTTAACTTTTTCCCAGTAGTGTGTGCCCTCTTTGAAAATAATGACTGGGAAATTCGATATGTCCTCTACATAGAATTTCTGGCGAGCGTTTGGGTCTGTCAATGACTTGAGGTATGATGTCACGTTTTTAGACAGATTGTCTATGCCAACTGTTTTGTGAGATCCGAACACCAATGATGATGGGTCCTCAAAACGTTGCTGATAAAACTGTTCAGAGGGTTTGTAGACGTGGTTCTTGATCACTTTTGCCAGTGTTGGTTCGGTTTCGTTGAGAACCTGCCAGTGGATTTCACTCACTTCATCAATATTATCTTCTACTTCCTGCAATCCCATCTCACACCACATGTCAGGGTTCCGTTCTGCAACTCGATGCATTTCTTCAAATATGCAACCGAAATATAACGAATTTGGATTCTTCACATCCTCCAGGAAGGGGGCTGTTTTCAGTTCCATGTGGTGAAACATCCTGTTTAGAAATGCCTCCTCTTCCTGGGAAAAAAAGGCCCAAGGTCGTGTATTGGACGACATGAGAACAGGAGTGCGTGGAAGTCTCTTCGGTTCGCGGTTCTTAATATTGATGGTAGTGCTTTGCCCTTCCAGAACTTTTTTCAGCTCCTCCACCTGTTCTGGCTTGGTCAGCTGAATCTCTGGGATGTGGAGAACAAGTTTATCTATGCACTTCTGGAAAGCGAACTCCGCTGACTGCACTGTCTGTCCGGTATGATCACTGAAGGGGGTTAAAGCGTTTAAACCAGTATGATTTGCCAGCATTACTGGCGCCGTGCAGGAAAAGACAATTCTTTTTCGGTATCCTCTTGTCGAGTACAAGAAACATCTCTAACAGTATTCTTCCCAACTCGATATTTTGATGTTCTCACCAGGTAGCAAACAGTTTGCCAGTTTCGTTGATCGACATGGTGTCATCATCTGGAAGATATTCGTTTTTCAGCTTCAGAGTATATGGATTATCATCCTTTTTCTGCTGGAAATGCAATTCCTTGAGTGCTTCCGCCCTGATTGAACTGAAGTTGGGGATCAGACTTACGTATCTCCATAAATCGAGATCAACATCATTCTCCGTCCTAATTATCTCTTCCAGCATTGTGTCTGTTTCGGTGGTGTTATATTTCGTCAATAAAGATTTCAGCGTTTCTACACGTCTTGTTGTCTTGCTTTTTTCCTCTTGCTTCTGTTGATTTGAGACTTTGAACTGCAGGGTAGAACCCTCCGCCATGTTATCAATAACTTCGGACATGCCGATGTTCTGCTTGGCCATTTTCTTCATCATGGGATTGCTTATAGGTGTCTGATCCTCCTCCTCGTTCTGCCCTCTTCTGGCAACATGTCTATCGGTACATAATCTCCCCGAGATGAATACTTCGCTTCAGTATGGAGGCCAATTGAAAGGTTGTTGCATCCCATCAATAATCGGGGCTCTTGTAGCAAATGTTTGCACAGATTGAGGGGATACTTAACTTGTTGGTATTTCACTTGATATTACCCTTCTTTAATTCCTTCCCGAGCTGTGTATAGGCATACGTTTGTGAAAGTTTTTTGTTTGGTTTCATTGGCCACGAGAGGTGGATATGCAATCCTTAACCTGACAGTTTTTGTGCCTCCTCCCCGTCGTGCCATATGAAAGCACACGGGAGTGAATTGCAAAATTCTTTACTTGATTGTTAATGCGTTGTTGTTTCTCCTCCATGTTTTGATATACCTGAAGCTGTGTGCTGAAATTGATAGTCGGCCAATTCAAAATGTTGGATTTGTGTTCCCGTAATGTTCATCCGTCGGTACGTTCCAAGCATGTGCCTTTCGGCGACACCTTAATTTTACCGTCTTCTTCGAGCTGAAAAACTCGATTTCTCTATAGTTGACGGGGAGATCAGTCCATTTAATGATAGATTATAAACCGAGCATAGATTTCTCGGATGTAATCGCCTTTTCCAAGAGATCGGTCGTTATCGTCTTTAGGCCTCTTTCCCCTATCAGGTCTGGAAATTAAAAAGATAAACACTACTTGCAACATGAACTAACTTTATTAATTAAGCAAACTGACTTAAATCTGTAAGGGTGTATTATAGATGCAAGACCCGTAGGTCAAGAATATTCTGATACAGCAGAAAATATGGAAATGCATTGTCAATTATATCAAGCATGGACACCACCACCTGTAAATGCATTAATGATACCATCGTTTCCAAATGTGATATTTATCTATAAGGTACTGTATCTTTAACTGTGTCAAAAATAGCATTCAATTGTCCTGTTGGATTTCCAGAATTTTGATTGCATTGCTGCAGATTTTACCAAACTTGGAGTTTCTGATGATCCTATCTTTGTTTGCAAATATGTTGGTGTTATGATACTGTCTATTTCTTGTTTAATGACTGACACTAATGCTTCTCTACTGTATGAACGTAATACGTAATATTTGTTCTACTTTAATCTCTATCTCATGTATTTTTCCCTTCAATAGTGATATGTCTACTGGTAATGGATATTGTGGTTTCCTACCTCCAAATTGGTCCACACTGTTTAATTGATTACTTAACTTTATTACTTTGTGATTTAGGTCTCTCCAATTACTGTTCATGAATTGTGATTGAACTAATTTAAGGTCATTAATTTCTGATAGTAAATATTTGATTTTTCCTGTTTGTGATAAGTTATTAACTTCTGTCATTTGATTTTCTTTTTTTACATCTAATTCAACAAAGTTTGGATTGTTTGGTAATTTTGGTTCGATTTTGTCTTCTGCTGGCATTTGTGTACTCTTGTTTCAATAACATAAATCATAATGGAATTCCTACATGTTGAAACCTTGTAAGTTGCTTTTTTACCATAGTCTTGGATTTGTTCTGTATCATTTACTCCATCTGTAATGTAGTAGTTAGTTTTCAAATAAGAATGTTTTATCGACGTCTGCTTGTATGATGTATCTGTGCTTCTTGGTTTTTTAAATAAGTGTTTTACATACTAAAAACCTCCAATTTTGTTGTGGGTTGGAAATGCCTATCAAGTATGTTAAGTTCTTTAAATCCCCAGTCAGGATATCTACCACCTTGTGGTTCTCTTGTTTAATCAGACAATGTATTTTGAAGTTGGATTGTAAAAGATATCTAAATTGGCTTGGATCTATCTGTGTATTTAATGTTTTGGTACATGTAATATATTTGCAACAAGACCAAGGTATCATCATTCATATCTTCCCAAGCATAAATAAATTGGAAAATATGTTTTAAAAATAATGTGGTTCGTTGAATGATTTCCACGACTCCATGTTGCTCTTTTGGATACATAAATTGAAATCCAGTGGTGGTATCAGTCCAATTCCCTTTCATTGTTAATACTGATGGGACTTGGATTTGTCTGAATATTTGAATTCTTTTGTCAAATTGTTAATCTCTTTTGAGCGAAATGTCTATAAATAGTATGAACTTTGTTGAACTTGTTTACTGTTATTGAATCTCTGGATCATTTGTTGATCTGATTGTACATCAAATAATTGCTCTAATTGGTAATTATATTTAACGATCCACATCATAATTATCATTTGAGTAGATGTATAATCTGTTGTAATTGCTCTCTGTTTAAAAACTTAGCCATTGTTTGCTGTGATCATCACCGACTCTGTTCAGTCATTCTGGGTTTTTTGTCCAGTGGCTCTTCTCCTCCTTCGTCTCCTCCGCTTTTTCTCTTTATCGCAGAATACTGCCCGAAGGTTCAGTTTCGGCCGTCCTGGCTGTCTGGAATGGAATCATATGCTGGTTGTCACTGAATAAGTCTTGTGAATTTCTATGTTCTGGGCTAACTGGTTGTATTGGTCTGTCGTGTCTTTTTGGTTGTTGTTTCATGTAAGTAATTTTTTGAATTCTACTTATGTAATATTCTCTGTCTTCTATAAAGTCTGCTGCTTTTACTAATTGATCTGGTTGGAATTTTGGACCCACCCACCTTGTACTTGTGATGGCAAACGTATCTGTTATTTTTGCTGGTTGTGCTTGAAGTGTCTTTTTTTATTTTAGTTTTGCCCATGGATTTGCTTTTCCATTTGCAACTACTTCATTTATTCCATCTATTCTTTCTTGTATTTTGTGTTTGTTTGATTCTTTGATTAAGTCTAAGTCCCCATATTTGCATTAATCCTGATTTTTCCCATAACTTTCCCTCCTGAACCTAATTTAGGTATGGTGTATATCTCTGTTTGGTTCTTGGATTTGTCCATACTGGTGGATCTTTACTCCTATTTTTAAACCATAATTCTTTGGTCTTATGAATTGTATATTGTTTACTTTTGGTGAAGTATGAGTTGACGGTTTTACTTGTACTGGTAATAATGGTTCATCATTTTTTATCTGTCATGAATGTCATGGCATTTATTTTTAATTTTTGTTTGTCATTGCATCTTGATTAGAATGTACTTGTTCTGGTAATATATCTTCCAAAATCATCTATCATTTCTTGATCTAAACCTAAGTTTTTAATACTTGTTCCTGCTTTATTGGTGGTAATTCGTTTATATCTTGTCTTTCTAATGCTTTTCGGTTTGTCACTGTTATTGTTACTGGTTCATTTTTTTAGTAGTTTCTATTTTAGTATCAACCTTTTTCTTCTAATTTTTCTGATACTTCTTCTACTGTTTGATTTTTTCTAATTTTAGGTGAGAAGTGATGGAACTGGTTCTTTACTTGCATATTGCATACATTATTCCTGTTTAAAAGGCATTACAAAGTCTTCTGCATGTACTCCAAAGTTAATATCTTAATCTATCAGCTGCTGATTTCTCATATTTATCTTTGTAAATTGTAATTTAATCTTCTGCTTGCTCTCCTAGCATTTATAAGTTAATTCCCACCTTGTGGTGAATAGAAGAATTCTAATGTCGAACTATATGTACACTTAAAAATTTTGCTCTTCTGTTTGCTTTTTCCCCTTGCTGTATAGAATGGTGAAAATCTTAGGAATATGAAATTTGGATGTATTATAGGATTCTATTATTTGTGTTGCCATATTTGCTTGTACTCCAATACTGTATTAGTAACTTATTTGCTAATTTTAAACATACTTGCATTACATGGTTGTGCACCCATATCTGCAAAAACTAGCACATGGTTTTCTACAGATTCAAAAGTTAAATGATCTCTGTAGTCCTTGTCCTGACTTCCAATTACTAACTGTAAACATTCCATTTATTGGATCAAACACTGTCGTATCTAATTCATCGTATCTTCATTTTTAATGATAATGTTAATTCTGGTGGAATCTTATTTTAGCTCTAGGCAATTGACTTCATTATGTTTTGTGGTTCTACTACTGAGAAATTTCTGTTAACTCAAATAAACTTCTCTTTCCTATCGGCACAATATTATGTGGGCGGAATTTGCCTGTATAGTCTTCAAATACCTCTATCGTATTGTTTGTGGTGTTGTAACTATTCACCATCTGCTTGTATTCATCTCTACTACATATCAAATCAGTACATGAAATGAATGATTTAATATTTTGTATGAATTTGCTCTTGTCATATACTTCCTAAGTTTGTTGGTAATACAGATGCTTTATTTGTATTATAAGGTAAATATGATGCTCCCCCAATCCATGCTACACATAACTGTTTATTATCATCTGTTTCATAAGTACCACCAGTTGCCACTTATTCCTGGGCCTAGGAAATGTTATAAGTTCTACTAAATGTAACTGTTTCTGAGTATCCTACTTCTTCTTGTCTTGTAAAATTTGTATCAATTCCTAATTGGCCTGATGATTACCAAACAAATCCTAATTCTGTTTGAGTTTCTGTATTTTTTACCTCTTCTGTAGTCAATGATCTTTCTTTTGATTCTTAGTTGCCATTTTCTTGTAATGTATATAATATATCTATTACTTGTCTTCTGCTCTTTCAGTTTTTTAAATATATTGCTTTAAAGTCTTACTATGTCTAGCTCTTTGTAGTTCTTGACGACAGTATTTAATGTTATTAATTTAATAATAAGTTTTTCGTATTCATTCATAATGAATCAACTTACGATTTTACTTCCTCCTTTCCTTTCCTTTCTGAATTTCACTAATTTCACTTGCACTCTTAAAAAAGTCCCTCTGTAAGGTTAATATCAGTTTCTTGAAACCTAATATCTCGATTTGTTTCTTGTTGAGAAATACATTAATGTTTAAGATTTCATTGTTCACTTCATTGAAAAACAACTGCTTCAACCTCTAACTGTGATAGAATGTTTTAAATTTGTTTTGACTGTTATTTATCGTCTGCTTGAATGGTTCAAAGTTTTCATTGGTTTAAAACTTGTTTGTTTATGTTGGTTACTATGTCTGTCACGTGAATAACAAACGGTTACTAATGGCGGCCGAGAAATTTCACTGCCCGAACTGAAATGGAATGAAGAACACATCTTATTGGCTGGCAGTGGCAGTGGGGCAGAGGCGAGTGGTGAGCGACGGGGGCTGGGCCCTACGGGTCCCCCAGGCCCCACCACCTCGCCCCGGGGGTGGGGGGGCCATCGCCCCACCTGCCACTGCCAGCCAATAGAACCTTTGTTGTGTTTTTGGGTAGGAAGGGGCTTACAGACATCCTATAACATACTCTTTTAAGTGGAACCTTCATGTCAGATTGGTTTTCACCCCTGACCTCTGTCGCTCCTTTTTTTTGGCTGAAATTCTTCCATCAACAGGTTCTGGAGCTCCACACTAAATGAATTATAATCTGAAATAAAAAAATACATTTGTAAATACTTAAGTAAGTACATTATTGCAAAGCAACAACAGTTTGACACTATGGTTAAATATTGACTTTGTTGGCAGATAATATTTAGTTTGTTTCAATGAGGAGAAAGAGGGGTTATGTGAAAAAGTGGTTATAGTTGAGGTAAGCCCTTCACCACTGTGGGTAAAAGCCCCGTCTGGTCTGTTTGGATTATTCATGCCAGTGTGATGATTTTGGCCTGTCTATAGTTTAGAAATTATTTGGAAATTTTTTTCTTTATTATATAATTAAAACATTGTTTGTTTGAATGTTAGTATTACTTAGTGTGTGCTATTTTTTTTTTATATATTTTTGTTTTATTGATTTGTTGTCATATTTATTACTCCCTTTATTTATTAACATTTTGATATATCCGCATATAGATATCGCGGGAATTGTTTCAAAAGAAATAGATTTGTGTTTTTACGTATCCTTAAGATAAACAATTGCTAAATTATTGTTAGACAAACAGAGTTATGATTTTTGGGGTTTTGGTGGGCTTTTTATAAACCAAGCGGAAAATGTGTATATCATCAAATATATACTGATCCTAAAAGCGTAATTTTGTTCTGTTGCCTTCAATGTCATTATTGTCGGAGGGTAATGCTTTGATAAAAAATAAGGAGCCGAAAAGACTATGCAGACCCCATCCTCATGAGCTCGAACAGTTTGCCCTGGGCGTTTTTCTTTTCCCAGGAAGAGGAACGTTTTCTCAACCGCATGTACTCTCACAGGACCTCAAGCATGCGCCATTTCTAGAAGAAGTTGAAACTCCAAATTCCCTATACTTTGCAAATTTTTTGAGGAAATGACCAGACTGTCAAATGGGAATCAAGCATACTGGACCGACCAAGGCCTCCAAGAAGTGAGGACAACATCGGAGAAATTGAAGAATACATTTCCAAGTTCTGGCAGAGACCGAACCATCCCTTTCGAAATACCTAAAAGAACACAAATTCAGACAAAGTGAAGATGGTACCAAGGTCATTCGACAGTCCAAACAAGGTATGGGAACAACATAAAGACCATCGAAGGAGACATATTTCTTCAAATCTGTAGCTTCCTGAAGTCGGTGGACAGATCCATACATCAAGCAAGACTACTATGTAGAAGAGTATCTAACTTCCCCGTCCTGACCTTCAAAGAAAGAACATCACCGTACCAAAAAGATCAAGATAAAAAAAACAACTGAGAAAAAAGACGAGTATTACATCAAGGAAATTGAAAAAACAAGACCCAGAATGGCCCTTGGAAGAAACTCTATAACAATTTCGACAAAAACATAAAGACCAAGGATACCAGACACACGAAGGATCAGGAAACTCTCATGAATGAGAGAAAGTATCCAAGGAGATGATGGGCTACCCATTTAGCCATATAGCACAAGAACAGCTCCCAAAACACGAAGAAGACGCTCAAGAAGAAAAACAAGAGAAACCTGAATTGAATATAAGAGTCCTGGAATAGCAAGCTGCTCATGCCTAGCGGACTCGACACAGGTCGTAGAACCTACCAAACAACAGAAAGAACAACAAGAACAAGACATCATAATCATCAGTGATGATGAAAAGGACGGACCTACACAAACTCAGGATACAGAACAACAAGATGAAATAACACCCAATCAACAAGACATGCCAGGATTCCATACCTGGCAACACAGTACACCCAAGATCAACACCACAGACATGCCATATTCAATACAGAGATGGTGGACTGAGGAAATATCACCAATCCACAAATACATCGCAAAAACCAGAAAAAGTCCAACACAACTAATACAAGAAGCAAACATTCCAATATTACAAGATGCTCAAGAGGTGAGCTACGACTCCACGCAGCCAGAAATCTACATTACACCAAACAACTCACCAAAAAAAGCGAAAAGGAAATTAGACTTCACAGATGACAGCCCCCAAAAAAGGATAAAAGACGGAACAAACCCAAACATCGCCACGAATAAGAATTAGAGTAAACGAAAGAACCCAGACCTCACCAATCAAGACAGAAGAAAAGGACACACAAGTCAACCTGACGGACCTCTGGACATCCCAAAAACGACTTACTATGACCTTGTAATTTTAAAAAAAAAAAAAAAAAAAAAAATGAAAATTGTTATTGTATTATAAATAAATAAAAAAAAAAAATACAAAAAAAAAGAAACCGTGGGTTAAAATTGGCATTGATAGGCTGAGTCAATGTTAATTTTAACCTACGGTTTCTTTTTTTTTTTAAAACAAATTTTTTTTTGGCGGGAAATCGTATGCTACCAATATTTACAAAAAAATACACGTCACTGCCAAAAATTACGTCATGAAGGACACTCTAAACCGAAGGCATGCAGTTGGCATAGGCGAGGTAGTTAGCGGACGCTTTGCCCTAGGGTCAGGAATGTTAATGTCAGGAATGGGTAGTATATTCATTCAAGTCTTGTTTTTAAATCAAACATTGAAAACGGAAGGTGAAGTGTTGTTTTCCAAAATTTAACAGATATAAAGACAATAAAGCAAGTCCCTGTTTGAGGATAGAATCCTCAATAACGGACGGTACCAGAGTTTTAACGGTGTTCCATATTGCAGTCACGGTAAAAGGCTTGACTGTCAGTTTGGGAAAGACAGGAAAGAGAAGTCAAAGTTAAGAAGGAAGTCTGTTCAAATAAGTGTTTTTTTTTTTGTTTTTTTTAACCCTTTACTTCATATAGACTCATATTAATGCATTTGCAACGAAGCAGACCCTAAGACAGCTTCAATGAGAGCTGTCTGATCAGGTCTGCTTTATTTGTTTATACAATCTTGTAGCTCAAATTCTACACAGTTTGCAAAGACAAAAATACTGTTTCATATATCATTTAAATTTCAGTTAATTGATATTCATGAAGTCATAAATTGTACATGAATATTCATGAAGTAAAGGGTTAAGTAAGTGATTATTTTAAAAAGAAAAATATCTCCTATTATCATTTATATGAATTGTTCACAATGTGTTTAGATAAAAATGAATTTTACTTAAGTTAAAATCATTGTCTATCTGTGTTTGGTTGTGAATTTAACTACAGTTCCAAGTTTCAAGTGCATATTATTATACAAGGGTGATATTAATCATTTGTGCCTAATGAGAAACCTGTGGTTAAATATGCAACGAAACACGGATTCGATTCTAAACCTGATATTCTTCATTTTTTTTTATCCGCAATAATTTTTTTCTAAATGTTGAAACCTATTTTTAGATTTATTTATATTTGGTTCTTCCAAATAAACCATTGACGATAATAAATAAACGGATACATAAACATTGATTTTTCTAATTTTTTTTTATTTTGATATCTAACTGTCCTCTATAGTTCACAAAATCTGTAAATTATGTCATTTTTTACATCATCACCTGAGCGCATGAAGCTCCCACTGCACCCTGTGTTTGTTGTGAATGTACACACATTTTTTTCTTCTTGCTGTAATAGAGAGAAATATACAATTCATGTTAGAATAGAAATACGAAACGATTAATTTTACTTTAAATCAATTATTTTGTTGTTTTTAAATACATTTTAGTCGATCTATTTTCAAGTGTAAAAAGTTCATTTGATTTAAGTAAAGAAAGATTTATTCAGAAATATGCAATATTTATTGTTTATCCTTTTGAAGGTTGCTGAGGATCTACATACCAGCAAGGATCAAAGTTTCTTGCCCAAAGCACAAAAATGGGAGTGAAGCAGTAATCGTAATAAGAGAATTAAATCCAATTTCCATTCTAAGGTAAGTTATTTGCATGAGTTCATCGACCCAAAATCTAAATAATCAAAATGGGTTGAAAGGTTTCAATGTATATTGTAATAAATGTCTCTCCTTGTATATGTTAAATAATTTCTTGCGGCAAAGTCTGGGGTCTCATTAAATTAACCTTCATCATTTCTAGAAATGGACCATGACTGATAGAAACCACTTTGTAAAGCAGCAAAATTTTTATGCCCCTGCCATGAAAAGCAACTGGCATAATAGTATTACACTTGTCCTTGTGTGTTTGTGAGTGCAGCCATCCTGGCTCCAGCTGTAACTTTTGTTATGTATGGTCTTGTTTTAAAATTAATTGGCACAAGTGATCCTTAAGATAAGAAAATGTGTTGCAAACAAGAACCAGGTCCCTAGCTTGAAGATCAAGGTCACCTCACTTGTTATAGGTCAGGGTAACAGCACTTATTTGATTTTAAAATCATCTTCTTAATATAGTTTCTCATCATGTTCTTTGACAAAAATATCAATTCACAAAGAAAATTGTGCAGGCATCCACATCCTACGGAGACGTTTCTAGTTTCCTTCTGTAAGCTGTACCAGTTTACTGACCCATTCACAATCTCCGCCCAATCTTCACAATTTTAAGACATGTTTGGTAAATATTCAACCATATGTTAATTGATTTTAAAGAAAATGTTTGAAATATCAAGGTATGTGTTCTTTTTTGTATACATTGTTGTTGTTAAGACATAGGCTATTGAAAACTGTTTCCACAGGTGGAAAGACAACCCCCAAAATCTTTGCGGAAGGAAATTTGCAATGATTTCTTTGCGGAAGGAAATTTCAGGCTAGTTGGTTGCATACGGGCTGGACATCCAATTGACTGCTAGCTTCTGTATGTTTTGTGTCTGCCACCTACAGAGGCTCATACTGGGCATCAAGTCGGTCAGGTAAAATTCCTCTAGCAAGATGAGTCTTAATTTTTAAATTGCATTTAGAGACTGAGTGCATATCAAATAAAAATGTTACTTAATTTGTGAATTTTTTTTTATTTTAGAAATATCATTTTTTTTTCCATATAAATTCAATGAGAGTTTCATTAAAACATGTCTAATATACTGCAAGAAGGGCACATTATGTTCCCCTTTCCCCTTGAAAGAGACAGTTCATGAATACATTGTTTCATGAAATAGCAGCATCATAATTTCCCTCCCTATTAGGGAGCACATGCAAAACTGTAAAAATATACTTGTACCTATTTTACTATTTAGGACACATGTATAGAGCAGTTTTGAGGTCCTTCACAGAAACGCAATTATATTTATGAGTATTATTTTTACTCTATTTTTTTGCTTTTTAAGTTCACAGTTTGCAATGTCCACAAATTTCAGCACCCATTTCACAGTGAGCACTAATTTACGAATGTGCACTTACAGTATAGGTGCTGTTGTCTTGAGGTGTTTTTCATTGACTGTTGATCTGACTGTTTGAGTTTGGCTCCAATGTTGGTGAAAGATTTTCCTTACTTTCTTGGCACAAAATGCTGGTAAAAACCCAGGAATTTTGCTGACAGGAAAATAAGTATAAGTTGTACAACCCATGTCCCTTACAATTAAAATAGAGAAAATAGAGAAGTGTAAATGTTGAGTGTTTCCCGACATGAAAATCCCAAATAGACCAGACGGGGCTTTTTACCCACAGTGTGAAGGGCTTACCTCAACTATAACCACTTTTTACGTAACCTTCTTTCTCCTCATTGAAAACAAACTAAATATTTCGCCATCAAGTCAATATTTAACCATTGTGTCAAACTGTTGTTGCTTTGCAATAATGTACTTACTTAATGTTTTAAAATGTATTTAGACATAGTTCAGCTTATATTAATTCATTTAGTGTGGAGCTCCAGAACCTGTTGATGGCAGAATTCCGGCCAAGGAAAGGAGCTGAAAAGGTCAGGGGTGAAAACCATATCTGACATGAGGTCCAAACCACATGCATAAGGCGCAAGATGTAAGGTCAGCTGAGGACCAGCAACATCTACAAGAAATGGAATTTAATTTTCTACTTGTATGAAATATAAAGTAATTACACCTCCACAAATCTGAAGCATACGTATTTTTCCATAAATATTTTTTTCTCTGTAAAATTATGTGGCCATAAAAATTCTCTGTAAAAAATTATGTAGTCAACCTACTTTGATATCATCTCATTTCTTACCTATCATCAGGGAGACTTTTATTTTAGATAACTTTATTTATCAATCCACAATATCCACATTTATCTGGAATAATTATCCTTTTTTTTTATTTAATATTTAGTGCTAAGATAACCAATTGTAATTTGCTATAGGGCTTTGCTTTTTTGAAATCTTGGCAGATACACCTTTTTTTCAGGCTGTGACAAAAGAAATTTTCTCCAATAAATCATACACTTAGTCTCCTACCGATGTTTACACTGTGAGGGTGGTTTTATTCACGTTCAGTGATACTTTCTATTTCATTTTTCAAAGGTTTGATTTAATGATCTACATACCTTCTGTTTGAATTCATTTCAATTAAATGAAAGAGTTTTTAATATGCACACTATAATTATGCTAAATCACATGTACTATATATACATTTTCTTTTGTTTGTTTGTTTGTTTATTGGGTTTAACGTCCCACCGACAGTATTTCTGTCATTTGGAGACGATGTCTACTTGAGAAGATATAGTGCTTGCCACACTGCAGTATCACGCCGCAGACATGTGGCATGATACCAACACCCAGTCCACATTATCCCGGACACCGGGCCAACCGCCCTGCAACTCATGCTTCCGCGGGTTCTAAATATAGAAATTAAGTCATCCCCCTTAGCAATCAGATAACGCCATTCCTGGGTGTGTCGGCGTTCTATCGTCCGCCATTTTTTCCCACAAACAAAGCTGTGTGGCCAAGCGGTTAGCACGTCCGTTGTGTTTTTTTTTGACTTCTTGAAAATAATTTCAACATGGTACTTCGTTGTGCATGGGGGACATGTAACATGATGAAACGCTATCCGGAAAGATTAGTTTTACGGTTTCCCAACCCTAAAAAACCCACTTGGAGAAGTGTTTTACGATGGATAAGGGCGTGTAGCAGACCGCATGAACAACTTAAATGTCACAAGGTGAACAAACATAAGGCTATTTGTTCCAAGGTATGTTGTTAAAATATTAGGCTGCTATTTATTTTTTGTTTACTGCATGTATCATCATGTGGGACTTTTTGAGAACTTGATCGTATTCGCTCCCATCCATTCTGCACCAATTTACCTTGTCCCGCGTACTATGTAGGCCCATACTGTATATTAGCACAAACTGTTTATTTGAACAGACACTAATAGTATCACTATTCATTATTAATTGCTCGTATGATTCTTTTGGATTGTCAAGCTAGACAAGCAAATTAAAGATGCTAATAGATACATTGTCTGCTGAATTTATATCATTTTTTTTTAATTTGCCATTATTCGTTTTTGTCAGCCCTTTATTTCTTTCATTTTAGCACTTCCGTATGGCTTAGGGCCTACAAAAAACTATACAGACCCGTTAAGTGCTGATGGCTCCCCATGCACACCAGCCAGGAAGCTACCCACTAAGCGGTCTGCACTGTCTGCTGCACCCAACCCAGTTGAAGAAATCAAGAAAAGTCTGTAAGATTTTAAAATTTAATGGAATAAATAATTCTTTATAAAAATTAACACAGACGTTTATAACTATCAAATAAAACATGGTAAAATCTACTTAAAACAATAAAATAGATTAATTTTGTTAATTGCTCTGCAATATAATTTTTCAATGAATGTGTACCAGAAAGGCCGAAACACCAAAAATGCCATTACTTTGAATGGGTATTCAGTAAGGTGGAATTTCATAAAGGGCAGAATTTTAAATCAAGTATAGTTTAGACAAACATACTTAAAAGTGTTTGTATTTGTTGTTATTAAATTTCGTATTTAACATGACGCAAGTAGAAGACAAGCTCTTTTATTGTAATTTGAGTGGTTGTCATTTACTTTGATTGACTGCATGCATGCACATGTATCAGTCTAAAGTTACAAGATTTACTTTTCATTTGGAATTATTATAAACCATAAGAAAAAACATGAAAAATAACCATTTTAGATGTTTAATATTAGATATACATACATTTGATTTGTGATCTTTTCGATACAGTTGTGAGCGCCCTTTTTAGTTTTTGGCCTCTCTGGATCACTACTCTTTAGTGCACATGTATCTTCTTGTATTTTGCATCAATACAAATGTATTCATAATTAAAAAGATTTCGTTTCATAACATTTGACCTTTTTCTTATGTATGTTATTGCAAGGTCCTGTCATAGCCAATAATGTTCAGTAAAACCTGTTAAATAATTCTTTTTTTTTACTATTTCATCAATACATTTCAATATTTCAGAGCCCCACTAAGCACAGACACAAACAGTTCACTCTACCCAGTTAAAGAGGAACCAGTCACTGGATTTGCAACACAAGACAGAGGATTCTGTAAGTTTTCTTTTGACAAAAATGGCAAAGCAAAGTCTTTGTAGAAAACGCTAATTGTCTCAGTAAATTTGTCATAAAAGGCAAGTCTGGAACAAACCTCTCAACAAACAAGTCACATTGTGTGAAAACTATGAATTCGCAAAAGCTTTTAGCCTGTGACTAAAAGTTGGCCTTGAATATGGGCATAGTATGGATGATTTTTGTTCATTTTTATGGTACCTGAAGCATCTTTTTGTAGATAAAATTCTTTGATTTTATCGCAAGCTTCTGGGATGGTAAAGGGTTTCCTTGCTGGGGAAGGGGCATTTAATTTCAACTATGCCACTTTCACCATTATCGCATATTTTTGCATCTGTGGTAGCACCTATGAATGAGTAATTATTGTTTACTACAAACCCACATTTATGAAAATGACGCATGGGGGAATTTTTTAAGATATTTTCTTTTGCATTTTTTTCATGCGTTTTCCATACTCAAGAGATTGTTCATAAACATTTTTGGGGTGGGAAAATTGATCGTTAATTTTTTCTGGAAGTCACTTTTCCGAAATTTGAAGCAGTAAGCCTAGATGCTCTAGCTGTAAACCATTCATCACAGTTACTCTGCTCTCTTGTATTCAGTTCCAGAGAAGATGGGTCTTGACAGTGTGTGGCTACATTTAAATCATTGTAGATTTCTGGCAGATTTACTGGCGATGAAGTGTGCAGTGACAGATCCCCACATCTTTGAGTGTATACATTGTTGGCTGTATCATGTTTTACATTTATGCTCTGAAAATAAATACAAGAATAAACTTTTTTTTATTTTTTTTATTTTCAGGGATGGAGCCTGAAGATGTACTGGCATTAGCAGCTGAAAATCAAAGCCTGAAGATGAGGGTAGAATGTCTGGAACAAGAGGTCATCCAGCTGAAGAAAGTTGTGAAAGAAAAAGACAAGCAAATAAGAGAAAAAGACTCTTCAGAAGCAAACTCAACAACTGAACAACTCCAAAACTTTGTCAGTCACCATTGTCCAGCAAAAGGAATCGAAACTTAAAAATCTTTTTCTATTTTATACCGGCATTACATATGTCAGATTTTTAGGTTTACTATCATTTCTTATACCAAATTCTGAGCAGATAGACTATGGATGTAAGCGTACAGATTTTAAATAACTTTGCAAATGATAATGGCTTATTTTTTGACTCTTCTCGTTTGAGGCATGCTTTTGAACTAAAGACATTGCTACTCGATTTGGGTTGTCACTTCAGTCAGCTGGTATTGTATTCAACACCTGGTTAGATTTTTAATGTTTTATAAATTAGGTCAGTTGAGTTTTTTGGCCCACCCGAGATATTATTATCAGTAAGAATGCCAGAAGTTATAAGAAAGATTTTCTACATCTTTAATTATAATGTGGAACAGAAATAAAAGCTCATGTACCAAAGGCTATGCAGTTACAAAGTCAGTTTTTTACAGTACCTATAAAGTCATCTACAACTTTGAATGTTTAATCGGGTGTGATCCCAGGGGTAATTTAATGTTTGTGTCAGAATTGTTTACAGGCCTATATCTGATAAAGCATTGACAGAGAGGTCTGGATTTTATTTAACACTAAAAATACTTAAGTCACATGGTTTTGTCAAGGATGGTGATGCAATAATGGTTGATAAAGGATTTAACATTCACATTCAAAAAGAAATAAAATGAATATTCCACCGTTTGCAGTCAGTGGAAGTCAAATGTCTGTTTCTGAAACAAGTGTAACACAGAAAATAGCAAAACATAGGGTTCATATTGAAAGGCTCATCAGGAAAGTAAAAACTTACAAACTTTTATCAAACTGTATTCCAACTGCACTTTTTCAGAGTGTAAATAAATTATGGTCTGTCTGTTGTCATTTAACTCTTTTTCAAGATGTGTTTGTTAGGGATAAGCCAAAATAGTTATCATCATTTATTGTCAATACTTGTATTTTAATCTGGCCTGACTTGCATAAAAATAGTAATCACACATGGCTCATTTTTAAATATGTTTTAAAAATACTTGTATAATAATTTTTTTGAGACATTGTCAATTACCAACTGTGGTACCAAAAGGCTAAAAAAACAACAATTTTGCTTCTGCTCAAGATTTTTTTATGCAAATAAGGCTAGTTCTTTCTAATATACTTGGTAAGATAACATTGAAACAATCTGTACTTGTCCAAAAAATTGTTGGAACAGTTGGTACGTCTTGGTCAATCCTGTCAACCAGTGGGGTTCCATCTAATGACTGTAGATGCTGAAGGTCTTCAGGGTTGATTTATGGTAGCCTTGATGGGAAACAGTCACATAACTATTTTACAAGCTTTAAAACATTCTGTGCTGGTCATTCCTGAACACGTTTTGTAATGTATAGAATATATTCTGTGTGTTTAATAGAAACAGATAAACACTGATGAATGAGTGTGTTTATGATTGGAGTTATTATTTTGCAAACGTGCATCATACGCGTGTATCACCTTGAGAATAATGTTATATAAAAATGAATAAAAATTTGAAATGTAAAATGTTTTCTTTGTTTCAATGTTGCACCATGTGTTATTTATACTAATTTGGAGACTGGTCTGAGGTTTTAGGCATCATGCGACCCAGAATTACTCTAGATAAAAAACTAACCCAGGTTCTTAATATGGAATGATCACTTCTGGACTCAAACAGATTTAGTTGTCACAATATGCAAGCAGTGTCAGTTAATGTATTTACTATGTTAATATATTCCCTTTTCTGAGTTTTGATTTGGCACAGTATGGGTTTTATTTTTCTGGGCTTTTTCACTGGGTTTGGCAACAATGACATGGGTTTAAGGCACTGGTTCTATTGTTGTGCCTCTGGGGACATTCCATGCTGTGGAATGCTTGGCAACTTTGGCGGTCTGGGACCTGTGTGAAGTTATGCAACTTCAGGCCTTGAAGAGTTTTGATGAGACCTACGACATGAGAGCAGTGCCCACTCAGTCTGAAAAATAATTGAATCCTAAACTGATAATTCAGTGCTCCTGAATGATGTTCACTAATTTATTAATAAACCTTCCCTCATTTAAAAACTCTGTGGTACCACATAAAGCCTAATTTTATTAAAACTAACCCAATTTAATTGTAAACTAACATTCAAGACCACTGAGGAGAGGGCGAAAAGCATAAACCTGATCAGTCTGTGGTTAATAAGAGATTATTAAAAAAATCATATAATGAATGTAATGGATTTAATCGGAAAAATGGTTTATATACATGTACATTCATGTTTACATGACCCACCAACTTGGTATCCTTAAAGCTTTTAGATATCATGAATAACATTTTAAATACATGTACTGCCCTACTCGGCTATAAGTACCCCCACTGTGGGCCCGGGCCGCGGCTACCGTAACCGGAGAGGTTATACTAAATGGAAGTAAATATACATGAATTGATTTTAAAAAAATTTTTGAATAATTTCTTTAAACTATCCCAAAATCCTCTACCTGTCTTATTTCTTTTTCATTTTTTGACCGTTAACACCCGTTGTGTAATAGTCAAGTGAAAGTTTAAAATGTTCCTCAAGCGGTATGATTTTAAACAATCTCACCCTGCCTTGCACGAGCAATGTGCGTCTACAATTTTTCTCTGCTACAATGTTTATTTTAAACATTAATTTTGTGTGGAGTTTGAGTTTTTTTCATTGATGGAAAACATTTACACGATACGTTTACTTCCTCGATTCCTTGTAAATCTCAATATATGTAATAACCCTGAGTAAAAATATTGACCGCTTTTTCGAGACTCTTTTGGGACAAATTTTCTACGTTTGGTAAAATACGAAACACTAAAATTTTCTGGAATTTTAGATAGCGAAGTCGGTAGAAACGCGCTTCTCAGCCATATTTGTTTGTGGCCGCGTAGCAACATATCCAAGTGGGCGGAGCGTAAATTGCTATTTTTAGAAAAATCGCGGAAGCATGAACTACCCTAATATCCTGAGCGCCAAGCAAGGGAGCTATAACAGTACTATTTTTTACGACTTTGGTATGTCGCGGCCGGGGATCGAAACCCACGACCTCCCGCTCCCGAGGCGGACGCTGTAACCACTCGGCCACCTGGGCGGTTTTCTTTTAATAAAGGATATTAAAAGTTCATTCATATGGATTTTGAACAATATCTTTCCCTAGAAAACAAAATGGACACAGGATCATCCAGAGGAAAGTGTTTATTATAAAAACTAAAACAGACTGAGAATGTTGTCGTGAAAGTGTTGTCGCAAGCTAAGACAACGATGTTGAATGAAATGGAAATAAAATTATGTCTTCTTACTAGACATGCGTGTAATATCTATTTTAATGAGAATGTTTAATCATTTGTCAAGTTAATGGTTGTTACAGATGTGTATTTGTTCTCTTTTTTTTTCTGAGCAAAAAAATTCATTCTTTCAATAAGAAATGTATCTGTATGTTTCATCTTTTTTTTAACTGTGGCTAATATGTTTATGGTTTTTGACAGATGGCAGATGAAAATTTCCACTTTCAGGACATCTGATCCGTCTTAAAATAATCTAAATAGTCTCAAAACTCTCCATGTTAGTGAAATGTGCTTTGACTACTATAATTTATATTATATATTTTATATTATATATATATATATATATAAAATTTATATATATCTAGTAGCCTGAAAGTGCTAGTGGATTTAATTCTAAATTTCGTATCTTGTATATTCTGTCTTAAATCTCCCTCTAGTATATCAGCATAGAATTACCCATATATTTCTCAGATTATATGTGTTGACATAAGCAACAGCATTGGATGATATTACTCTTTGGTTTTATATATTTCTGTCTTGGACATTTTTTTTTTCGCTATCTATAAGATGTTTATGTAGTCTTCTGTAGTACTTTGTTAGTGAAATCCTTATTAGAAACATATGTTTTTTAAAACCCTTTCTCTCATATAGACTCATTCTGACACACTCAATATACCAAATAAAGCTGATCTGCAAAAAGCCACACTTTAATCTCACCAACTTTAATAGAAAAATTTATATTACCATACCATTCAGAAGCAGCAAACAGCAAAAAAAACCTGATCAGAATGAGAGTTACTTGCAGGCTGTTCTAGCTGGTTTTATGCTGTTTGCATAGGTCTTTTCATGGTATCTTCTATGGAAAGATTTTTAAAATGATTTTTAATGTCCCTTTTTGCGTGACATTGAATCTAAGAGTTAAATAGTGGAATCCATGACCCCCCCCCCCCCATTTATTCACCCACCAAGCATGTGCAGGCATCTGTTTTCTGATAAGCCAGGCTGCCACATTCTGTCACCGATATATTTTCAAGATACAAGTGTGCAAAATTTTTACTACATGGGATTGTATATTGCCATTCACAGTTAATAAAAAAAATGTACACAAGTTACAGTTATACAATTACATAATCCTAAATACCAGAAATGATTCTTAATGTTCTCAATTATTCTTAGCATAAATTTTCCTCATTTTTTTTTTCTTTATTGTTTTATTTCTTACTATTTTGTTCATTCTTTTCTTTATATATCATTTATTTTTTCTGTCTTTATTTGATCTTATTTTATTTTTATTTGTAAAATTTATTCAAAAAAAAGAAATTGCAGAAAAAGTTTTGAATTAAAGAAATAAATTATGAATTACTAATTTCTTTCATTCTCCCCTCTTTCCCTCAACACTGTTAAGTCAGAAAATCAACAAGAATTTTTTTTACTTGATAAATTCTGCTGAATAAATGTAACAAACGTTTCTAACAAAAACAAATACATAACCAAAAAAAAAAAAAATCATTCAATGTCAGAATTATGTCCTTCAGACTCTGTATCTCAGTATTTTCAATATCAGAACTTTAATTATGAAATAAATGCATAAATGTACAAATATATAATCCTATAATATATTGACTCCAATTAATAAATTTCATAAAGAATATGTAATGGATCTTACACAATTGACCTAAACAACCCACATATTATGACTATCATTCAATAAAATATTATGGCTTGTGTATAAACTAGATTACTATCTCACTTCCGTACAAACAGGTAATTTAGTTTTGCAGTAACCCTTCAGAGGTCTTACTGTGACAGATTAGTATATCCCTGCAGTGATGACCAGCAATTGACCTTCCTCAGATATTTGATTGACAGGCCGATTGACCAATCAGATAACAGGATTTTGATTATCACTGACAGTAAGCCAACGTCGGCCATTACCCAAGAAACTGGACTAAGGACCACAATTACCTGCCCTTGGTTACCGTATCCGGATGTGCCTACACAGAAATAGTGACCCTATTTAATGCTGAATAAAGGTGAGTTTTGACTGAAAGACATGCAATAAAGGATCAAAATTCTATAGAACACAGTTAAAATAGTCAAAAATGCCCAATTTGAGGCCTTATGCACCACAACCTTAACTTTGAGCATTACTGAGAGGGGGAATTTTTGAGAAAATTGGTTTTGAAATGGCGACCGGTGCACTAAATTCATATGATGTTATTTAAGCTTAAATAGGTCAAAAAGTAGTCGGGTGACCCCATGTTAAAATGTACAGAATTATTTCTCTTGAATAGATTCTCTAATGAGGGTAAGTTTGGATGTCAATTTCCCTTACAGAAATTGTCATTTGCATATATGCTTATATAGAACATATAGTAAAATTAATTGTGGTCTTAGTCCTGATATAGGCTGGTTTTGGAGAGGGGGGGTGACCTACTTTCATTATTAATAACTTTTTTATTATGCATGTTTTTTACTTGAAATTTGGCACGTTATTGCTTATAAAGATATAAATGTTTTTACTATGTTTGTTTAAGAAAAATATATAATATTCTTTATATTATAAATATAATATATATAAAAATATATAATTTTTCCCATCTCCTAAAAAATTTCAGAATCTACTTTCGGTTTGAAAGATACATGTTTATAATAGCCATGACAATAGCAGGGTTCAAAAATAATAAAAAAATCTGCCCAGTTTGGTATGAAACAGCAGAATGGGACAAATGGGAGTTAAATATCCATTTTACTAGTAGAAAAATGTCCAAAATGAGAAAAACTTGCCATGGTAAGTCAGGTTCCACAAACCAGAGACTCCTCAAGGACCATTTTTCAGATGCAGTTTAGCATACTATCCAAGTTGACATATTGCGACACCAGTATGAATCATAGAATTCTGCTTGAAAAGCATGATTGTGATGTTCCGCATCTGTGCCATGAGTTACTCTGCATAAATGTGGAACACTTTAGCTTGAGCCCATGATATGAACATGAGACAGCAGATTTGCATTAATAAGGGGAGATGCTTAGTCATGATGGCTATCATAATCCCCGTGACAGCTATGTAAGTATTTGGCAAATTTTCTTTCTTATTATTTATTTATTTATTTTATTTATTTTTTTGGTTATGTGATTCTTTGTTTAAGGGATTGTGCTGTCTTTGGGGGACCAAATGTGTTTGTAGTGTTTTTCATGCTTATATGTATATACCCCTTTTTCTTTCTTTCCCCCCTCCCTCCCCCCCCCCCCCCCAACCCCTCTCTCTCTTTCTCTCTCTGAAAAAGAATCAAAACAAAAAACCAAATACACTATATTTTTAAGACAGAACAGTGTCGCTTTAATAAAAGTGGTTATTTTTTCATGGTGTAGACAAATGTGTACATAATTTTTCTTCATCAGGGTGAACTGGAGACTGCAATTAAAAGGCTCATTCATGCCATAATGTAAACTCAGTGACACATTCCAGCATCTTATTTACAGGCACTTATAAAAAACAATAGTATTCAATAAAGGACAAGCAAGAGCTTCCATTTATTAAAAAGCATTAATTTTTGCTCTGGGGAATGCAGTTCAACAGAATTCATCACTTTACTGTGTTGTTAGAACTTAAAATTTGCTCTTTTATACATCATTTAGCAAAAAGGGAGATAACTCATGAAATTATTTCTAGTACATAGGAATGGTTATCTCCCCTTATTGATGATTTTTGATCTAGTTTGCTTTTTATCTGTTGTCTCCTTTAATGTTTTTATATTTTATGATACTCTGTGCATTGGATTGGCAGCCGTTTCTCATTCAGGTCCTGGATAGCCATGTCTATTCTATCAGCTGCTTTCTGCTTGCTGCTCTTAGCTGGAGGTCAAAATTTCCATTTTAGCTAAAAATGTACAAGCATCGCCAGTCACCCATTTATGCTTCATTTAAACCCTTCTCAGTCCATGTTTCATGCTGGGGTGTTTGACACATGGTAAGGGTTTGAACCTTATGATACAGCTTGTTTTGGGTGTGATTTAATGTGAGATGTAGTTGCAGTTAGTGCATTTCAAGGCAGGAGATGCTTTTTCTCCTTCCACCCATAAATTAGGCTGTGATCAGCTGATGACTCTTGATTATGACCTTAACATAATCATCATAGCCCATGGAAGTCATCTCACCCTCCACAAGTTTATGCCCAAAGTTAATGCTGCATTCTGCTGTTTTTGATGAGAGGCCTAGATGTGGACTCATGTTAGCCAAAGGCGCCTGTGCTGTTTTAGGATGGACTTTCTTGGCCTTACGGATTGACCCTCAGTCTCAAAGGCCTCTCTGCTGCAGTCAGTATGTATCATGTAGGTGTCCATAGATGAAGAGTCAGTCAGTTTTAAGCCTTGGCTCTGTGGAATATGGCCAGTTTTTAATGTGCAGCCAGTCACCTCTCATTGTGTTGATGAATTTTTTTTTTGCTTAAAGTTGATTTTTTATTAGGATTTTGGTGAAAATCAGCCCTATATATACTGAGAATGGTCTCCAGAGAATGCAGACATCTTCCAGGGATGCTGACAATGGCACATGAAAGCTACAATGACAACTGCATGTCACCCTTTGAAGTTTTGTATTACCCCGGTGAGATGGGGCCATCTGGCATTTGGCCATTCAAACCCCCTGAAGTGCCTGCAATGGTCTGTTTCATAACAAGATATCTCCACAGTCTTTTATAGTAGAATGGTCAACTATGTCTCATTTTAAAGACAAAGTGCACTCTTTCAGATGAACTAAAATTTGACAGGGTGAGACTTTTAATTTTTTTTATTGTTGTTGTTGTTTTTTCAACAATTTAAAAATCCAAAAATGTTACTAAAAATAGTAACAAGTTTATTGAGTAAAGAATAAGTTTTTAATTTTCAGTTGCTTTACATTTTCTAATGCAGATTAGTTTATGGAACACAATTTTTTTTATTTCATTGAAAAATACACATAAATGAAGAAGTTATTAAAATTTTAGTGTTGACCATGTAAGCTAGACTGCATTTGCAACTGCAGTTATTTTGGGTATACACCCATCTTACATAAAATGCTGTATTTTGATTTAAATTAAGGAATATTTTGCTACAAATTCATACAATGGCTCAGTATACATTGTGCATCACTTTTAGACACTTTTTGAATTTTTTTGTACTAAATAGGACTAAGACCACAATTACCTGCCCTTGGTTACCCTGTATCCGGATGTGCCTACACAGAAAATAGTGACCCTATTTAATGCTGAATTAAGGTGAGTTTTTGACTGAAAGACATGCAATAAAGGATCAAATTCTATAAAACACAGTTAAAATAGTCATAAATTGCCCAATTTAGAGGCCTTATTGCACCACAACCTTAAAATTTGAGCATTACTGAGAGGGGAATTTTTGAGAAAATTGGTGTGCAATGGCCGACCGGTGCACTAAATTCATACGTATGTTATTTAAGCTTAAATAGGTCAAAAAGTAGTCGGGTGACCCATGTTTAAAATGTACAGAATTATTTCTCTTGAATAGATCATCTAATGAGGGTAAGTTTGGATGTCAATTTCCCTTACAGAAATTGTCATTTGCATATATGCTTATATAGAACATATAGTAAAATTAATTGTGGTCTTAGTTCAACTGGGCTAACTCAGCTGGTCTTGTCACAGCAGGTTAGGGGCCTGTCTCAGTGGGATACCAAATTTTTTGAGATGCTGTATGGCATATCTAATCAATGTAACGCAGTATGCCGGGATGGCAGATCTGACCCTAATTAAACACCAATCAATGTAATTAAGTGTTTAGCACATGATGAATGGTTTGATCTATTTTACACAAACGAAACATGTGTTTTGTTTGTGAGCACTTGAACTAGTATGAATAGAAACTGTCAAAATAAACAATTGGGGAGGAGTTACATGAACATTTCTTCTGATTTTTCATGCTAGGAAACCTTTAATCTGGCTTTTAGAATGTTTGTGATTCTTCACAGGTGTTTCTATACACTTGGCTTCAACTAATTATCTTGACATCACTATATGACTGAAAAAATACTGTCGCCATTAAAGTTAAAACATCAAAAACAAACAACATAAGTAAAACAAATACTGTAAAAACTATATGACATACCTTATTTCTCCAAAATAAGTCACCATTTTGATCCCCCAAATCATATCGTATTTCCTCTCCATTGTTGATATTTCTTGTGGCAAACAGACAGATATGGGGAATGGATTTAAATAGTTGCATTCTCATTTTGCTATTACATTTGGAAGATCCTTCGATGGCATCATTTACATACCGTCCCAACCGGTCAGTGTCCAACAGCATCGATCCTATTTAAAGTCAGTCAATTTTGGTAAAGCTACCTACATTATTCTTGTATTAGTGTTACAATTATTTTTTTTAAGTAAAGGGTTTATAAAAATTCAATATAATAAAATAACTATACAACAAGGTTTTATCTGAATATGCAATTTACAATGGCAAAACCTTCAGTATTCTTCGGGAGATGTTGATCCTTTTTTAGTAAAATTAAATGAACAAGTAACTTAAACTTTCAATCAGGCCACCACCTGTTGGACTGCTGTTAACTGGTCCCTGTTATTGATTATGTGCTGTGATAATTGAGTTTCATTTGATTAAGAGGAAACAGGAAATAAGGGAGAAAAGATCTGACAATAGTAGTCTACATTGTGAGATGGTCTTTTTATTAAGGTAGTCCTTATATGAGGCTTAATTGTAACTATAAATGTTTTCTGCAATACTTGAGATCTTTAGGGGTTAAAAGGTGATTTTTTTTTTACTGCAATAAAATCAGTATTTTGGTCCGGGAAAAAAAATAGAATTGACAAACAGAATCTAAATACTGATATCTTTTCATTTTTTAAGTTTTCATAACACTTCTAAGTTATCACGGGATCTAAATTTCCAGACATACAGACATTATATAGATAGAGGGTCTGAAGGTCAAGCATACAAAACTGTGTGGAACTGATTAATACAACAATCCTTGATAGAAAAACATTCTACTGAACATACAGACATATTGTCTGTTACCAATGGGCATCTGCATAAGGAGTGGGAGGAAAATCCCAGTCCTGACAGGGAGCAGGAGGTCTTGGATTCAATCCCAGGCAGGTACATACAACAGTTATGTACTCCATGCTTGGCATTTAGCATAAAGACAGAGTTTTCAGGATTGGACGTGTCTATTTGAGTACTGTTGCTGGGACAGTATTTCAGTCATACAGCGAAATCCAGCTATTTACAGGTTGAGAAAGATCCGGATGCACAGAGGCATCCGGGTAGTACCACTGATCTACCGCAAGCCAGCTGGAAGGCTCAGGATTGGATGGTCCGATGTGAGGATAATGTGATTAGACATGGTATCATACAACATGTCTATGGTGTGATACTGCAATATGACAGCACTATAACTGTATCAAGACACCGTTTCCAAATGATTGAAATACTAAACCAAACAAACAAAATAAATTGATGTTTTTTTTTATCCCCAGCTGACTCAGAAATGGTGACCAAGATTGAATTTACATTTCTTCTGTGTACACTGTGGTACATGTAGGAAATGGACAAACAGATGATGAAAATGTTATAGACTTCAATCTCACTATTTTGATTTGGCTCTCATGGCAAACTCATCAAATTTATTTCAAACTCTTACCATTTGTATGTGCCACAAAACTTAAAGCCAAACAGGTAGTTGTGGTTAACACTATCAGCCTCTTTGGATGAAATGTGTTTGCCGACATACTCCAAAATAAAGTCTCCTTTATTGAAAGTTTTTTCTGCAAATACCCCGTATCCTGTTAAAACATAAGTAATATACATGCTAGCATCTGTAGCTGCCTTACCAGTATATCATTGGGATTATGCATGTATATATTAATTGAAGAATAGTTTAGTTTTATAGGGCATGTCAGACAATCTAAACACTACAAATGTTAGAGACTGAGAAAATGTATCTCCATTTCATATAAATCTGAGTTTAACTTTGCTCATATTATCACATTTGAAATAAAGTAATGAAAAATAGTGGGCGTGTATATTATAAGCATTCTTATAAAGTTTTATAAATTTATTTTATATTGAAATAAATAAGTTTGGTTTCTATAGAAAAAAATTAAAATATATATATGCTTGAATGCTTTAATTTTATCTACCCACCAATTTTAGTTGATATTTAAATTTTGTGTGTGTGTTTATTCTTATTTGCATCATTTTTTATCATTTGAAAGAAAAAAAACAACTAACTATCCACTTACCAACCTTAGCTCAGGCATGAAAAACTTACATTTTGTTAATAATTGCCATATAATTTAATTATATGCTGAAATATATTTACCAATATAGTCAGAGACTTTACGGGTTTCAAGTCCATCTTGGTCTTTCTGTTTGGCACCATAGCCTAGCTGATTGAGTTGGCGATATTCTAGGCTACAGAACACATATGTTTTTGTATTACCACACTATCTAGTATATTGTGAACAATAATGCATGCTTTGCTCAGGTAAATGTATCTGAGAATTGATCACATTAAATCAATAAAAACATAACTTGTTTCTATCATGATATTTTTGACTGTGTTAAATATTAATGAAATATACCTGTAAAAGTTAAGACTAGCTTGATTTGTGTAATAAAAGTACTATTTTATCATTAAGATTTTAAAATAACATAATTAATCGGTGAAGTCTTTTCTATTCTTGTATTACTGATGTCATATAATAAAATAGTTTTTGACATGAGTAGTAATAAATTATTCAGACATATTAATTGATATTTATACATAAAGCGTGTGTGGTCCGTCACTGCGACAGTATTTCAGTCATATAGTGACGTCCAGCTAATTACAGGTGGAGGAAGCCCCGAATGCACAGAGACATCCGGGTAAACCACCGACCTTCCGCAAGTCAGCTGGAAAAACATAATAAAGCAACCGGTTTCATATTTCAGGAAGACAATACATGTTGTATATCAAAAATTATGATGTTTGTCAAAAACAGCAACTTTATTTTGCATATGCACAGTTTTTGTAACATCAGCCATTTTAAGATATGTATAAAATGTTGCTCCATTGATAACCTAGCTCATTGGTTGTGGAAATTTATAAAATGGAAATATCACAAAAAGGAATAAAAATACCTTTCTAGTCTTTCCAAGTGCTGCGTCTACCTATATGTGGTTGAAATAAAGAAGAAATATACACGCGTTCAAGTTTTAGTCGTTAAAATTAATTTTTAATGTCTTTTTGAATGTAAATTCATTTTCTTAATCCACAGAAAACTATTCAAATTAATAATGATTTGACAAATTAAAAATATTGATGTTCATTAATAATCTGGATCTAAATCAAACAAGAGGGCCATGATGGCCCTGGATCGCTCACCTGATTTACCATTGCTACAACTGATTACAAGGTTTTTAACAGACAAGAATTCTGATATAACTCAATCTTAACATTTTAGCCCTGACAATACTACACACCAAATATATAAGCACTGGGCCTTATGGTTTCAGAGGAGAAGACTTAGTGCGGGGTCATTTATCTCCAAAGGGCCACCATTTTGAAAATCTTGATAATGAACCATCAGATGATGCTACATACCAAAATATCTAAGCTCTAGGCCTAATGGATTCATAGAAGAAGATTTTTAAAGTGACCCCTGGTGCGGGGCATTTATCACCATAGGATCATGATTTGTACAATCTTGGTAATAAACCATAAGATGATGCTTCATACAAATATTAATCTCTAGGCCTTATGGATTAATCGAAGAAGATTTTTAAACATTTTCCTATATAACTCTATGTAAACAAGTGACCCCTGGTGCGGGGTCATTTATCACCATAGGGCTATGATTTGTACAATCTTGGTAATAAACCATAAGATGATGCTACATACCAAATATCTAAGCTCTAGGCCTAATGGATTCATAGAAGAAGATTTTAAAGATTTTCCTATATAACTCTATGTAAAACAAGTGCCCCTGGTGCGGGTCATTTATCATCGTAGGGCTATGATTTGTACAATCTTGGTAATAAACCATAAGATGATGCTACATACCAAATATCTAAGCTCTAGGCCTAATGGATTCATAGAAGAATATTTTTAAAGTTTTTTCTATATAACTCTATGTAAAACAAGTGACCCCTGGTGCGGGGGCATTTATCACCATAGGGCTATGATTTGAACAATCTTGGTAATGAACCATAAGATGATGCTTCATACCAAATATCTAAGCTCTAGGCCTAATGGATTCATAGAAGAAGATTTTCTAAAGATTTTCCTATATAACTCTATGTAAAACAAGTGACCCATGGTGCGGGGTCATTTATCACCATAGGGTCATGATTTGTACAATCTTGGTAATGAACCATAAGATGATGCTTCATACCAAATATCTAATCTCTAGGCCTAATGGATTCATAGAAGAAGATTTTTAAACATTTTCCTATATAACTCTATGTAAAACAAGTGACCCTGGTGCGGGGGCATTTATCACCGTAGGGCTATGATTTGAACAATCTTGGTAATGAACCATTAGATGATGCTTCATACCAAATATCTAAGCTCTAGGCCTAATGGATTCATAGAAGAAGATTTTTAAACATTTTCCTATATAACTCTATGTAAAACAAGTGACCCTGGTGCGGGGGCATTTATCACCGTAGGGCTATGATTTGAACAATCTTGGTAATGAACCATTAGATGATGCTACATACCAAATATCTAAGCTCTAGGCCTTGCAGTTTTGCAGAAGAAGATTTTCAAAGTTTGCATTTTTAAAATCTATTTTTAGCTCCTGTGACCTACTTTTTAACCAATCTGAATAATTTTTACAACTTTGATAGAGGGCATCATAAGGATGATTCCTGTGAAGTTTGGTCAAAATCCCTTCAGTGGTTCATGAGGAGATGTTGTTTAAAGCAAATTGTTGACGACGGACGCACGCACGCACGCACGCACGCACGCACGGACGACGGACGACGGACAAAAGGCGATCAAATAAACTCACCATGAGCACGTTGTGCTCAGGTGAGCTAAAAGCAAAACACGACTTTGCTACTTTAAAGCATACTAAACTAGTCCCTACGAGTATACACCCTCCATTTAAAAAAAAAATGCAACAATTATGAAAGTAATGGATGGTGGTTAGGACCCCCGATTGCAGTGACTTTTTTAAGCATGGACCTTTGTATTATGAAAAACATAATGCTTTATAAATAACATATAAAGCTACCATTTTAACAACTCCATGACTTTTTATGTGTGCATATGGCCAATATGCCAATGGCACATCATTGAGTAATTGAGAGGATTTCTTTTAAGTTTGAAAAGAGATGATAAGCTTATGATAGAGTTGAATGAATATTATTTTGACGATTTTTTAGAATACAAGTAAAAACAATTGAAATATGAAATTCACATATTTATACTTACAGCCCTTTTACCTCTTGACAACATGAAGATCTACAATGCAAAGAAAAAAGAATGAGTCAAACAATTAAATTACTTTTTTTCTTTTTCATTTTTAAAATAAAGATAAATAAATAAACAAACGAACAATAAATAAATACATATTTTGAATGTAATGAATAATCAGCATCATTTTAATATTTAATTCATGAAATTGGTACCTCAATTATTTTATTAGTAGTGAGGTTTTTTGTTGTTTTTTGGGGGGGGGTTTTGCAGCAGGAAAAGGTATGAATAAGAATGAGTCCGAATCAACTGCTAAGAAGTCTCAGTATAAACTATTTATTTTCGAAAATGTTAATGCGTGAGCAAAATTAACGAATAATTATTTCTTTATTTATTTTGTATAAGATATAATGGAATTAATCTCTGCTTCTTACGTAACATGCATGCACTGCGTTTAAAAAATTTAAATCCTAACTGCCCGCGAAAACGTGGGGACTTTTTTCTATCTTAACATGCCAAACACACGTTCGAATTGAATTAATTCTACAAAAAAAAAACAATATTTACTTATTTTCAAATATAAAATATAAAAAAATGTTCTAGAATAACTTATTGAATTATTAATGAGACCAAAATAAAATAACGTACCTTTAAAATGGAAATCTTTCCCAGTGCAAGGTCAAATGAAGACACGTGGTGGGTCGTAATCTCTAAACTCAAAATATGGAGAATTTATTGCGTCGACACACTGATCGAACGACCCACCGGATGATACCTCCTAATGAGGACTCATTATATTTTACTTTTATTTTACGTTTTATGAAGAAATAAGCATTTTGAGATGGTTGAAGATTATTGCCAAATGAGCCGTCCTCAATTGAAAATCGTGTCCTCAATCGTTGCTGTTATTAGAAGTTCGTGCCCTCAATTGACGGTGCTTACTCACACACACACACAAGCGTGCGCGTTAAACACACACATTTCACAAACTCCTTTTCAAGCAATATCTAAGCCTGGAGCTCCAACCACAATGTAGACTACATATGTGTCTTTCTAAGGAATCATGCTCTTGAATGTTTTTGTTTGGAAAAAACACTAACGTAGGTTCTCATGAATTTGCAGCGGACAGGTGAATTTCAAGGACGGCACTGCCATGTTGCGAGGATCTTTTGTCACCACCGATCAATGCACAAAAGACGTAGCTTGGTGTGATCTTAACCTTCTTTTCATGTAGAACATAACTTTAGCCTGAAGTGGAAAAAATCTCCTCCTGAAAACATTTTAACAAAAACAAGCATTAATCTAAACATCACAGTCCTGCGTGGCTGAGAGGGTAAAGTCGCTGACTTTAACACTCACTCAGCCCCTCACCGCTTGGGTTCGAATCCCGGCAGGGTCATTCGGATTTTCACGTGAGGAAGGCTTGCGGTAGGTCGGTGGTTCTACCCGGATGCCTCCGTGCATTCAGGGTCTTCCTCCACCTGTAATTAACTGGATGTCTCTGTATGACTGAAATACTGTCGAAGCGACGGTAAACTCAATTAAACATCATACGGCACCGTTGAAAGACCTTAAAAACACATCTTTTGGGTATAAATAAGTGCGTATATCCAAAATGATTGGTCGTCAGAACTTGTGAAAAGTTGGTAGGACATAAGACTTGCCACATTAAATCACTAAAAATGACGAAGTAAAAAAAAGAAACCTTTGAAAAGTACAATATGTACAGCATTTCGTTTATTAAAAAATAAAGACTTGTAAATAAAGGGAACTTTATACCATAACAAGTCGTTCACCCGAGTACATAAAGCTTATTTAAAGTCATTCAAATCAGCTTATATTACTACTTCAAGCAGCAATCAGACGTTTCAGATACAAAGAATTCTTAAGTTATCTAATCATCTGGAGGCAGTGTTTTTCATGGGATTAACTATATTTTAGGAATAATGAGGTGACCATTTGTGCAAAAGGAAGTTAAATTCTACCCCCTGGGATGGCGCTTCGATTTTCTCTGCAGAAACAAAAGCTATTGAGTTACATGTAGCTTTACATGCGGTATCGTCTTAAAAATATGACCTTTTCGAATCCACTAATACAAGATACTTTGATAAAACGTCATTACCTATCTTTTTCAAAACAAATTATATTTTTTTGGGTTCCCCCCTCATTAAATCTGTGTCTATCAAAAATCGAGAACCAAACTGGTGATGCATCTGTATACCTAAGCCCAGTTGCAGGGGTGCAATAACTGCCTTTGGCATACATGACTGTCTGGTGACCGATAAAAACTAATTTTAATGTAGGTTTAGTTTTGTTTAACAAAACCCCAAGAAAATACAAAACCCCAAGAAAATCAATTAAACTTTTCACAATGAATGAAGCATTCTTGTCAAGAGACACAACATAAAATGCTGAGGGATAGATGGATTTTAAAATCACCTGAACACGAATTGCTCAAGGTGAACTATTGTGATCACCCTCCGTGCGTCGTCCAACAAAATTTGCTTTAACAATCTCTGAAACCACAGGACAGAATTTGATTAAGCTTTGCATGACTCATCCTTGGGTGAAACTTCACAAAATTTACTAAATAAACTTGATCTATGTAGAACAATTGTTGCTATGCCATTGGAAAGAAGAAATAAACTTCATCATCTCATTCAAACTACTGGCCAGATTTCAAAATGTTTAAGTACCGATGTTCCTTGGGTAACCCTATAGTCAGGTGAGCTATCCAGGGAATCATCTATGGTCGTCTTTGTTTTTAGCTCAGGTAAGGTATTGTGCTGTCTTTGTCCGGCGTCCGTCGTCAACTTTTGCTTTAAACGACATCTCCTTAACCGCTGAGCAGATTTTGATGACATTTTACAGGAATGATCAGTAGGTGGTACTCAGCAAAAATAGCTAAAATCGTTCCGATCCGCCAAGATGGCCGCCAGAGCTAAAAAATAGAAAAAAAATCATTAAACGACATCTTCTCCTTAACCGCTAAGCAAAGTTTAGTGAAATTTTACAAGAATGATCTTAAGGTGGTACTGACCTAAAATAGCTTAAATCTTCCGGTCCATTCAAGATGGCCGCCAGAGTTAAAATAAAAAAACTTTATACGTCATCATCTCCAAAACCGCTGAGCAGATTTTGATGAAATTTTACAAGAATGATCCTTACGTGGTACTGAGCAGAATTAAATTAAATAATTCTGATCCGCCAACCAATATGGCCGCCAGAGTTAAAAATAGAAAATCTTTAAATGACATCTCCTAAACGGTGAGCAGTTTTTAATGAAACTTTACAGGAATGATCCTTAGGTGGTACTGAGCAAAAATAGCTAAAATCGTTTAGGTCTGCTTACCAAGATGGCCACCGGAACAATGTAATAAAATTTAAATACTATATAATTAATTGTGTAATTTTTTCCTTTCTTAAGCATTTTGTTCTCAAGCAGTTGAATTCAGACAATCGATTTAGGGCCATTATGGCCCTCTTGTTTTTTTATATGACAGTGAAATGCTATGTAATTAATCATGAATAAAGTAGAGAATCAATATATAGCAGATAGTTAGACTGTTTTAGTGTGAACACAAGAAACAAAATTATTGAGATCAGAGACAGAGGGATGTGGCTGGAGTCAGCAAATGTAAAGATTAAAGAAGAAAAGGAAAATAAATTGAGACTAAAGAGGGAGGGAAAACAAAAAGAGAAATAGTTGGATAGAGAAAATACAGGGAAATGAAGAGAGAAGAGCAAGTATATAGAGGAAGAGGAAGGAGGTTGAAAATAGAGAGGGTTTTGTACTGGAGGTGTAAGCAATGTTTGGATCTTGGAAGAGCCCGGTGAACCAATTACTGTCGGATATCGGCCATTAGTACTTGTTTGCCAATCTTGTGAAATTGTTATTCCGAACTTTATTTTGGACCTCGTGTCTCGTTCTAGGTAGGGGGTCACATGACATCGTTTCCTAGTATCGACAACGAGCTCTCCGATTGTGACAACATTCATGTCGACTTCTCATGGAAAACGAAAAAAGTGAAATCCATGCACGGCATAGACTGTTCAGAGGCCATGCATGAAGGTTGTCACGGTCACAGTGAGGTAAAGGATAGTCAGCTGATGCAAAAGGAGGGGATCGATGATAGTTTTCAATATTAAAAGGGGCATAACTCCTGGCCTAATTGGCCGATATCCGCCATAATCGAACTTGGCCAAGATATTGCGGTAATAAACATTGTCATAAAGTTTGGAGATGATTGCTTAAGAAATGAAGATGCTAGAATGATGCAAACAAACTAATTGTGGACGGACGACGGACATTCATGGATCCTAATGTGCTCAGGTGAGCTAAAAATGAAAACTTTAAAAATCATTTTCTTAAGAACTACTGGCCAGATTTCAAAATGTTTCAGTACAGATGTTTCTTGGGTAATCCTCTATCAAGATTGCTAAAATCATTCCGATCTGTAAAAGAACATGGCCGCCAGGGGCCTTATATGTATATAGTGAGAACTTTAAACATCGTCTCTGAAACTGCTGTACAGAAGTTGTTTTCACCTAGCTGGAATGATCCTTGGGTGAACCTTCACATAAGCTCATCATCTGGTTGCCATGGTAACGGAAAGAAAAAAAAACAAGAGAGCCAAGATGGCCCTGAATCGCTCACATGAAAAATATTTCCATTATTGATAGATGTCCATTAGGCCATGTTACACACCAGATATCTAAACTCAATGCCTTTTAGTTTCTGATCTAGTTTTCCCTATTTAATAAGTCTGTGTTAAATCAAGTGACCCCTGGGGCAGGGAAAAATTTGAACATCTTGTTAAGGCCATGTTAAACATCAAATATCTAAACTCCGGGCCTTTAAGTTTCTGACACGAATATCTTTTAAGGTTTTTCTAAGTGAAATCAAGTGACCCCTTTGGCGGGGCCAATTTTGGCACACTGTCCATGATGTGAACAAACTTGGTAGATGCCCATAAGTCCATGATACACACCAAATATCTAAACTCCAGGCCTTGTGATTTCTGACAAGAAGATTTTTCTAGATTTTCCTTTTAAAGTAAAATCAAGTGACCCTTGGGTGGTTTAAATTTAAACCTCGTGGGCAATAATTTGAACAACCTTGGTAGGGGTCCATAAACAATGCCACATATCAAATATCTAAATTCCAGGCCTTGTGGTTTCTGACAAAAAAAAAGTGACACTTGGGGCGGAGCCACTTTTGACCCCAGAGTCATGATTTGTTCGAATTTGGTAGATGTCTATAAGGCCATGTTACACGCCAAGTATCTAAACGCCAGGCATTGTGGTTTCTGACAAGAAGATTTTTCTAGATTTTCCTGGTAAAGCCTATGCAAGATTTTCCTGGTAAATCGTATGTAAAATCAAGTGACACCTGGGTCATGATTTGAACGAACTTGGTAGGGATGCACTAGGCCATGTTACACACAAAATATCTAAACTCCAGGCCTTGTGGTTTTTGACAAGAAGAGTTTTCTAGTTTTTCCTGTACAAGTCTTATGTGAAATCAAGTGACCCCTAGGGCGGGGCCAATTTTGACTCAATGTCTAATTTGAACAACCTTGGTAGAAGTCCGTAAGGCAATGCCACACACCAAATATCTAAGCTATAGGCCTTGCAGTTTTGGAGAATATTGTCAAAGATTTCACTTTAAAAAACTATTTTTAGCTACTGTGACCCAGATATGCAATGGACTTGAACCATTTGTACAACTTTGGTAGAGCTTCATGCAAGGAACATCACATGCAAATGTTATCAAATTTGGCCAGTGGCTTCAGAGAAGATACCGTTTAAAGAAATTGTTGACGCCGGACGCATGCACGGACGCCGGATAAAATGCAATCACAATAGCTCACCATGAACACGTTGTGCTGAGGGAAGCTTAAATGAAACATTAATATCATTTTCTTCAAAAATCACGGACCAGATTTCAAAATGTTTTAGTACAGATGTTCCTTGAGCATCTCTACCAAGATAAGCTTATCTGAAGTTTACTCTTAAAGATTTTACCATTTCACCATATCTGGAGAAGTCAACTCTACAATACTTCTAAAATAATTCCGAACCGTAATAACCACGGGCGGGGCTATTTTGCCTTATATATATATATTGAAAACTAGAGACCTGTTCTCCAAATCTCAGGCCAAATTGGCACAGGTGATCCTTGGGTAATTCTCTACAAATGTTGCTGAAATAAACTTTGGCCAGTAGTTTTTGAAGATGATATTTAAACTTTTCTTTCTTTTTTTTCTTTCCGTTGGATCAAGGCTATTGTAGCAACTTGAGTGAAGGTGTACCCAATGATCATCCCTCCTAAGTTTAAACGACGAATTGTGTCTAGCGGTACCCAAGGATCATCCCTGCTAAGTTTAAACAAATTCTGACCAGGAGGCGAAGCCCGTTTTCCTTATATGAATATAGTACAAATTTGAAATTCTGGCTGGATTTCGAAGTTATTTGGCACAGATGTTCCTTAGGTAACTCTCTAGCAAGACTGTTCAATTTAGTTTGATCCGTTGAAAAACATGGCCGCCAGGGGCTAAGCCCATTTTCCTTATATGTACATAGTACAAATTGAAAATTCTTCTTGTCCTAAAGTACTCGCTCGATTTATGACTTGCAGAGGGCAGAGCCCATTAACCACAATATCATAAGATATTTGCTTACTAATACCTGGTTCTCAGGTGAGCGACCAGGGCCATCATAGCCCTCTTGTTTACATAAAGTCATATTGATTACAAATTCCATGCAGAGGTACAGCAAAATAATTAAAATTTCCCACAGATTGCTCAAGAAATGAAGATTTTAGAGTGTACTCAAATTGAAGTCTGGCATTATTCAAATTTAAAAATCCATTTTATCTGAAACCAGTGATCGGAATTTCATTTCATTTGGTATGTCATAAATGGTCATGTAATTTCTCTTTAACATAGTTGCTAAAATGAAGTTGTTCACCTAAAATGTAGGCCCCACGGTTTTTGTAAGTTCCTTATATACTCTATGTCGAAAATTTCAATATCATCTTTGAAACCAATAGTCGGAGTTTTATTTCATTTGGCTTTGTCATCTAATTTTTTCTACCATAGTTGCTAAAATGAAGTTGATCCTTAAAACATTAGGCTCCCACACGGTTTTCTTGTTCCTTTATACTCTATGTAGATGTTGCCCTAAATAGGTCTGGTAAATACGCTCACTAGAGTATCGGCAGCTTAATTAAACAACGCTCACCAGAGTATCGGCAGCATAATTAAACAATCAAGTTGCACCTTGAATAAATTTCAGATAAAAAATACAATTTCAAAGTTTCTAAACAGACTTTATTAGAGCTAGACGGTGTTTGATTTGATACTTCAGAGTTCCAGATAACGTGCGTATTGGCGTAATTTACACATCGAAAGTAATTAGAAACGTATTAAGATATAATGTTGATATGTTTGTTTACGCACACTCCTATTTGATTATGAAAGGAATTAAAAATCAAAGCATTAGTCGTTGCGGTTGCTACTTGAATAACAATTCAGCATCTGCTAATTTTAGAAACCCAAACTGATCTGCAACTACACCTGCATCGTCTAGGCGCTTGATAAATAATATTTATCGATTTGCTTTATGGTAGTAATCGTTTGTCTAGTCTGGAGTACCTTCCCCTTATTTACACTCTTAAGACTAGAAACGAAAGTAGTCAATAATTGCCTGTTCGAAACCAAAACAACGGAGAATCGACAATGTCTTTGTTACAAACGCATACATTGCCAACGAAGACGTTAATGAGCTCCATCATCGACGAAATCAGTTACCGTTTCCGCGGTTGGCACATTTTATCGGTGACTCAAACGTTCTTCATGGTGGTTTTCAATTTCACTCCGTTTAGCACAGATAGGATCATCTTTCTTGCATTCGTTTTCGTGGTGAAATAATTTCTGAAAATGATTCTTCGGAGGCGATTGGGAATATATCATTCGACCTGAATGCGACTGTACAAGACTTTTAAATCGACGGTGTTTGTTTTAATCTGGGATATCGTTGTATTCGCTTTTCTGCAGTTATGTTACTCCTTAAGTTGTTAAATTGAAAGAATTACGTTTGATGACGTTATTTGAAATATTGAGAGATTTGTGAGCGGAAGCAGAATTATCCATGTCAAAAAGTTAAGTCAATTTCAATAAATGCTCAGCTTTGGGCTTTTCTATTAATTTCAACAAGCAAGGTTTTGTATTTTCATTTCTTAATTGACATTTTTTAATGTGTATTCGATACTTTACAGTTCCATAAAGTTCATTAGCTTCTTTATTCAAGTTTTCGCCCTTTATGCCCATGCTTCTTTTTAATAGTGTAAACTGTTTCACATAGCGGTCAAGTGTCAAAGCAAAGTTCCTCAACCGATATTTTTACAGCTTCTACAACTTTAACAAACACTCTTCCGTCCAGAAATGACTCAAAAGTTGTGAATGCTGGGAGATTCTTATTGAATTTCTTTAGCAACCTCCTAACAGTCCTTACTTTGGATCCCATGTCTTTTCGCCGCTGGTCAGCTTGTTTCCTATTTTCTCTTTCAAACACATCTGAAGTACTCTTATCAAAACTCATCTTCCTAACAAATAGTTATGATGTCAAACTTAACTAATCCCTGAGAATAATTTAAGGTGTTTAAGTATGGCCCGTATGGTCGGTCCTAAAAGCATTTGGTCATTACTCGCGGAACTGGTTCACGTGTTGTTATTTTTAGCTCACCAGAGTACAACGTGCTCAAGGTGAGCTGTTCGGATCTCTCTCCGTCCGTCTTCCGGAACTTCCAAATTCTAGAATCTGGACAATATTTTCAAAAATTTGGTCTTTTTTTGTGCAATCTTACTTCCAAAATCCGGAATATGAAAGAAGTTTCAAAGATAAAGTTGTAAACCCTGCGGCAAAATATTATTGCTAACCAGCGGCGATCGTTTTGTTTTTTGACACGCCTTAGAATCACAACCTGTGAAAGGTAATTAAAATCTACGGCAAACTTTCCGATTGTTTGCCAGTCAGTGGTGGATTTTTTATGTCAAACATACGATTAAAGTGCAGCCGAATATTAAGATAATTAGACAGTGGTCAGTTATTAAATGATATTAGGGATTAGTTAGTGGTGTTTGCATCAAATTTTAATATTAAGAAGGTAATAAATAACTAAATCGGAAAGAAATTAGATGAAAATTCAATTTTTCCATTCATTTCTTTTATTTGCAGAAACACAATAGTTTATCGCCATACAGATGATGCATTTACATATCAAACATGAGAAAAGCTAGTCCTATGAATAAGCCATAGCTTATCTATTTTACTTTTTTGACATTTTCTTGATACGCTATGTCTTATGGCTCGCCGTATACATTGTTGTTGATAACTCCGCGTGAATTCTAACGCTCACAATTTCATTCATCATTGGCATCAAAATCGTCAATTCCCCATTAAAACACATTAAACCTATGTCATACATAATAATTTACCATATTAGTTAAGGAAATTGATATACATTGACATTAAGAGGGTGAAATACTTTATCAAAAACTTCTCTTACCTTTTTTCCGTTTATATCCTACATTACCTACAAACAACACAGAGTGATCCGCATAAAATGTATACAGTCATGGTTAACTTGGGAAAACGAATTCGGATGAAACTTGTCTTGTAAACTATATCATGTTCAAAGTCCAAAATAAACATTTCCAATGTTTGAAACATTTATATTTTGTAGTAATGATATGATAGATGATGATGATATATCAGTGAGTTGGAATTGCCTCACTCAACATCGTTAATTCGGCTATATTTATTTCGTCTAATTATTTTTGGCTATTCCGTATAGTTTACATAACACTGATTTACACAGCAAGATGGTGTGCAATTGACAACATCAATTGATGTCAGGACTAAGACCACAATTAATTTTACTATATGTTCTATATATGCATATATGCAAATGACAATTTCTGTAAGGGAAATTGACATCCAAACTTACCCTCATTAGATAGATCTATTCAAGAGAAATAATTCTGTACATTTTAAACATGGGGTCACCCGACTACTTTTTGACCTATTTAAGCTTAAATAACATACGTATGAATTTAGTGCACCGGTCGGCCATTTCACACCAATTTTCTCAAAAATTCCCCTCTCAGTAATGCTCAAATTTTAAGGTTGTGGTGCAATAAGGCCTCTAAATTGGGCATTTTATGACTATTTTAACTGTGTTCTATAGAATTTGATCCTTTATTGCATGTCTTTCAGTCAAAAACTCACCTTAATTCAGCATTAAATAGGGTCACTATTTTCTGTGTAGGCACATCCGGATACAGGGTAACCAAGGGCAGGTAATTGTGGTCTTAGTCCTATTTAGTACAAAAAAATTCAAAAAGTGCCTAAAAGTGATGCACAATGTATACTGAGCCATTGTATGAATTTGTAGCAAAATATTCCTTCATTTTATCAAAATACAGCATTTTATGTAAGATAGGTGTATACCCAAAATAACTGCAGTTACAAATGCAGTCTAGCTTACATGGTCAACACTAAAATTTTAATAACTTCTTTATTTATGGGTATTTTTCAATGAAATAAAAAAATTGTGTTCCATAAACTAATCTGCATTAGAAAATGTAAAACAACTGAAAATAAAAACTTATTCTTTACTCAATAAACTTGTTACTATTTTTAGTAACATTTTTGGATTTTTTAAATTGTTGAAAAAACAACAACAACAACAATATAAAAAAATACAATTTTCTTACTAAGACTGTGGAGATATCTTGTTATGAAACAGGCCATTGCAGGCACTTCAGGGGGTCTGAATGGCCAAATACCAGATGGCCCCATCTCACCGGGGTAATACAAAACTTCAAAGGGTGACATGCAGTTGTCATTGTATCTTTCATGTGCCATTGTCAGCATCCCTGGAAGATGTCTGCTTTCTCTGGAGACCATTCTCAGTATATATAGGGCTGATTTTCACCAAAATCCTAATAAAAATATCAACATTTAAGCAAAAAAACTTTCATCAACACAATGAGAGGTGACATGGCTGCACATTTAAAAACTGGCCATATTCCACATAGCAAAGGCTTGAAACTGACTGACTCTTCATCTATGGACACCTACATGATACATACTGACTGCAGCAGAGAGGCCTTTGAGACTGAGGGTCAATCCGTAAGGCCAAGAAAGTCCACTCCTAAAACAGCACAGGCGCCTTTGGCTAACATGAGCCCACATCTAGGCCTCTCATCAGAAACAGCAGAATGCAGCATTAACTTTGGGCATAAGACTTGTGGAGGGTGAGATGACTTCCATGGGATATGATGATGTATGTTAAGGTCATAATCAAGAGTCAATCAGCTGTGATCAGCCTAATTTATGGGTGGGAAGGAGAAAAAAGCATCTCCTGCCTTGAAATGCACTAACTGCAACTACATCTCACATTAAATCACACCCAAAACAAGCTGTATCATAAGGTTCAAACTCCTTACCATGTGTCAAACACCCCAGCATGATCATGGACTGGCAGAAGGGTCAAATGATGCATAAATGGGTGACTGGCGATGCTGGTACATATTAGCTAAAATGGAAAAATTTGACCTCCAGCTAAGAGCAGCAAGCAGAAAGCAGCTGATAGAATAGACATGGCCACCCAGGACCTGAATGAGAAACGGCTGCCAATCCAATGCACAGAGTATCATAAAATATAAATCATTAAAGGAGACAACAGATAAAAAGCAAACAAGATCAAAAATCATCAATAAGGGGAGATAACCATTCCTATGTACTAGAAATAATTTCATGAGTTATCTCCCTTTTGCTAAATGATATATAAAAGAGCAAATATTAGTTCTTAACAACACAGTAAAGGGATGAATTCTGTTGAACTGCATTCCTAGAGCAAAAATTAATGTTTTTTAATAAAAGGAAGCTCTTGCTTGTCCTTTATTTGAATATTATTGTTTTCATAAGTGCCTATAAATAAGATGCTGGAATGTGTCACTGAGTTTTACATTATGGCAGTGAATGAGCCTTTTAATTGCAGTCTCCAGTTCACATGATGAAGAAAAATTATGTACACATTTGTCTACACCATGAAAACTAACCACTTTTATTAAAGCGACACTGTTCTGTCTTAAAAATATAGTGTATTTGAGTTTTTGTTTTGATTCTTTTTCAGAGAGAGAAAGAGAGAGAGGGGTGTTGGGGGGGGGGGGAGAGAGAGAGAAGAGAGAGAGATAAAGAGAGAGAGAGAGAGAGAGAGAAAGAGAGAGAGAGGAGTATATACATATAAGCATGCAAACACTACAAACACATGGTCCCCCAAAGACAGCACAATCCCTTAAACAAAGAATCACATAACCAAAAAATAAATATAATAAATAAATAAATAAGAAGAAAGAAAATTTGCCAAATACTTACAATAGCTGTCACGGCATTCATGATAGCCATCATGAGCTAAGCATCTCCCCTTATTAATACAAATCTGCTGTCTCATGTTCATATCATGGGCTCAAGTCTAAAGTGTTCCACATTTATGCAGAGTAACTCATGGCACAGATGCGGAACATCACAATCATGCTTTTCAAGCAGAATTCTATGATTCATACTGTGTCGCAATATGTCAACTTGGGTAGTATGCTAAACTGCATCTGAAAAATGGTCCTTGAGGAGTCTCTGGTTTGTGGAACCTGACTTACCATGGCAGTTTTCTCATTTTGGACATTTTTTTCTACAAGTAAAATGGAATATTTAACTCCCACTTGTCCCATTCTGCTGTTTCATACCAAACTGAGGCATGATTTTTATTATTATTTTGAACCCTGCTGTTGTCATGGCTATTATAAACATGTATCTTTCAAACCGAAAGTAGATTCTGAATTTTTTTTAGTAAGATGGGAAAATATTATATATTTTTATATATATTATATTATATAATATAAAGAATATTATATATTTTCTTAAACAAACATAGTAACACATTTATATCTTTATAAGCAATAACTGTGCCAAATTTCAAGTAAAAAAACATGCATAATAAAAAAGTTATTAATAATGAAAGTAGGTCACCCCCCTCTCAAAAACCAGCCTATATCAGGACTAAGACCACAATTAATTTTACTATATGTTCTATATAAGCATATATGCAAATGACAATTTCTGTAAGGGAAATTGACATCCAAACTTACCCTCATTAGATAGATCTATTCAAGAGAAATAATTCTGTACATTTTAAACATGGGGTCACCCGACTACTTTTTGACCTATTTAAGCTTAAATAACATACGTATGAATTTAGTGCACCGGTCGGCCATTTCACACCAATTTTCTCAAAAATTCCCCTCTCAGTAATGCTCAAATTTTAAGGTTGTGGTGCAATAAGGCCTCTAAATTGGGCATTTTATGACTATTTTAACTGTGTTCTATAGAATTTGATCCTTTATTGCATGTCTTTCAGTCAAAATCTCACCTTAATTCAGCATTAAATAGGGTCACTATTTTATGTGTAGGCACATCCGGATACAGGGTAACCAAGGGCAGGTAATTGTGGTCTTAGTCCTATTTGTCAACATCAAGAGGATTTTTTTGACATTATAATGGAAATATTTCAAACTTTAATGTGATCATCTCCTTAACCGAAGAATGTGACCAAACTTCACAGGAATCATCCTTATGATGATATCAGGATTGTTCAAATTATTTTGATTGGTTGAAAAGGTATGTCACAGGAGCTAAAAATAGATATTAAAAATGCAATCTTTGAAAATCTTCAGCAAAACTGCAAGTCCAAGAGCTTAGATACAGCATAACAGCAGGGCTACAAGACAATGTCATACCTATTTATACAATATTTTACTGGAGCTAACTTGTTCAAGTATTTTATATCTGTGTGACGATGCGTCGTCACGGGTATAAGTACAATCTCTGACAACTGCGTCAGGGAGTCGACTCTTTTGCTCAGTGGTTAGAGCATTGGGCTATCACGCCGGCGGATCGGGTTCGATGCCGGGCCGTGTTTGTTACTTTTGGTGTCAGAAGTGGAATGTCACCTGCCATTCCGGAGTTGCCTTACCCAAGTCTTTCCCAGGCCAATTCTCGGGTCGAGACTTCTCGGAGGGGGAAGTAATGTGACGATGCGTCGTCACGGGTTAAGTACAATCTCTGACAACTGCGTCAGGGAGTCGACTCTTTGGCTCAGTGGTTAGAGCATTGGGCTATCACGCCGGCGGATCGGGTTCGATTCCGGGTCGTGTTTGTTACATCTGCAAACAAAAAGATTGAGAGATGATGTCGCCAGTTCTAATGGGATTACTAGAATTTTTAAAAGACTAACAGTAAATCTGAGACTCTTAATACGCGTGTAATTAGATGAAAGTACCTATACTATTATATGACATGTTTACAGTCACAGCAGCTTTCTTTATAATATAATATATACGTAAAACACAAATGCCGTTTCCTAGAGGATAAAGCCTCAATTTCTAGACAGCTTTAAAGCTTTCCATAAAAAAGTTATGTGCAAAATGAGTTACATGAACCCCATTTTGTTAGGCTTCCGTCTCTTCACAACAATTGGCAATGATTGCGGATTGATGCGAAACGCTGAATTCTTTGGGTTTTTAAACATATTACCACATGATCTGTATTTATATGACCTGTATTAAAATCATAACGTCAAGATATTTTCAAATTGATTTCATGTTTTCCTCTATGGAGCGCCCTGCTTAATTTCTTATAACTCAAGAATTTGATGTCCTTTTTTCAATGCTTTCCATTGCTGTGAAGTTTGTTGAGAATAATCAATTTTGATTTGCCTCTTATCGGGACTTTCCATCTCCCATTTGTCAGCCTATCTGTCTGGCATCTATTATACTTTTGGATCCCCTCGATTTGAATGGAACTCTTCAAACAATTTAATACAGACTTGAGTTTGTTGCTAAAATTCATAACACAGATTAAACTTACCAATCCTGCTGGATAAGGATCAGGATCATTTTTTTTTTTTTTGATTTCTTGTCTGCTCTGTCTTCCAACGAGTATAAATTACAAACTATACTTAGTCAAGATTACTTTCAGCGTCAAAGGTTATTATGTCTACTTAACCCTTGAATAAAGTTCGGTCAATTGTTCACCTGAAAATGTCATTGTTCTAACCATATTTTCCAATCAACATCACTGTATGACTGAAGTGACTGCTTTGTCAACCATAGACAATTGATGAGATCTGGGAGGGGTTTTTTACAACCAGAATTGCAATAACGCCGAGAATTGCTATACAATTGCAATAATGGTTGCACAGGAGTACGAGAATTGCAATAAAATCGAGAATTGCAATAAACTTAAAATACACATTTACATTTACACTTAACAACATGTTACAAAGTGTTAAGAAATGGATAACTTGGTATTTTTGGTGGTCAGTGATCTTTGGATACATTTTTTAATCAAAGCTGCGGGTCCGAGTATTGCAGTAATATTGCAATAACTTTATTGCAATTCTGGTTGCACAGGGGAGTGAGAATTGAAACAAAATCGAGAATTGCAATAAACTTAAAATACACATTTAAACTCAAGATTAAAGTTTATCAACATGTTACAAAGTGTTTAGAAATGGATAACGTGGCATTTTTGGTGGTCTGTGGATACATTTTTTTAATCTAAGCTGGGGGTCTGACTTTGCAATAATATTGCAATAATTTTTGGTTGTACAGGGGTACGAAAATTGCAATAAAATCGAGAATTACAATAAACTTAAAATTCATATTTAAACTTAAGAATAAAGTTTAACAACATGTTACAAAGTGTTTAGAAATAGATAACGTGCCATTTTTGGTGGTCAGTGATCTTGAGATACATTTTTTAATTAAATCTGGGGATCAGAATTTTGCAATAACTTTATTGTTAGAAATAGATAACGTGACGATTTTGGTGGTCAGTGATCATGGGATACATTTTATTTTCTTAAATCAAAATCAGGGGATCCGAGTTTTGCAATAATATAGCAATAACTTTATTGCAATTCCGGTTGAATAGGGGTACGAGAATTGCAATAAAATCGAGAATTGCAATAAAATAAAAATACACATTTAAACCTAAGAATTAAGAACATGAATATTTGATATAAGTCATTTAGGACGTTATTGATATGTTATAGGTAGATTTGATATATTTTAGGCAGTAGGAGATGCTCTTTAAGATTTACGATTGACAAGCTATGGTTTTCTGTTGGTACAAGCCTGCCAACCACGTCAAGGTCGAAAACCGTTTGGCAAGTTATTTAAATAATCAGCTGAATTTGCATTATACGTATACGAATATGGCAACAACTATGAGCAAAAATTATACACGTACCTAACTTGTATTTCTTGTCAAATTTGACATTTTACCGGTGACCTCTAGTAACATATTACAAGTATGAATGAACACATATTTTATTCATAATATATTCGGCTTTTGGCGGTCTGTAAGTGGGTATTTATCATGTAAACAAAAAGGTATTGTTGTTCAATAGAGAAGTAGCTCAGGGAATGTGTGTGTGTGTGTGTGTGTGTGTGTGGCCATTTGCTCTTTATGTCAATCGTATTTGAAATGAATATCCCACATGCGAGATATTCATGCGTTTTCAAACAAAGCTTTACATAACGATGAAAGCAAAAAATTACGTGGATTTCGCATTGAGCATTGAGTTATATCATAATTGTCGGATAGGTAAATTTGGACAGTTATTTTTTCAAATTCTCAACTAAACGCTACCATTTTACATATTAGATTGATTTGATACAAAAAAGGAATAAAAAATAATCAGTATCAATTAATTGAGGTCTACAGGATTCGAACTTTTAATTCTTGCATGACAGAAGTTGAAGAACGGAGACTTACGAGAAAATCCGATGTCAAACGATTACCTACCTATGATTACCTATGATAATATCATATTCTGCGTATTCATGTATATCAGTCATGAACAATGGTTAAGTAAATTGAGCAACAATAAAACGTTTCCATATGTAGTAGGAGATAATATGAAGAGATTGAGAATATTCTGAACAATATCTCTGTTGGGCGGATAAAAAAACAACTTTTTTTAGGGGAACATTCTTTTTTGGGGAATTTATAATTATGATAATCACTTTGAT
>CM037787.1:37495513-37533988 GCA_021229015.1 Solen grandis
TGGGTTAAAATGGTTGTGAACAAATTTAAGATTGTTACTTTTCGATAACTTTAGAAGGTCCCAGTATTTAAGCAGAATACCACCTATTTTGGTAAGGTTGGATTGTACATAGCAATGCATGGAATTTCTTTTTTCATTTCACCAGTCAGAGAGGCTAATGCATCCACTTGAGACATTACTAAAAGCTTTGTCTGTTACTGATTTGGTATAGTTTCTGACAAGGAAAAAAAATCCATAGATGCTGGAGGGAAGAGTTTAATGTTGAATCGTCAGTAGTAAGTTAGTTGGTGTTGGGCAGAAGCACTAAACGAAAGCACGCTATGACGTCATTGATTAGGACAATGGCCTATTGTTTAGGGTATGACATAATCCCCGACCCCACCCCTTTAACGAGGTCACGTGTCTATCATTTTCGAGATAAGTAAACCGCAATATTTATTCTTTTATAATATCGTATTGTTATTTTGGACAATTAATCAACTACGTCATTAACCGCAAAAACGCGACTGAAACAATGAAATCGGACTGCAGCCCCTACTGCTCCCTTAAACGAGGTCACGTGACTCCTACCCCACCCCTTTAACGAGGTCGGGCGGCTATTGTTTTCGGGAATGAAAAAACCGCAATATTTAATTCGTATAAAATATCTAATTGTCATTCGGGACAATTAATGAACTACGTCATCGATTTCGCTATTGTCGCAGAAGCATTGAAGGAGCGACGTTAAATAATGAGTATTGTCTCTTCGAATAATAACGTTTTTACTTTCTGAACAATTAAACGACACTATCCGGAATACCCCGCGCCGTATAACGGACACATTCCCACGCGTCGAGAGAAGATTCCTTCATCATTAATTAACGGTAACTGACCACTTAAACATTTCTGTAAACATAATCTACACCCGTAACACCCGTATCGATCGGCTATCACCTATTATTGACCTAAGGCCTTACGAATCGCGGACTACAGGAATGTTAACCACTCTCTCACCCGTCCGAGGACGTATTATTTACTGTTTTGGGATGAAGTCGAACATTCGAAATCGCCTCACTATACGTATTAATGCTCTTTTTCTACCATTTCTGTCTTTCTCGTCAAATTTCTCCGTAATACGCGTGTCAATGCGTATGTTTTGACAATCGGTGTGAAACGATTTTCACCTTTTTATATCCAAATTCTATAATCAATAGACACACGATCCGTCGCGAGATAATCCGGCTTAGATAAGCGACAATAAACGGAAATGAGCCGCTTTTTATATAGCGAGATAGTCGCTTTTAACAATATCCTACGCTACGTTTTTCACCTTCGTGTAAGCAATGGAGATTTTTATTTATTATTTATTTATTTATTTATTTATTTATTATACAACATATACATAACGCATATATCCCGCGCCAAACTCGATAATGTTCAACATATTTTCTTACCAAATACTTTTTACATCTCTCAACGCGTTTTCGTCTATCAGTATCCACGCATTTTCATCCACGCATCATCGCTGATTATAGTTCTTTGTCTTTCGCTCTCTCTTTCATAGGGTTTTTCTTTCATTTTTCTCCATCTTTCACGTAATATTTCCTTTTTAGTGTATACGCATTGTCGCTAATTATATTTCTCTTTCTATGTCTTTCTCTTTTTTCTCTTTCTACAATAATATTCGTAGGATTTTACCGGTCTTTAATCTCTCATTAAGACTTCAATTCCAGTAAATAAGGTGGAACTTCGGGTGTAAAAATAAATAAATACAGCATTCGTGTGACGAACAAGTCCTAGCAATAAATATGAAAACAAACTTATCTTGTATTTTGATTTTATATGTAACCATGATGAGACTTTCATAAAGATTTATTAATAACAATTGTTGCGGCACTGAACCACCGCGAGTTAATATCAACATAAAAAAACATCATCATCATCAACAACAGCAACTACTACTACTTCGACCACGTATGTTTGACAAAAATAAATGAAAAACGAATACTGCGCCTTATGAAAAAGCGCTCTCTCCCGTTTTTCGTCGCTAGACTAAGCGGGATTAACTCGCGGTGGTTCAGTGCGAGGAGCTATCTTTTTGTGTTCTTTGTCGAGAACCATATACAATAAAACATATTTTTGTTAAATCTATGTTAGACATTTTCAATAATTATCAGGAACCGTAAACTATGAAATATATTTTAATTGACTGTGTAGATTTAAGTCTTATCAGAACAAATTATATTAATGTACATGTATCAACAATGATAGAGCTTTCCAATACCGTTTCTGTTGATACTTTAATCGCTTTCATTAAAGAAATTGGTGTATATAACATACTTTGATTTTCTACATTCGTAACATATTTAAACTTGTTTACACTCTCCTGCTGTTTGGGAATCACTATTGTATTTGAAATACTTTATTGTAAGGATGCTTTTATATGATCATTTAGACACCATCGTCTTTCGACTGTTGAAGTGTCTTTTGGATTTAAAGTCCCACCGACAGTATTTCAGTCATTTGGAGACGATGTGTCTACTTGAGACGGATATAGCGCTGCCAAACTGCAGTATCACGCCGCATGATACCACATCCAGTCACATTATCCTGACACCGGGTCAACCAGTCCTTGAACTACATATATATGCTGAGCGCCAAGTAAGGGAGTATACTAGTACCACCTTTAACGACATTGGTATGTCGCGGCCGGGGATCGAACCCACGACTTCCCGATTCCGGGGCGGGCGCTGTCACCACTCGTATACCGGGACCGGTACTTTATTGCATTGTAATAGATGCTAATTATTATTTTTATCATATCATCGTTAAGACACTATATGACCTCTCCTTAGACTGTTTAGGTCTCTTTAATTCATTATTCTATTTTATTCCATTCTTATCTTTTAAACCGTGAGGATCAACCTTTTTGTGTTACTTCTCAAGAACCGTATAGAAGTAAGATTTTAATTGAAATATTTTATTGTGTTGTAATACTAGCTAAACATTGATTCTTTTATATGAACGTTTAGACACCATATGACGTCTTTCGAATGTTGATGTATCTTTAAATCAATATTCTATTCTACTCATCACTCCTTTTACAAAATACAAGTGATTTGCATTAGCATACACAACATACACAGTATATTATTACCTTAACGACTAAAAGTATTTAGATGTTTCCCTTTAGAAATAAATCATGTCAAAATCATCCCAAACGTCCTATTAAACTGAAAAATTTGGTATTTTTTTTTAAATTTCGTCTAGGATTAGAATACCGTGTAGCATTATATATTAGTTTTTTTTTTTGAGATTTTCTTATTTGGCAAAAATGTGCACAATAAATTTTGAAAGGAGTATTTTGAGTAAAAGGTCAAAGTGCTCAGGCTAAAGTGTTCAGGAGCTATAGTTGACTAGTGGCAGACAATCCTTAAACCTCATCCTGAGCACGAGTTCTCAGGTGAGCTAAAATGTTAAAAACTTTAAAAACGCGGATTTCCTTTTCCGGAAACATTACTGAAATCTGAGACTTATAAACAGAAATTGGCAGCTTATTCTTTGCATATATCGACTTTATGAAGTCGCGCGCGGCCAACGAGACTTCAACGAGACCCGGTCGAGATTGGAAATCAAATATACATTTATGGTTAGTTCCAGTGGATATTAAAACTAATATCAGTAAGCAAGCATTCTTCAAGTTAGCCTTTGAAGATTTGTGTAACTAACCCTTACCGGCAAAAATCACGGGTTAATCCTGCGTGTACAAAAGGCTGTCGTATATCTCGACCTTTTTTCATGCCGTGCTTAGTCATATCGGACCAGTTATCTGTTTTTATTCCTCCCCCCTCTCTCTTAATTATCCCCCGCCGATGAAATCGGGAGGGGGATATTGTTTTGGCGTTGTCCGTCCGTCCGTGCGTCCGTCCGTCCGAATTTTGTCCGGAGCATAACTCCAAAAGTATTCAGCTATTGCTTTGAAACTTCACAGGTGGACAGATCTCATGAGGAGAAGTGCAGTGCACAAGAACCATAACTTCATTAGCCTATTTGGAGTTATTGCCTTTGTTATTTTTCATACTGATTTTGTCCGGAGCATTACTCCAAAAGTATTCAAGCTATTGCTTTGAAACTTCACAGGTGGACAGATCTCATTGAGGAGAAGTGCAGTGCACAAGAACCATAACTCTCCTTATCCGAATTTTGGAGTTATTGCCCTTTGTTATTTTTTCATACTTGATTTTTGTCCGGAAGCATATATCCAAAAGTATTCAAGCTATTCTGCTTTGAAACTTCACAGGTGGACAGATCTCATTGAGGAGAAGTGCAGTGCACAAGAACCATAACTCTCCTTATCCGAATTTTGGAGTTATTGCCCTTTGTTATTTTTCATACTTGATTTTTGTTCGGAGCATACCTCCAAAAGTATTCAAAAGTATACTTGGAAGTAATAAAGTCTCTTCTTGTTCTGTTCTGTTATATCAAGAGGCAATAAGGAATTATAATCATATTGACAGCATGACCCAGTTTGATCTTTTACAATGGAGTTACGGCCCCTTATTTATGTTCTGTAAAAACAGCTCCCATTCATGAACTAAATATATTCGGCGGGGGATTTCGTGTCTGTGACACAGCCTTGTTATAATTAAACCAAAAAGTACTCAAATAATGCATCCGTCTTCTTCTTTCCTTCATCTAAACTCATTTTAGCTATAAAATCAATAGAGGCACGCGATGAAGCGCGTTATTTCGGAAAGCTGCCAATCTCTGTTTATAAGTCTCTGCCAAAATGCCGTATTCTACCTCGGTGCAATCATGAGGTTATTTTCGTTTTCAGATTATTCGGTAAGAATCAATTCATGTCTATCTCATGGAACGAATGTGGGTTATTTACAGGTAGAGAATGTCACGTTAAGCGGTATCTACACAATAACAGGTTTCTCTCATGGAGATGCGTTTTCCAACCTTAAACGACTGAAGATTTCCTTTATGAGACAGGACAGTGGTTCCTATTACAGTACCTATAAAGTCAGGTAAAATATGCATTACTTGATATTTATCCAGCGTATTTTCAATTAAATCAGTCAACTCTCATGAGAACATTCATGTGTGTATGATTTTCCTCGCCGGCAGAAACTTCCCTTTTAGGTAAATAATATATATTTTTTACCTCGAGACAAACTTTTTTTTTAATTTTGTCTAACAATGATATTCCGCATGTAGCTACTTCAATAATGTTAAACAATCGTGTTTGAAATTATTATAATTTTATATTTATTAAGAAATGAAGGTCTTCCTTAAAGAATGGTTTGTCAAGTTTCGACCGATCCAACAAAATCGGTATCGACTAACTATCTTTAATTACTTTTCACTGCTTTCATGCCACTTTCAATTGGAATTTCATTCCTACATGGTTGTATCTATTTAATATGTTCTAAAGATGAAATCTTTTTTTCATTTACTCAAAATCAGTGCCAATGTACTGTAAGCAATGTTATAAATTACGGTTAGGAAAATTTCAATTTTATTTGTCAAAACTTCACCACAAACATGCTAGGTTAAAGGACAGTAGCTATAATTTGACATGATAAAAGAGTGATATACAGTTAGTCTACCAAGTTTGCAGAGATATTTACCTATACGTTTCAGAGCATTTAACATGATAAAAGAGCGATAAACAGTTAGTCTACCAAGTTTGCAGAGATATTTACCCATACGTTTCAGAGCATTTAACATGATAGAAGAGCGATATACAGTTAGTCTACCAAGTTTGCAGAGATATTTACCTATACGTTTCAGAGCATTTAACATGATAAAAGAGCGATATACAGTAAGTCTACCAAGTTTGCAGAGATATTTACCATACGTTTCAGAGCATTTAACTGTTTGGAGGCTTTCTTGCACATTTCAGATACATGTTTTTCAAAATTTAATCTAAAATCTAATGTAACACCTAATAATTTAACATTTTCATCCGGATGTAAAATAGCCCCATCAATATCAAAAGTCATGTTTACTTTTTTGTTTTGTTTCCCAGACATATTGCTTGAAATTTATCTGGATTAGCCTTCATTCTATTATCTGAAAACCAATTGATGAGTGTAGTGGTATCGTTTTTGAAGAGTAGTTTTTACATGATCAATATCTGAGTGTGCATATGATAATGTATTATCATCAGCATAATTATATAAGCTGCTGTCTTGGGACAAACTCAAAAATATTATTTACAAAAATATTAAATAAAACTAGTCCAAGTACTGATCCCTTATAAATTTCTTTCATATTTCTAAAGCACCCCCGACTTTTACACACTGTTTTCTGCTTGCAAGGTAACTTTTGAGAAGGTCCAAAGCAGGTTGTGAAACACCATAATAATTCAATTTTAAAAGGAGTAATCCATGAGGTAGACAGTCAAAGGCTTTTGAAAGGTCCATCAAGATTGCTGCAATATATAAATTGTTGTCAACAGCTTTTTTCCAGTCTTCAACAACTTTAAGTTAAGTACTTTGACAACCATAACCTGGTCTTAATGCAAATAAAAATGGATTACTGAAGAAATCTGTGAGTTTTACATTAATGACCCTTTAGTTGAACATTAATGGCCCTTCTTGGATGCAATTAAGCTTTGCCATTATCAGATAATGGCAAAAAAGTCCCTAACTTCCTACCAACCCAAGAACACCTGGGTAACAAAGGAAAAAATGACCCAAGTCATGCTTCTTTTCGCCATAAGCTGTATAAAATGGATTTTGACCTATTCTTGAACCAATCTAATCTTGGTTTACAACCGAATATTACAGAAAAACACTATTCTTTACGGATTGCTTAAAAAATATTTTAGGATATTCCATTTTTCCATCATAAAATGGGAGTTTTAGGATGCATTCTTACTGCATGATTGTCTATTGGCAAATAATTTAATCTACCCTTTTAAACATAAACAAGAGTGCCAGTGCTGCCACAATATACGCCGCCACAAAATATAAAGACCAAGAGGGTCCTTTTAATTATTGCTTTTAACATTTCTGTAATCATAAGCTCATAATGAAGTCTGTGAAACCAATTAATTTAGCTGAACAGAGATAGAACCCTAAAAAGGCTTCCAATATGAAAGTAGGACAAATAGCAGTATCAATATGAATCCATTTTTCTTTCTCCACATAACTCATTTAAAAATAACAGTATCAGAAAATCCCTTCTTTATGCAAATAAGGATGAACATAAATCTTATTTAGTATACCCAGTATAGTAATGACATTGACCAAGTTTTAAAAAGATTAGGTCAGAAACATACAAGGAATTGCATTAACAAGGCTAAAATATCAATCAGCTAAGAGACTAAGTTTCAAGGGACAAAATCTTGTAAAAATCAATGAACCGAAAATCGCCACTTCATGCACATTTACCATTAGTAATGACATTGACCAAGTTTAAAAGATTCATTCAAAAAAGTAGGAGGAGTTGCGTTCACAAGGCTGCAATATCATTCAGCTACAGAGACTAAGTTTCAAGGGACACAAATCTTGTAAAAATCAATGAACCGTAAAATCGCCACTTCATGCAAATTTACCCATTATATTAATGACATTGACCAAGTTATAAAAAGATTCATTCAGAAATGTAGGAGGAGTTGCGTTCACAAGGCTGCAATATCATTCATCTACAGAGACTAAGTTTCAAGGGACACAAATCTTGTAAAAATCAATGAACCGGAAAATCACCACTTCATGCACATCTACCCATTATAGTAATGATATTGACCAAGTTTTGAAAAGATTCATTCAGAAATGTAGGAGGAGTTGTGTTCACAAGGCTGCAATATCATTAAGCTACAGAGACTAAGTTTCAAGGGACATAAATCTTGTAAAAATCAATGAACCGTAAAATCGCCACTTCATGCACATCTACTCATTATAGTAATGATATTGACCAAGTTTTGAAAAGATTCATTTACAAATGTAGGAGGAGTTGTGTTCACAAGGCTGCAATATCATTAAGCTACAGAGACTAAGTTTCAAGGGACATAAATCTTGTAAAAATCAATGAACTGTAAAATCGCCACTTCATGCACATCTACCCATTATAGTAATGACATTGACCAAGTTATAAAAAGATTCATTCAGAAATGTAGGAGGAGTTGCGTTCACAAGGCTGCAATATCATTCAGCTACAGAGACTAAGTTTCAAAGGGACACAAATCTTGTAAAAATCAATGAACCGGAAAATCGCCACTTCATGCACATCTACCCATTATAGTAATGAATTGACGAAGTTTTGAAAAGATTAATTCAGAAACGTAGGAGGAGTTGCGTTCACAAGATATGGACGTACGGACGTACGTACGTACGGACGGACGGAGAAGATGACGCCAAAATACGACCGCCTCCGGCGGCGTATAAAAACAAGAGCTCCGCTGAGAGAGGGGCAATATTCGCCCTAAAGAAATCTATTTAAAGTGAACTACCTTTGACGAATGGATAAATACTTCGTCAACAGCAACATTTTAATAAGGAGATGCTTTGAGACAGAAAGACGGAGGGCAATTTTACAGTCCACTCTTGCGTAAACATCGGTAGTGGACTTATAAATGTTTTCGCATTATATCAGTATGACATATTGCTTCATACTGTGACCTTGACCCAATACAGCAAGAAACTTGCATTTGATCTGCACATCCTCTCTGTATGGTTGCCATTTCTGGTAAAACATATAAATCTGCTTAAGTGATTCAAGAGATACAAAGCGGACACAAAATATTTTAACATTATAATAGTATGATATGTGACCTTCAAGTGTGATCTTGACCTTAAACCAAGACACCCGAAAACTACGTTCTGCACATCCTCTCAGTATGGTTAACATTTCTGTCAAATAATTCAATTTCTTTCCAGTGGTTCTTAAGAGCGGACACGCAAATGCTAACGGACGGACGACCAGTGGCATAACATAATACCGCCCTTCGGGCGTATAAAAAACAACCAGTTGAACAATTCAAACATTAAAAGTACCCAGTTGAAAAAGTAAACACTTGTGAGTCTTTAGAAAACGTAGTTATACTTTATAGTGGACAAGTCCCTCTAAGTCACAAAACCTCGAATGTAAAAGTTAGCTAACATAAGCGTTATACTGCAATTGGTTTAGTGCTCGTCTGGGCCCCGACATCGAAATCTACCGACGGAACCCTTTTCTTTTAGTTTCGCTTATATTACATTTTTCCCCTTCTTTTCTTCTACTAGCTAGTATATTGCATTTCTTTATTACGACAAATACGTCTTCTAGCATTATTTTAAAATCAAAGATCATTTAAAACTTACCAGCATTATTATATGAAATGTATTAAATATATTGTAACACTTTGAATTTGTTTTTTTTTATACGCCGAATATCTTTTTCAAAGATATTTCTTGTTTTAACTTGTCAGATAGTTTTGTAATTTGTATAGCGACTTCACATAGACAAATTATTTTACTAATCAAAATGTCAACTTAGACGTCACACAATCATAATAATTTGTATTGGTAGTTTATTGCAGTCTCGTTTTATGTATATCGCTTACTGTTTAAATAGATGTATTTTCATTGTTTTAGAGCGCCGTTTGGCTGTGTGTATGACGCACATTATATGCAAGGCAATCAACTCCAAACAAACGAAGATAAAGTGATTTGTGATATAGGTAAAAGAACATCACGGTTCCGAAATATTTCTGCATTGATCATACATATCTAAATAACAAGTTTCTTCAGTAGGGATAGCTTTAAAATGCAGATTGAAGGTTTCTTAGAAATTAAGGAAAAATGAAAAATGTATTATGTTTTTTTTTTATTAGGAAACAATTTTAAGTTTTGCGAAATAAATTGATTGTGACACTAAATCCTGAAATAATTGTATTACATATAAAAAAAACAACAACCTAGAACGGGTCCGTGTTTTAATGAATGAATTGAATGCATATATTATCATATCCATTAACAATGAAAAACAAAACGATTCTTTAACTATTCATTTTTGTCCCGGACAATATAGCTAATAATTCTCCGCGGCAATACATTAAAGAGAATTATGACAGATATGAAGTCATACATGTATTCATGTAAATTTAAAATTCAATGAAATGTATATGATACAGGAAAAGTGTCTTTTTTGTTTGTCTCAAATAACGTTCAGATACCGTATATCCTGGCATGTCCGAGACACAAGAGACTCGATTCACCATGACATCTTCCAATGCGACTGAGTACGTGATCGCAGTTGTCTGCCTCGAAAGAAATCTGATTCGGAACAACTTCTGCCCTGGGAAATTCTTTGTTGGTATCCTCGTAACACACTATCCGCCCAGCACCGCAGTTTTGGATGAAATCAACAGTCACCTTAACATTACTATAGGGCTACAGCTAGACGATTACAGGATCAGCTCCAGTGTCGTCGGAGATGGTATGAAATACAGTCTTTTCCCTGTTAAACATTAAAGACAGAAAACTCGTCTCTTTATGATTGCAGTATCAATTTTGAGAATTATTTACACGCTCTTTATTTTACATGGATTCTGCAAATCTAGCTTAAAAGTAAAAAATCAGTAATAATCTCAGGCTATTTCTTTTAATATACACGTATACATTTTCATATCAATGCGATAAGATGCACCATGATAATAATTGTTTTCATTTCTTTATGACAGGGTGTTAGTCGATTGATGAAATGTCTTGTCGGAATAGAAAGGATTATAAAAGGGGAAACTCTTCCACAATGTTATGATATGCAACGTATTTTTTGACGTAACACTCTTTTGTAAAGGATAATAAAATAAATAATAAGCATCTGATCAATGTGTGTTTTTTTTTTTACTAAACCAAATTATGGTTGAGCTGGCTGATGACCGACGCATATCGCACGTCCCATTTAAACAATAATTTAAAGGTATTTGTTTGTAAAATTGTTTATAGAACTGAACACACGAGTGACTTGGGAGGCCAAATACTCTATCCTTTTACTTATTCCAATTATTGTATTATGAGTCCTACTGAATACACAACTCATGCAGAAGTACAGCAAGATCATCTAAATTCCACACTAAAACTGAAATGCTAGGAACATCACAAGCATTTTCATCAAATTTGACCCAGTGGTTTAGATTCAAAGAAAACTGTTGACGCCGGACGCACGCACGCAAGCACGGTCGGACGCCGGACAAAAGGCGATCACAATAGCTCACCATGAGCACGATGTGCTCAGGTGAACTAAAATAGTAAAAAATGATCGCCTTGCTCGTGATATGCTACGTTCGTACATCCATGGATAGCGTTCAAGTTTTTAAGAAATAAATAGAATAGAATATTGCTGGCAAAGAGATCATAGTAAAACAGCTTGATTTTCAAACATTTTTAGTTGCCCAGAGCACAACGTGCACAAGGTGGTGTATTGGAATCACCGTTCTTCGTCCGTTGTCAGCAATTGTCTTTAGAGACAACTCCTCTGAAACTGCTTGGTAGAAAATGATAAAATATAGTATGAATGATCATTTTTGCTCTTCACAAAAGCTGCTAAATTAGAATTAAATTAAAAATTATATACTGTTTCTGTTGATACGTTGATCGCTTCTATTAAAGACGTTGGTATATATAACAAACTTTGATTTTACATACGTGACAAGTTAAAAGTGTTTACTCTCCTCCTGTGCGGGAGGCATTTGTGAAATTTATGACTTATAGATTTTGGCCTTTTTGGACACCGTATGACGTCTTTCAACTGTTGTGATGTCTCAAATTCAATATTCTATTCTAAAATTGATCCCAGCATAACTCTGGTTTTACGTATCTTCTCAGGAAACAATGGTAAGAAATCAATTTCATTTTGAACCTAATGGCTTGCTACCATAATTGCTAAAATAAAGTTGAGCCTTGGCTATCAGATACCCCCCCCCCCAAAAAAAAAAAAGACAACAAAAAAACAAAAACAAAAATAAATAAAAAAACAACAACAGATGCAACGCTTGTAAAAACCAAATCAAAAAAGAAACACATGCAAATCAATATAAATAACAAGTCCCTGTTTCAAAGTAAGGAAACCAATCTTAAAGGGAACATTTGTTTTGTATGTTTTATAAAATCTCAAATGCACAAGTAAAAATATGGAGTAAATCCAAACAATAATATAGAAAGTGGTGGACACGTAAGATTTATACCCAATATATTTATAAGGGGAAGAAAGAACAACATTTCATTGTTGGTTTCAAATTAATTTTCCTTAAAAGAATCAAGAGCAACTTGATCTCAGACAGATTTAAGTGCAAATACTGATGCTAGTCCATACTAGAAGACATTAAACCCCTGTTACAACTAGAATTGCAATAACAACCAGAATTGCAACAATGACAAGAATTGCAATTCTGGTTGCACAGGGGTACGAGAATTGCAATAAAATCAAGAAATGCAATAAATTTAAATTTAAGAAAGAATAAAGTTTAACAACATGTTACAAAGTGTTTGAAATGGATAACGTGGCATTTTGGGTGGTCAGTGATCAAGGGATACATTTTTTTAATCCAAGCTGGGGATCAGAGTTTTGCAGTAATATTGCAATAACATTATTACAATTCTGGTTGTACAGGGATACGAAAATTGCAAAAGATCGACAATTGCAATCAACTTTTAATACAAATTTTAACTTAAGAAAAAAGTTTAACTACATGTTACTTAGTGTTTAGAAATAGATAACGTGTCATTTTTGGTGGTCAGTGATCATGAGATACATTTTTAAATCAAAATCTTGGGATCAGAGTTTGCAATAATATTGTAATAAATTTAATGCAATTCTAGTGCCCATGGGTAGTAGAATTGCTATAAAATCGAGAATTGCAATAAACTTTAAATACACATTTAATTAAAAATAAAGTTTATCAACACGTTACAAAGTGTTTAAAAATAGATAACGTGGCATTTTGGTGGCCAGAGACCATGGGATAAATTTTTAAATCAAATCTGGGGGTCCGAGTTTTGCAATTTTATTGCAATAACTGGTTGTACAGGGGTACGGAAATTGCTATAAAATCGAGAAATAAGAAATGCAATTAACTTGAACAATATTGTACACATTTCAACTTAATGATAATTTTAAGCTCCATATAAAATAGTTTACGGGTCAGTCTGGCTGTTCACTGATCATGGGTTACTTTACTGATCAAAATTTAATGTTGCAGCCTTTTTTCTTTTACGGACATTTTATGAAGTATTATTTATGTAGATATAAATATCTATGAAAAAAAATGTGCAGGTCTTTTTTAAATGCTGGATCATATAAACTCTGGATATGGAGATTTAATTATTAATAAAAGGGTAAAATAAAGATTCAGTATAGAGAACCTAGAGAAAATGATAGATACCATTTAGTTATATATTCGCAACAGTTTGTGACTTATTGACACGTTTGGTTGGGAAAAGAATGTCACAAGTAATTCAAAATATTTGCTTTCGTTTTCTGGTAGATGCATTTATTGTTTAAAATTGTTTTCTTGAAGTTCTGGGTATTTCATATAAATATGCACACATATAATACATAAAGGAGGAAATAATTCGATTGTGTTTCTGACAAAATAATATATTTTATTATTATCAAATATAAATTATGATTGGTCCATTGGCCGCGGACATAACGAGATATATGTACTTATCCGTTTAGTTGTATGTACATGTCTATACATAGATATATATATTGAGGTATATGTAGACAGACTGGTAAATGTATACTTATAGATGTAGGAGAGTGCAAGTTCTCCAATCTCTTCCCGCCCTCCATCTCTATTTCTCTCTCCCTCTGGCTATGCCTTTCATGTCTGTTGTATTTTCGTAAAACTTTCTTATACCTTGTGAGTATTTAACACGTTCTTTTATAACATTCAAATATTCAATGTAATTTATCACCTCATCATTCCTTCATGCATTTATTCGCTAGACCGTATATATCTTAAATCAACAATCATTACATTAATGTTCGAAAACACTCTCACTGCTTATGACAAGTGTTTTAATGACAACTACCCATTTTATAAGCTTATATAAATTATAAATCAGTATAATTATGCAACACGCATGCAACTGACTTTTTATGATGTGTGTATATATATGTGTAAGATGCTCAAATCTAACAATAACATTTTGTTCTGTTCTGTACGCTCAAATACGTCGCGTTATCAGTTTTTATAAACGCATGTACACATATTTATATTAATTAAAAGCATGATAAACTATCTGTTCATGGGCGGCTAAGGGTGCTCCAGTGATAACGTTTCCGATTACGGATCCGAAGGTTGTGGGTTCGGATCCCGTTGGAGGCAAGAACTCTTCACGACTTTTCCAGGCACAAAGTACGTTTCCAACCCAGGAATCGTCGAGAGGGATTGGTATAAGTGTAAGAATTTGTTTCCCAATCGACGTAAAATGAATAAGAAATATTGCTTTTTTGATGATGATGATTTTTTTCTGTTAATGATGATGATGATAACTTATGTTCAAAAAGATAACGATGGTAATGTTTTCATGAATACGTAGATCTTGCATAACAAAAAGGTACAAACACTGCATGTGAAATAACGTGATTTGCTTGCTAATACTCCTGTCACGCTCTAGCGTATGTGAGGAACGTTTAAGTTGCGTAACAAAAAGGAAATTCGAACAATTCTGAATTTTCGACGAATTTATTTGGTTAATGTATGTGTACCGTATAAATGGCATAAGAAACGTATGTCACTATCAGTGTGGCGTATGAGTACGTGTGAATAACAAATGAGTAGCATCGTGAGATTTCACGTCTTCTTGAATGTCAGACCTTTCCCTCCTGAGGTACAACTACAACGGATAAATGTGTGGAAATGAGACCATACAAATATATTTGTTTAGCCTTCCACAAATTATTTGCGTTTTCATAGGTCGAATCACAGGTACGTGTTGACTCCCTATATTTCCGTGTAGGGTCGGTATCAAACGCAATGTTTAATTTTATTTTTCATTATGCTGGCAACACGCCAGGGATAGGTTTTCCATAAGCTTTCACTCGTTAGACATACGTAAAATATACTTATTCGTCAAACATACGTTACAATGACGTTCTGCTGACATAGGCAGTGATGGACTATCCAGCGATGAAAAGGATCAGTCAGACGATGAACACGATTCTATGATATATGGACAAGATGACGAAGTACACGGTAGTGTAATACGTAACCCAGACGCTCCTTACTTACCTGATATAGTTTTGGATAAGATTATTAGAGAAACAGTAAATCTTCAGCCAGTAATGCGTTACACCATTCAGCGTCTATGTAGGTTCTTTGAATCAGTTGTTCAGTCAGTTGGCTATCTGACCTTATACTGTAGTCCATCTCAAATTCCACATGTACCAAATCATACGAGTGTTAAACATCTGGTTCGCAAATGTGGTGCTCATAGTGGTGTCGCCCTGCGAATAAGAAGAATTCTGCGCGATACTGGTGGGCGCTGGTTCAGAGCTTAGCTGACACTACAATCACAAGAAAACAGTTGATATAAAGTTACAGATGTGACATGGAGGTAACTCAAATAACATTTTCAAATGATCACAAATGTTCCCCTAAAAAAAGAATGTTCCCCTAAAAAAAGTTGTTTTTTTATCCGCCCAACAGAGATATTGTTCAGAATATTCTCAATCTCTTCATATTATCTCCTACTACATATGGAAACGTTTTATTGTTGCTCGATAATGTTTACTTAACCATTGTTCATGACTGATATACATGAATACGCAGAATATGATATTATCATAGGTAATCATAGGTAGGTAATCGTTTGACATCGGATTTTCTCGTAAGTCTCCGTTCTTCAACTTCTGTCATGCAAGAATTAAAAGTTCGAATCCTGTAGACCTCAATTAATTGATACTGATTATTTTTTATTCCTTTTTTGTATCAAATCAATCTAATATGTAAAATGGTAGCGTTTAGTTGAGAATTTGAAAAAATAACTGTCCAAATTTACCTATCCGACAATTATGATATAACTCAATGCTCAATGCGAAATCCACGTAATTTTTTGCTTTCATCGTTATGTAAAGCTTTGTTTGAAAACGTATGAATATCTCGCATGTGGGATATTCATTTCAAATACGATTGACATAAAGAGCAAATGGCCACACACACACACACACATTCCCTGAGCTACTTCTCTATTGAACAACAATACCTTTTTGTTTACATGATAAATACCCACTTACAGACCGCCAAAAGCCGAATATATTATGAATAAAATATGTGTTCATTCATACTTGTAATATGTTACTAGAGGTCACCGGTAAAATGTCAAATTTGACAAGAAATACAAGTTAGGTACGTGTATAATTTTTGCTCATAGTTGTTGCCATATTCGTATACGTATAATGCAAATTCAGCTGATTATTTAAATAACTTGCCAAACGGTTTTTGACCTTGACGTGGTTGGCAGGCTTGTACATGTACCAACAGAAAACCATAGCTTGTCAATCGTAAATCTTAAAGAGCATCTCCTACTGCCTAAAATATATCAAATCTACCTATAACATATCAATAACGTCCTAAATGACTTATATCAAATATTCATGTTCTTAATTCTTAGGTTTAAATGTGTATTTTTATTTTATTGCAATTCTCGATTTTATTGCAATTCTCGTACCCCTATTCAACCGGAATTGCAATAAAGTTATTGCTATATTATTGCAAAACTCGGATCCCCTGATTTTGATTTAAGAAAATAAAATGTATCCCATGATCACTGCCAACCAAAAATCGTCACGTTATCTATTTCTAACAATAAAGTTATTGCAAAATTCTGATCCCCAGATTTAATTAAAAAATGTATCTCAAGATCACTGCCAACCAAAAATGGCACGTTATCCATTTCTAAACACTTTGTAACATGTTGTTAAACTTTATTCTTAAGTTTAAATGTGAATTTTAAGTTTATTGTAATTCTCGAATTTATTGCAATTTTCGTACCCCTGTACAACCAAAAATTATTGCAATATTATTGCAAAGTCAGACCCCCAGCTTAGATTAAAAAAATGTATCCACAGACCACCAAAAATGCCACGTTATCCATTTCTAAACACTTTGTAACATGTTGATAAACTTTAATCTTGAGTTTAAATGTGTATTTTAAGTTTATTGCAATTCTCGATTTTGTTTCAATTCTCACTCCCCTGTGCAACCAGAATTGCAATAAAGTTATTGCAATATTACTGCAAAACTCGGACCCGCAGCTTTGATTAAAAAATGTATCCAAAGATCACTGACCACCAAAAAATACCAAGTTTTCCATTTCTTAACACTTTGTAACATGTTGTTAAGTGTAAATGTAAATGTGTATTTTATGTTTATTGCAATTCCCGATTTTATTGCAATTCTCGTACTCCTGTGCAACCATTATTGCATTTGTATAGCAATTCTCGGCGTTATTGCAATACTGGTTGTAAAAAACCCCTCCCAGATCTCATCAATTGTCTATGGTTCACAAAGCAGTCACTTCAGTCATACAGTGATGTTGATTGGAAAATATGGTTAGAACAATGACATATTCAGGTGAACAATTGACCAAACTTTATTCAAGGATTAAGTAGACATAATATCATAGACTTAAACCTTTGACGCTGAAAGTAATCTTGACTAAGTATAGTTTGTAATTTATACTCGTTGGAAGACAGAGCAGACAAGAAATCCGAAAAAAAAAAGATCTTGATCCTTATCCAGCAGGATTGGTAAGTTTAATCTGTGTTATGAATTTTAGCAACAAACCAAGTCTGTATTAAATTGTTTGAAGAGTTCCATTCAAATCGAGGGGATCCAAAAGTATAATAGATGCCAGACAGATAGGCTGACAAATGGGAGATGGAAAGTCCCGATAAAAGTCAAATCAAAATTGATTATCCTCAACAAACTTCACAGCAATGGAAAGCATTGAAAAAAGGACATCAAATTCTTGAGTTATAAGCAATTAAGCAGGGCACTCCATAGAGGAAAACATGAAATCAATTTGAATATATCTTGACGTTATGATTTTAATACAGGTCATATAAATACAGATCATGTGGTAATATGTTTAAAAACCAACGAATTCAGCGTTTCGCATCAATCCGCAATAATTGCCAATTATTGTGAAGAGAAGGAAGCCTAACAAAATGGGGTTCATGTAACTCATTTTGCACATAATTTTTTTATGGAAAGCTTTAAAGCTGTCTAGAAATTGAGGCTTTATCCTCTAGGAAACGGCATTTGTGGTTTACGTATATATTATATTATAAAGAAAGCTGCTGTGACTGTAAACATGTCATATAATAGTATAGGTACTTTCATCTAATTACACGCGTATTGAGAGTCTCAGATTTACTGTTAGTCTTTTAAAAATTCTAGTAATCCCATTAGAACTGGCGACATCATCTCTCAATCTTTTTGTTTGCAGATGTAACAAACACGAAACGGAATCGAACCCGATCCGCCGGCGTGATAGCCCAATGCTCTAACCACTGAGCCAAAGAGTCGACTCCCTGACGCAGTTGTCAGAGATTGTACTTAACCCGTGACGACGCATCGTCACATTACTTCCCCATCCGAGAAGTCTCGACCCGAGAATTGGCCTGGGAAACACAATGGGTAAGGCAACTCCGGAATGGCAGTTGACATTATTCCACTTCTGACACCAAAAGTAACAAACACGGCCCGGCATCGAACCCGATCCGCCGGCGTGATAGCCCAATGCTCTAACCACTGAGCAAAAGAATCGACTCCCTGACGCAGTTGTCAGAGATTGTACTTATACCCGTGACGACGCATCGTCACACAGATATAAAATACTTGAACAAGTTTGCTCCAGTAAAATATTGTATAAATAGGTATGACATTGTCTTGTAGCCCTGCTGTTATGCTGTATATGAGCTGGCAGTAGAATAGCAAGTAGACCATGAATGATCTTGTAAAAGAGACACAGGCGTGCATCAGTGCGTCTTTGCTCCAGTGATCTCCGTCCAAATTTCGGTTAAGGAGATGATCACATTAAAGTTTGACCAAATATCTAAGCTCTTGGACTTGCAGTTTTGCTGAAGATTTTCAAAGATTGCATTTTTAAAATCTATTTTTAGCTCCTGTGACATACCTTTTCAACCAATCAAAATAATTTGAACAATCCTGATAGATATCATCATAAGGATGATTCCTGTGAAGTTTGGTCACATTCTTCGGTTAAGGAGATGATCACATTAAAGTTTGAAATATTTCCATTATAATGTCAAAAAAATCCTCTTGAAGTTGACACATCAATTGATGTTGTCAATTGCACACCATCTTGCTGTGTAAATCAGTGTTATGTAGACTATACGGAATAGCCAAACATAATTAGACGAAATAAATATAGCCAAATTAACGATGTTGAGTGAGACAATTCCCACTCACTGATATATCATCATCATCTATCATATCCTAACTACAAAATATAAATGTTTCAAACATTGGAAATGTTTATTTTGGACTTTGAACATGATATAGTTTACAAGACAAATGTCATCCGAATTCGTTTTCCCAAGTTAACCATGACTGTATACATTTTATGCGGATCACTCTGTGTTGTTTGTAGGTAATGTAGGATATAAACGGAAAAAGGTAAGAGAAGTTTTTGATAAAGTATTTCACCCTCTTAATGTCAATGTATATCAATTTCCTTAACTAATATGGTAAATTATTATGTATGACATAGGTTTAATGTGTTTTAATGGGGAATTGCCGATTTTGATGCCAATGATGAATGAAATTGTGAGCGTTAGAATTCACGCGGAGTTATCAACAACAATGTATACGGCGAGCCATAAGACATAGCGTATCAAGAAAATGTCAAAAAAGTAAAATAGATAAGCTATGGCTTATTCATAGGACTAGCTTTTCTCATGTTTGATATGTAAATGCATCATCTGTATGGCGATAAACTATTGTGTTTCTGCAAATAAAAGAAATGAATGGAAAAATTGAATTGATCAGTTACATCAGTTATTTTTCTTACTTTGTGCATCTTAATTTCTTTCCGATGTTAGTTTATTTATTACGCTTCTTACAGTATGTAAAATGTTTGATGCAAACACCACTAACTAAAATATTCGGCTGCACTTTAATCGTATGTTTGACATAAAAAATCCACCACTGACTGGCAAACAATCGGAAAGTTTGCCGTAGATTTTAATTACCTTTCACAGGTTGTGATTCTAAGGCGTGTCAAAAAACAAAACGATCGCCGCTGGTTAGCAATAATATTTTGCCGCAGGGTTTACAACTTTATCTTTGAAACTTCTTTCATATTCCGGATTTTGGAAGTAAGATTGCACAAAAAAAGACCAAATTTTTGAAAATATTGTCCAGATTCTAGAATTTGGAAGTTCCGGAAGACGGACGGAGAGAGATCCGAACAGCTCACCTTGAGCACGTTGTACTCTGGTGAGCTAAAAATAACAACACGTGAACCAGTTCCGCGAGTAATGACCAAATGCTTTTAGGACCGACATACGGGCCATACTTAACACCTTAAATTATTCTCAGGGATTAGTTAAGTTTGACATCATAACTATTTGTTAGGAAGATGAGTTTTGATAAGAGTACTTCAGATGTGTTTGAAAGAGAAAATAGGAAACAAAGCTGACCAGCGGCGAAAAGACATGGGATCCAAAGTAAGGACTGTTAGGAGGTTGCTAAAGAAATTCAATAAGAATCTCCCAGCATTCACAACTTTTGAGTCATTTCTGGACGGAAGAGTGTTTGTTAAAGTTGTAGAAGCTGTAAAAATATCGGTTGAGGAACTTTGCTTTGACACTTGACCGCTATGTGAAACAGTTTACACTATTAAAAAGAAGCATGGGCATAAAGGGCGAAAACTTGAATAAAGAAGCTAATGAACTTTATGGAACTGTAAAGTATCGAATACACATTAAAAAATGTCAATTAAGAAATGAAAATACAAAACCTTGCTTGTTGAAATTAATAGAAAAGCCCAAAGCTGAGTATTTATTGAAATTGACTTAACTTTTTGACATGGATAATTCTGCTTCCGCTCACAAATCTCTCAATATTTCAAATAACGTCATCAAACGTAATTCTTTCAGGTGTTTCAGAAAAGGGTATTATTGAGAATTTAACAACTTAAGGAGTAACATAACTGCAGAAAAGCGAATACAACGATATCCCAGATTAAAACAAACACCGTCGATTTAAAAGTCTTGTACAGTCGCATTCAGGTCGAATGATATATTCCCAATCGCCTCCGAAGAATCATTTTCAGAAATTATTTCACCACGAAAACGAATGCAAGAAAGATGATCCTATCTGTGCTAAACGGAGTGAAATTGAAAACCACCATGAAGAACGTTTGAGTCACCGATAAAATGTGCCAACCGCGGAAACGGTAACTGATTTCGTCGTTGGCAATGTATGCGTTTGTAACAAAGACATTGTCGATTCTCCGTTGTTTTGGTTTCGAACAGGCAATTATTGACTACTTTCGTTTCTAGTCTAAAGAGTGTAAATAAGGGGAAGGTACTCCAGACTAGACAAACGATTACTACCATAAAGCAAATCGATAAATATTATATTTATCAAGCGCCTAGACGATGCAGGTGTAGTTGCAGATCAGTTTGGGTTTCTAAAATTAGCAGATGCTGAATTTGTTATTCAAGTAGCAACCGCAAAGACTAATGCTTTGATTTTTAATTCCTTTCATAATCAAATAGGAGTGTGCGTAAACAAACATATCAACATTATATCTTAATACGTTTCTAATTACTTTCGATGTGTAAATTACGCCAATACGCACGTTATCTGGAACTCTGAAGTATCAAATCAAACACCGTCTAGCTCTAATAAAGTCTGTTTAGAAACTTTGAAATTGTATTTTTTATCTGAAATTTATTCAAGGTGCAACTTGATTGTTTAATTATGCTGCCGATACTCTGGTGAGCGTTGTTTAATTAAGCTGCCGATACTCTAGTGAGCGTATTTACCAGACCTATTTAGGGCAACATCTACATAGAGTATAAAGGAAACAAGAAAACCGTGTGGGAGCCTAATGTTTTAAGGATCAACTTCATTTTAGCAACTATGGTAGAAAAAAATTAGATGACAAAGCCAAATGAAATAAAATTCCGACTATTGGTTTCAAAGATGATATTTGAAATTTTCGACATAGAGTATATAAGGAAACTTACAAAAACACGTGGGGGCCTACATTTTAGGGGAACAACTTCATTTTAGCAACTATGTTAAAGAGAAATTACATGACCATTTATGACATACCAAATGAAATGAAATTCCGATCACTGGTTTCAGATAAAATGGATTTTTAAATTTGAATAATGCCAGACTTCAATTTGAGTACACTCTAAAATCTTCATTTCTTGAGCAATCTGTGGAATTATAATTATTTTGCTGTACCTCTGCATGGAATTTGTAATCAATATGACTTTATGTAAACAAGAGGGCTATGATGGCCCTGGGTCGCTCACCTGAGAACCAGGTATTAGTAAGCAAATATCTTATGATATTGTGGTTAATGGGCTCTGCCCTCTGCAAGTCATAAATCGAGCGAGTACTTTAGGACAAGAAGAATTTTCAAATTTGTACTATGTACATATAAGGAAAATGGCTTAGCCCCCTGGCGGCCATGTTTTTCAACGGATCAAACTAAATTGAACAGTCTTGCTAGAGAGTTACCTAAGGAACATCTGTGACAAATAACTTTGATATCCAATTAGTACTTTTGGCCAAGAAAGATTTTCAAATTTGTACTAGATTCATATTAGGAAAAAGGGCTCCGCCCCATGGCGGCCACTTTTCAACGGATCAAAATGATTTGAACAATCGTGGTAGTGAGAAACCCAAGGAACATCTGTGCCAAATAACTTCGAAATCCAGCCAGAATTTCAAATTTGTACTATATTCATATAAGGAAAACGGGCTTCGCCTCCTGGTCAGAATTTGTTTAAACTTAGCAGGGATGATCCTTGGGTACCGCTAGACACAATTCGTCGTTTAAACTTAGGAGGGATGATCATTGGGTACACCTTCACTCAAGTTGCTACAATAGACTTGATCCAACGGAAAGAAAAAAAGAAAGAAAAGTTTAATATCATCTTCAAAACTACTGGCCAAAGTTTATTTCAGCACATTTGTAGAGAATTACCCAAGGATCACCTGTGCCAATTTGGCCTGAGATTTGGAGAACAGGTCTCTAGTTTTCAATATATACATATAAGGCAAAATAGCCCCGCCCGTGGTTTTTACGGTTCGGAATTATTTTAGAAGTATTTGTAGAGTTGACTTCTCCAGATATGGGAAATGGTAAAATCTTTAAGAGTAAACTTCAGATAAGCTTATCTTGGTAGAGATGCTCAAGGAACATCTGTACTAAAACATTTTGAAATCTGGTCCGTGATTTTGAAGAAAATGATATTAATGTTTCATTTAAGCTTCCTCAGCACAACGTGTTCATGGTGAGCTATTGTGATTGCATTTTATCCGGCGTCCGTGCATGCGTCCGGCGTCAACAATTTCTTTAAACGGTATCTTCTCTGAAGCCACTGGGCCAAATTTGATAACATTTGCATGTGATGTTCCTTGCATGAAGCTCTACCAAAGTTGTACAAATGGTTCAAGTCCATTGCATATCTGGGTCACAGTAGCTAAAAATAGTTTTTTAAAGTGAAATCTTTGACAATATTCTCCAAAACTGCAAGGCCTATAGCTTAGATATTTGGTGTGTGGCATTGCCTTACGGACTTCTACCAAGTTGTTCAAATAAGACATTGAGGTCAAAATTGGCCCCGCCCTAGGGGTCACTTGATTTCACATAAGACTTGTACAGGAAAAACTAGAAAACTCTTCTTGTCAAAAACCACAAGGCCTGGAGTTTAGATATTTTGTGTGTAACATGGCCTAGTGCATCCCTACCAAGTTCGTTCAAATCATGACCAGGTGCACATGATTTTACATACGATTTACCAGGAAAATCTTGCATAGGCTTTACCAGGAAAATCTAGAAAAATCTTCTTGTCAGAAACCACAATGCCTGGCGTTTAGATACTTGGCGTGTAACATGCCTTATAGACATCTACCAAATTCGAACAAATCATGACTCTGGGGTCAAAAGTGGCTCCGCCCCAAGTGTCACTTTTTTTTGTCAGAAACCACAAGGCCTGGAATTTAGATATTTGATATGTGGCATTGTTTTATGGACCCCTACCAAGGTTGTTCAAATTATTGCCCACGAGGTTTAAATTTAAACCACCCAAGGGTCACTTGATTTTACTTTAAAAGGAAAATCTAGAAAAATCTTCTTGTCAGAAATCACAAGGCCTGGAGTTTAGATATTTGGTGTGTATCATGGACTTATGGCATCTACCAGTTTGTTCACATCATGGACAGTGTGCCAAAATTGGCCCGCCAAAGGGGTCCTTGATTTCACTTAGAAAAACCTTAAAAGATATTCGTGATAAAAAGGCATTGAGTTTAGATATCTGGTGTGTAACATGGCCTAATGGACATCTATCAATAATGGAAATATTTTTCATGTGAGCGATTCAGGGCCATCTTGGCTCTCTTGTTTTTTTTCTTTCCGTTACCATGGCAACCAGATGATGAGCTTATGTGAAGGTTCACCAAGGATCATTCAGCTAGTGAAAACAACTTTGTACAGCAGTTTCAGAGACGATGTTTAAAGTTCTACTATATACATAAAGGCCCCTGGCGGCCATGTTCTTTTACAGATCGGAATGATTTTAGCAATCTTGATAGAGGATTACCCAAGAAACATCTGTACTGAAACATTTTGAAATCTGGCCAGTAGTTCTTAAGAAAATGATTTTTAAAGTTTTCATTTTTAGCTCACCTGAGCACATTAGGATCCATGAATGTCCGTCGTCCGTCCACAATTAGTTTGTTTGCATTCTAGCATCTTCATTTCTTAAGCAATCATCTCCAAACTTTATGACAATGTTTATTACCGCAATATCTTGGCCAAGTTCGATTATGGCGGATATCGGCCAATTAGGCCAGGAGTTATGCCCCTTTTAATATTGAAAACTATCATCGATCCCCTCCTTTTGCATCAGCTGACTATCCTTTACCTCACTGTGACCGTGACAACCTTCATGCATGGCCTCTGAACAGTCTATGCCGTGCATGGATTTCACTTTTTTCGTTTTCCATGAGAAGTCGACATGAATGTTGTCACAATCGGAGAGCTCGTTGTCGATACTAGGAAACGATGTCATGTGACCCCCTACCTAGAACGAGACACGAGGTCCAAAATAAAGTTCGGAATAACAATTTCACAAGATTGGCAAACAAGTACTAATGGCCGATATCCGACAGTAATTGGTTCACCGGGCTCTTCCAAGATCCAAACATTGCTTACACCTCCAGTACAAAACCCTCTCTATTTTCAACCTCCTTCCTCTTCCTCTATATACTTGCTCTTCTCTCTTCATTTCCCTGTATTTTCTCTATCCAACTATTTCTCTTTTTGTTTTCCCTCCCTCTTTAGTCTCAATTTATTTTCCTTTTCTTCTTTAATCTTTACATTTGCTGACTCCAGCCACATCCCTCTGTCTCTGATCTCAATAATTTTGTTTCTTGTGTTCACACTAAAACAGTCTAACTATCTGCTATATATTGATTCTCTACTTTATTCATGATTAATTACATAGCATTTCACTGTCATTTAAAAAAACAAGAGGGCCATAATGGCCCTAAATCGATTGTCTGAATTCAACTGCTTGAGAACAAAATGCTTAAGAAAGGAATAAATTACACAATTAATTATATAGTATTTAAATTTTATTACATTGTTCCGGTGGCCATCTTGGTAAGCAGACCTAAACGATTTTAGCTATTTTTGCTCAGTACCACCTAAGGATCATTCCTGTAAAGTTTCATTAAAAACTGCTCAGCCGTTTAGGAGATGTCATTTAAAGATTTTCTATTTTTAACTCTGGCGGCCATATTGGTTGGCGGATCAGAATTATTTAATTTAATTCTGCTCATACCACGAAGGATCATTCTTGTAAAATTTCATCAAAATCTGCTCAGCGGTTTAGGAGATGTCGTTTAAAGCAAAAGTTGACGACGGACGCCGGACAAAGACAGCACAATACCTTACCTGAGCTAAAAACAAAGACGACCATAGATGATTCCCTGGATAGCTCACCTGACTATAGGGTTACCCAAGGAACATCGGTACTTAAACATTTTGAAATCTGGCCAGTAGTTTGAATGAGATGATGAAGTTTATTTTCTTCTTTCCAATGGCATAGCAACAATTGTTCTACATAGATCAAGTTTATTTAGTAAATTTTGTGAAGTTTCACCCAAGGATGAGTCATGCAAAGCTTAATCAAATTCTGTCCTGTGGTTTCAGAGATTGTTAAAGCAAATTTTGTTGGACGACGCACGGAGGGTGATCACAATAGTTCACCTTGAGCAATTCGTGTTCAGGTGAGTTTAAAATCCATCTATCCCTCAGCATTTTATGTTGTGTCTCTTGACAAGAATGCTTCATTCATTGTGAAAAGTTTAATTGATTTTCTTGGGGTTTTGTATTTTCTTGGGGTTTTGTTAAACAAAACTAAACCTACATTAAAATTAGTTTTTATCGGTCACCAGACAGTCATGTATGCCAAAGGCAGTTATTGCACCCCTGCAACTGGGCTTAGGTATACAGATGCATCACCAGTTTGGTTCTCGATTTTTGATAGACACAGATTTAATGAGGGGGGGGGGGAACCCAAAAAAATATAATTTGTTTTGAAAAAGATAGGTAATGACGTTTTATCAAAGTATCTTGTATTAGTGGATTCGAAAAGGTCATATTTTTAAGACGATACCGCATGTAAAGCTACATGTAACTCAATAGCTTTTGTTTCTGCAGAGAAAATCGAAGCGCCATCCCAGGGGGTAGAATTTAACTTCCTTTTGCACAAATGGTCACCTCATTATTCCTAAAATATAGTTAATCCCATGAAAAACACTGCCTCCAGATGATTAGATAACTTAAGAATTCTTTGTATCTGAAACGTCTGATTGCTGCTTGAAGTAGTAATATAAGCTGATTTGAATGACTTTAAATAAGCTTATGTACTCAGGTGAACGACTTGTTATGGTATAAAGTTCCCTTTATTTACAAGTCTTTATTTTTTAATAAACGAAATGCTGTACATATTTGTACTTTTCAAAGGTTTCTTTTTTTTACTTCGTCATTTTTAGTGATTTACATGTGGCAAGTCTTATGTCCTACCAACTTTTCACAAGTTCTGACGACCAATCATTTTGGATATACGCACTTTATTTATACCCAAAAGATGTGTGTTAAGGTCTTTCAACGGTGCCGTATGATGTTTAATTGAGTTTACCGTCGCTTCGACAGTATTTCAGTCATACAGAGACATCCAGTTAATTACAGGTGGAGGAAGACCCTGAATGCACGGAGGCATCCGGGTAGAACCACCGACCTACCGCAAGCCTTCCTCACGTGAAAATCCGAATGACCCTGCCGGGATTCGAACCCAAGCGGTGAGGGGCTGAGTGAGTGTTAAAGTCAGCGACTTTACCCTCTCAGCCACGCAGGACTGTGATGTTTAGATTAATGCTTGTTTTTGTTAAAATGTTTTCAGAGAGAATGTTTCCACTTCAGGCTAAAGTTATGTTCTACATGAAAAGAAGGTTAAGATCACACCAAGCTACGTCTTTTGTGCATTGATCGGTGGTGACAAAGATCCTCGCAACATTGGCAGTGCCGTCCTTGAAATTCACCTGTCCGCTGCAAATTCATGAGAACCTACGTTAGTGTTTTTCCAAACAAAAACATTCAAGAGCATGATTCCTTAGAAAGACACATATGTAGTCTACATTGTGGTTGGAGCTCCAGGCTTAGATATTGCTTGAAAAGGAGTTTGTGAAATGTGTGTGTTTACGCGCACGCTTGTGTGTGTGTGTGAGTAAGCACCGTCAATTGAGGGCACGAACTTCTAATAACAGCAACGATTGAGGACACGATTTTCAATTGAGGACGGCTCATTTGGCAATAATCTTCAACCATCTCAAAATGCTTATTTCTTCATAAAACGTAAAATAAAAGTAAAAATATAATGAGTCCTCATTAGGAGGTATCATCCGGTGGGTCGTTCGATCAGTGTGTCGACGCAAAAATTCTCCATATTTTGAGTTTAGAGATTACGACCCACCACGTGTCTTCATTTGACCTTGCACTGGGAAAGATTTCCATTTTAAAGGTACGTTAGTTTTATTTTGGTCTCATTAATAATTCAATAAGTTATTCTAGAACATTTTTTTTTATATTTTATATTTGAAAATAAGTAAATATTGTTTTTTTTTTGTAGAATTAATTCAATTCGAACGTGTGTTTGGCATGTTAAGATAGAAAAAAGTCACACGTTTTCGCGGGCAGTTAGGATTTAAATTTTTTAAACGCAGTGCATGCATGTTACTGTAAGAAGCAGAGATTAATTCCATTATATCTTATACAAAATAAATAAAGAAATATTATTCGTTAATTTTGCTCACGCATTAACATTTTCGAAAATAGAATAGTTTATACTGAGACTTCTTAGCAGTTGATTCGGACTCATTCTTATTCATACCTTTTCCTGCTGCAAAAAAACCCCCCAAAAACAACAAAAAACCTCACTACTAATAAAATAATTGAGGTACCAATTTCATGAATTAAATATTAAAATGATGCTGATTATTCATTAAATTCAAAATATGTATTTATTTATTGTTCGTTTGTTTATTTATTTATCTTTATTTTAAAAATGAAAAAGAAAAAAAGTAATTTAATTGTTTGACTCATTCTTTTTTCTTTGCATTGTAGATCTTCATGTTGTCAAGAGGTAAAAGGGCTGTAAGTATAAATATGTGAATTTCATATTTCAATTGTTTTTACTTGTATTCTAAAAAATCGTCAAAATAATATTCATTCAACTCTATCATAAGCTTATCATCTCTTTTCAAACTTAAAAAGAAATCCTCTCAATTACTCAATGATGTGCCATTGGCATATTGGCCATATGCACACATAAAAAGTCATGGAGTTGTTAAAATGGTAGCTTTATATGTTATTTATAAAGCATTATGTTTTTCATAATACAAAGGTCCATGCTTAAAAAAGTCACTGCAATCGGGGGTCCTAACCACCATCCATTACTTTCATAATTGTTGCATTTTTTTTTAAATGGAGGGTGTATACTCGTAGGGACTAGTTTAGTATGCTTTAAGTAGCAAAGTCGTGTTTTGCTTTTTTGATTTAGATCCAGATCTATTAATGAACATCAATATTTTTAATTTGTCAAATCATTATTAATTTGAATAGTTTCTGTGGATTAAGAAAATGAATTTACATTCAAAAAGACATTAAAAATTAATTTTAACGACTAAAACTTGAACAGCGTGTATATTTCTTCTTTATTTCAACCACATATAGGTAGACGCAGCACTTGGAAAGACTAGAAAGGTATTTTTATTCCTTTTTGTGATATTTCCATTTTATAAATTTCACAACCAATGAGCTAGGTTATCAATGGAGCAACATTTTATACATATCTTAAAATGGCTGATGTTACAAAAACTGTGCATATGCAAAATAAAGTTGCTGTTATGACAAACATCATAATTTTTGATATACAACATGTATTGTCCTTCCTGAAAATATGAAACCGGTTGCTTTAGTATGTTTCCAGCTGACTTGCGGAAGGTCGGTGGTTTACCCGGATGTCTCTGTGCATTCGGGGCTTCCTCCACCTGTAATTAGCTGGACGTCACTATATGACTGAAATACTGTCGCAGTGACGGACACACACACGCTTTATGTATAAATATCAATTAATATGTCTGAATAATTTATTACTACTCATGTCAAAAACTATTTTATTATATGACAAAAAAAAAGACTTCACCGATTAATTATGTTTTTTAAAATTAACAGGTATATTTCATTAATATTTAACACAGTCAAAAATATCATGATAGAAACAAGTTATGTTTTTATTGATTTAATGTGATCAATTCTCAGATACATTTACCTGAGCAAAGCATGCATTATTGTTCACAATATACTAGATAGTGTGGTAATACAAAAACATATGTGTTCTGTAGCCTAGAATATCGCCAACTCAATCAGCTAGGCTATGGTGCCAAACAGACAAAGACCAAGATGGACTTGAAACCCGTAAAGTCTCTGACTATATTGGTAAATATATTTCAGCATATATATTAAATTATATGGCAATTATTAACAAAATTAAGTTTTTCATGCCCTGAGGCTAAGGTTGGTAAGTGGATAGTTAGTTGTTTTTTTCTTTCAAATGATAAAAAATGATGCAAATAAGAATAAACACACACACAAAATTTAAATATCAACTAAAATTGGTGGGTAGATAAAATTAAAGCACTTCAAGCATATATATATTTTTAATTTTTCTATAGAAACCAAACTTATTTATTTCAATATAAAATAAATTTAAAATTTTTATAATATGAGCAAAGTTAAACTCAGATTTATATGAAATGGAGATACATTTTCTCAGTCTCTAACATTTGTAGTGTTAGATTGTCTGACATGCCCTATAAAACTAAACTATTCTTCAATTAATATATACATGCATAATCCCAATGATATACTGGTAAGGCAGCTACAGATGCTAGCATGTATATTACTTATGTTTTAACAGGATACGGGGTATTTGCAGAAAAAACTTTCAATAAAGGAGACTTTATTTTGGAGTATGTCGGCAAACACATTTCATCCAAAGAGGCTGATAGTGTTAACCACAACTACCTGTTTGGCTTTAAGTTTTGTGGCACATACAAATGGTAAGAGTTTGAAATAAATTTGATGAGTTTGCCATGAGAGCCAATCAAAATAGTGAGATTGAAGTCTATAACATTTTCATCATCTGTTTGTCCATTTCCTACATGTACCACAGTGTACACAGAAGAAATGTAAATTCAATCTTGGTCACCATTTCTGAGTCAGCTGGGGATAAAAAAAAAAACATCAATTTATTTTGTTTGTTTGGTTTAGTATTTCAATCATTTGGAAACGGTGTCTTGATACAGTTATAGTGCTGTCATATTGCAGTATCACACCATAGACATGTTGTATGATACCATGTCTAATCACATTATCCTCACATCGGACCATCCAATCCTGAGCCTTCCAGCTGGCTTGCGGTAGATCAGTGGTACTACCCGGATGCCTCTGTGCATCCGGGATCTTTCTCAACCTGTAAATAGCTGGATTTCGCTGTATGACTGAAATACTGTCCCAGCAACAGTACTCAAATAGACACGTCCAATCCTGAAAACTCTGTCTTTATGCTAAATGCCAAGCATGGAGTACATAACTGTTGTATGTACCTGCCTGGGATTGAATCCAAGACCTCCTGCTCCCTGTCAGGACTGGGATTTTCCTCCCACTCCTTATGCAGATGCCCGTTAGCCATTGGTAACAGACAATATGTCTGTATGTTCAGTAGAATGTTTTTCTATCAAGGATTGTTGTATTAATCAGTTCCACACAGTTTGTATGCTTGACCTTCAGACCCTCTATCTATATAATGTCTGTATGTCTGGAAATTTAGATCCCGTGATAACTTAGAAGTGTTATGAAAACTTGAAAAATGAAAAGATATCAGTATTTAGATTCTGTTTGTCAATTCTATTTTTTTTCCCGGACCAAAATACTGATTTTTATTGTAGTAAAAAAAAAATCACCTTTTAACCCCTAAAGATCTCAAGTATTGCATAAAACATTTATAGTTACAATTAAGCCTCATATAAGGAGGACTACCTTAATAAAAAGACCATCTCACAGGGTAGACTACTATTATCAGATCTTTTCTCCCTTATTTCCTGTTTCCTCTTAATCAAATGAAACTCAATTATCACAGCACATAATCAATAACAGGGACCAGTTAACAGCAGTCCAACAGGTGGTGGCCTGATTGAAAGTTTAAGTTACTTGTTCATTTACATTTTACTAAAAAAAGGATCAACATCTCCCGAAGAAATACTGAAGGTTTTGCCATTGTAAATTGCATATTCAGATAAAACCTTGTTGTATAGTTATTTTATTATATTGAATTTTATATAACCCTTTACTTAAAAAAAATAATTGTAACACTAATACAAGAATAATGTAGGTAGCTTTACCAAAATTGACTGACTTTAAATAGGATCGATGCTGTTGACACTGACCGGTTGGGACGGTATGTAAATGATGCCATCGAAGGATCTTCCAAATGTAATAGCAAAATGAGAATGCAACTATTTAAATCCATTCCCCATATCTGTCTGTTTGCCACAAGAAATATCAACAATGGAGAGGAAATACGATATGATTATGGGGATCAAAATGGTGACTTATTTTGGAGAAATAAGGTATGTCATATAGTTTTTACATGTATTTATGTTTTACTTATGTGTTGTTGTTTTGATGTTTTAACTTTAATGGCGACAGTATTTTTTCAGTCATATAGTGATGTCAAGATAATTAGTTGGAAGCCAAGTGTATAGAAACACCTGTGAAGAATCACAAACATTCTAAAAGCCAGATTAAAGGTTTCCTAGCATGAAAAATCAGAAGAAATGTTCATGTAACTCCTCCCCAATTGTTATTTTGACAGTTTCTATTCATACCTAGTTCAAGTGCTCACAAACAAAACACATGTTCGTTTGTGTAAAATAGATCAACCATTCATCATGTGCTAAACACTTAATTACATTGATTGGTGTTTAATGAGGGTCAGATCTGCCATCCCGGCATACTGCGTTACATTGATTAGATATGCCATACAGCATCTCAAAAAATTTGGTATCCCACTGAGCCAGGCCCCTACCTGCTGTGACAAGACCAGCTGAGTTAGCCCAGTTGGACTAAGACCACAATTAATTTTACTATATGTTCTATATAAGCATATATGCAAATGACAATTTCTGTAAGGGAAATTGACATCCAAACTTACCCTCATTAGATAGATCTATTCAAGAGAAATAATTCTGTACATTTTAAACATGGGGTCACCCGACTACTTTTTGACCTATTTAAGCTTAAATAACATACGTATGAATTTAGTGCACCGGTCGGCCATTTCACACCAATTTTCTCAAAAATTCCCCTCTCAGTAATGCTCAAATTTTAAGGTTGTGGTGCAATAAGGCCTCTAAATTGGGCATTTTATGACTATTTTAACTGTGTTTTATAGAATTTGATCCTTTATTGCATGTCTTTCAGTCAAAAACTCACCTTAATTCAGCATTAAATAGGGTCACTATTTTCTGTGTAGGCACATCCGGATACAGGGTAACCAAGGGCAGGTAATTGTGGTCTTAGTCCTATTTAGTACAAAAAAATTCAAAAAGTGTCTAAAAGTGATGCACAATGTATACTGAGCCATTGTATGAATTTGTAGCAAAATATTCCTTCATTTTATCAAAATACAGCATTTTATGTAAGATGGGTGTATACCCAAAATAACTGCAGTTACAAATGCAGTCTAGCTTACATGGTCAACACTAAAATTTTAATAACTTCTTCATTTATGGGTATTTTTCAATGAAATAAAAAAAATTGTGTTCCATAAACTAATCTGCATTAGAAAATGTAAAGCAACTGAAAATAAAAACTTATTCTTTACTCAATAAACTTGTTACTATTTTTAGTAACATTTTTGGATTTTTTAAATTGTTGAAAAAACAACAACAACAATATAAAACAAATTAAAAGTCTCACCCTGTCAAATTTTAGTTCATCTGAAAGAGTGCACTTTTGTCTTTAAAATGAGACATAGTTGACCATTCTACTATAAAAGACTGTGGAGATATCTTGTTATGAAACAGACCATTGCAGGCACTTCAGGGGGTTTGAATGGCCAAATGCCAGATGGCCCCATCTCACCGGGGTAATACAAAACTTCAAAGGGTGACATGCAGTTGTCATTGTATCTTTCATGTGCCATTGTCAGCATCCCTGGAAGATGTCTGCATTCTCTGGAGACCATTCTCAGTATATATAGGGCTGATTTTCACCAAAATCCTAATAAAAATATCAACTTTTAAGCAAAAAAAAAAAATTCATCAACACAATGAGAGGTGACATGGCTGCACATTTAAAAACTGGCCATATTCCACAGAGCCAAGGCTTAAAACTGACTGACTCTTCATCTATGGACACCTACATGATACATACTGACTGCAGCAGAGAGGCCTTTGAGACTGAGGGTCAATCCGTAAGGCCAAGAAAGTCCACTCCTAAAACAGCACAGGCGCCTTTGGCTAACATGAGCCCACATCTAGGCCTCTCATCAGAAACAGCAGAATGCAGCATTAACTTTGGGCATAAGACTTGTGGAGGGTGAGATGACTTCCATGGGCTATGATGATGTATGTTAAGGTCATAATCAAGAGTCAATCAGCTGATCACAGCCTAATTTATGGGTGGGAAGGAGAAAAAAGCATCTCCTGCCTTGAAATGCACTAACTGCAACTACATCTCACATTAAATCACACCCAAAACAAGCTGTATCATAAGGTTCAAACTCCTTACCATGTGTCAAACACCCCAGCATGATCATGGACTGGCAGAAGGGTCAAATGATGCATAAATGGGTGACTGGCGATGCTTGTACATATTAGCTAAAATGGAAATTTTGACCTCCAGCTAAGAGCAGCAAGCAGAAAGCAGCTGATAGAATAGACATGGCTATCCAGGACCTGAATAAGAAACGGCTGCCAATCCAATGCACAGAGTATCATAAAATATAAATCATTAAAGGAGACAACAGATAAAAAGCAAACTAGATCAAAAATCATCAATAAGGGGAGATAACCATTCCTATGTACTAGAAATAATTTCATGAGTTATCTCCCTTTTGCTAAATGATGTATAAAAGAGCAAATTTAAGTTCTTAACAACACAGTAAAGTGATGAATTCTGTTGAACTGCATTCCTAGAGCAAAAATTAATGCTTTTTAATAAATGGAAGCTCTTGCTTGTCCTTTATTTGAATATTATTGTTTTCATAAGTGCCTGTAAATAAGATGCTGGAATGTGTCACTGAGTTTTACATTATGGCAGTGAATGAGCCTTTTAATTGCAGTCTCCAGTTCACATGATGAAGAAAAATTATGTACACATTTGTCTACACCATGAAAACTAACCACTTTTATTAAAGCGACACTGTTCTGTCTTAAAAATATAGTGTATTTGAGTTTTTTGTTTTGATTCTTTTTCAGAGAGAGAAAGAGAGAGAGGGGTGTTGGGGGGGGGGGGGGGGGGGGGGAGAGAGAGAGAAAGAGAGAGGAGTATATACATATAAGCATGAAAACACTACAAACACATGGTCCCCCAAAGACAGCACAATCCCTTAAACAAAGAATCACATAACCAAAAATTAAATAAAATAAATAAATAAATAAATAAGAAGAAAGAAAATTTGCCAAATACTTTCAATAGCTGTCACGGCATTCATGATAGCCATCATGAGCTAAGCATCTCCCCTTATTAATACAAATCTGCTGTCTCATGTTCATATCATGGGGCTCAAGTCTAAAGTGTTCCACATTTATGCAGAGTAACTCATGGCACAGATGCGGAACATCACAATCATGCTTTTCAAGCAGAATTCTATGATTCATACTGTGTCGCAATATGTCAACTTGGATAGTATACTAAACTGCGTCTGAAAAATGGTCCTTGAGGAGTCTCTGGTTTGTGGAACCTGACTTACCATGGCAGTTTTCTCATTATGGACATTTTTTTCTACTAGTAAAATGGAATATTTAACTCCCATTTGTCCCATTCTGCTGTTTTATACCAAACTGAGGCATGATTTTTTTTTATTATTTTGAACCCTGCTATTGTCATGGCTATTATAAACATGTATCTTTCAAACCGAAAGTAGATTCTGAAATTTTTTTAGTAAGATGGGAAAAAATTATATATTTTTATATATATTATATTATATAATATAAAGAATATTATATATTTTCTTAAACAAACATAGTAACACATTTATATCTTTATAAGCAATAACTGTGCCAAATATCAAGTAAAAAACATGCATAATAAAAAAGTTATTAATAATGAAAGTAGGTCACCCCCCTCTCAATAACCAGCCTATATCAGGACTAAGACCACAATTAATTTTACTATATGTTCTATATAAGCATATATGCAAATGACAATTTCTGTAAGGGAAATTGACATCCAAACTTACCCTCATTAGATAGATCTATTCAAGAGAAATAATTCTGTACATTTTAAACATGGGGTCACCCGACTACTTTTTGACCTATTTAAGCTTAAATAACATACGTATGAATTTAGTGCACCGGTCGGCCATTTCACACCAATTTTCTCAAAAATTCCCCTCTCAGTAATGCTCAAATTTTAAGGTTGTGGTGCAATAAGGCCTCTAAATTGGGCATTTTATGACTATTTTAACTGTGTTCTATAGAATTTGATCCTTTATTGCATGTCTTTCAGTCAAAAACTCACCTTAATTCAGCATTAAATAGGGTCACTATTTTCTGTGTAGGCACATCCGGATACAGGGTAACCAAGGGCAGGTAATTGTGGTCTTAGTCCAGTTGTCTTAGGTAATGGCCGACGTGGCTTACTGTCAGTGATAAGTCAAAATCCTGTTATCTGATTGGTCAATCGGCCTGTCAATCAAATATCTGAGGAAGGGTCAATTGCTGGTCATCACTGCAGGTATAGTACTAATCTGTCACAGTAAGACCTCTGAAGGGTTACTGCAAAACTAAATTACCTGCTAGTACGGAAGTGAGATAGTAATCTAGTTATACACAAGCCATAAATATTTTATTGAATGATAGTCATAATATGTGGGTTGTTTAGTCAATTTGTATGATCATTACATATTCTTTATGAAATTTATTAATTGGAGTCAATATATTATAGGATTATATATTTTGTACATTTATGACATTAACATGTGTTGAGGGAAGATGGGAGAATGAAAGAAATTAGTAATACATAATTTATTTCTTTAATTCAAAACTTTTTCTGCATTTCTTTTTATGATAAATTTTACAAATAAAAATAAAATAAGATCAAATAAATGACAGAAAAAATAAATGATATATAAAGAAAGAATGAACAAAATAGGTAAGAAATAAAACAATAAAGAAAGAAAAAAATGAGGAAAATTTATGCTAAGAATAATTGAGAACATTAAGAATCATTTCTGGTATTTAGGATTATGTAATTGTATAACTGTAACTTGTGTAACATTTTTTTATTAACTGTGAATGGCAATATACAATCCCATGTAGTAAAAATATGCACACTTGTATCTTGAACTATATCGGTGACAGAATGTGGCAGCCTGGCTTATCAGAAAACAGATGCCTGCACATGCTTGGTGGGTGAATAAATGGGGGGGGGGGGGGTCATGGATTCCACTATTTAACTCTTAGATTCAATGTCACGCAAAAAGGACATTAAAAATCATTTTAACTCTTTCCATAGAAGATACCATGAAAAGACCTATGCAAACAGCATAAAACCAGCTAGAACAGCCTGCAAGTAACTCTCATTCTGATCAGGTTTTATGCTGTTTGCTGCTTCTGAATGGTATGGTAATATAAATTTTTCTATTAAAGTTGGTGAGATTAAAGTGTGGCTTTTTGCAGATCAGGCTTTATTTGGTATATTGAGTGTGTCAGAATGAGTCTATATGAGAGAAAGGGTTAAATAGACATATGTTTCTAATAAGGATACACTAACAAAGTACTACAGAAGACTACATAAACATCTTATAGATAGCGAAAAAAAAATGTCCAAGACAGAAATATATAAAACCAAAGAGTAATATCATCCAATGCTGTTGCTTATGTCAACACATATAATCTGAGAAATATACTGGGTAATTCTATGCTGATATACTAGAGGGAGATTTAAGACAGAATATACAAGATACGAAATTTAGAATTAAATCCACTAGCACTTTCAGGCTACTAGATATATATATAATTTTATATATATATATATATATATATATATATATATATATAGTAGTCCAAAGCACATTTCACTAACATGGAGAGTTTGAGACTATTTAAGATTATTTTAAGACGGATCAGATGTCCTGAAAGTGGAAATTTTCATCTGCCATCTGTCAAAAACCATAAACATATTAGCCACAGTTAAAAAAAAGATGAAACATACAGATACATTTCTTATTGAAAATGAATTTTTTTGCTCAGAAAAAAAAAGAGAACAAATACACATCTGTAACAACCATTATCTTGACAAATGATTAAACATTCTCATTAAAATAGATATTACACGCATGTCTAGTAAGAAGACATATTTTTCTTTCCATTTCATTCAACATCGTTGTCTTAGCTTGCGACAACACTTCACGACAACATTCTCA
>CM037787.1:37534088-37583461 GCA_021229015.1 Solen grandis
TTTTGGGAGCGCCAAGAAAGGGGTGCTTTTCCAGACCTTTTTTTTGGGACATTGGTATGTCGCGGTTTTTGGGTTAAACAAACCCCACGACTTCCGCCCCCGGGCCAGACGCATTTAACCACTGGGCCCCCCGGGGGACGATAAATGATTTCCGTGCAAATGATCTTGAAAAGTAAAAATAAAACGGGGAAAAATAAAAAAAACCAAAAATATAAAAATAGTTTAATGATAAAAAATTTAAAGGGATAAAAAAGAAACCAAAAAACCCAAGGAGGCCTCAAAAAATTTTAAATTACATGTATTTATTTTGCAAGAAATTTTTCCCCTTTTGGGGGGAATGTTTTAGACTTTAAACCCCTTAAAAACACAACAAAAACTGAAAACACCTAATAAACCAATTGGTTTCCCAAATTTTTGGGGAAAACATTTTTCCCTTATTATTTTTTAAAGTTCCCCAAAAAATTTAATTTTTCTTTAAAAAAAATTAAAGTTGTTTTTTTCCCCCCAAAAACTTTAGTCGAATTAAACCCCTTTCAATGAGCCCCTTTTATATAAAACATTTTTTATTAAAAAAAAATTAATAATAAAAAGTTATTATTCTAGATTTGAGCCCAGCGTTGGGGCCCAAAAAAATACGAAAAAGACCCCACAATTTTAAAAAAATTTTGGCGCCCGAGGACGCATCCCAAATTTTTGATACATTAAACCCCCAAAAAATATCACTGTTAGGATTTGTATGCACGGGCTTAATCGTTTTAATTTCTTTTTGTTTAATATTTCTGTTTTTTTCCTAAATTTGCGGGCGCCCTACCCTAAATATCAACATTTGTTTAGCAAACCATGTTTTGATTTTCCCCGAAAATGCAAAAACCCTACTGCGACTTCGCGTTTACATCCCTAAAAATACCACGAGTGTGAAAAAACCCCAAAGTCGACAAAGTCAATCCCCTCCTGTCGGGTGCATATGATTGAAAAAATCACCCCAACAACATGTCATCACAGCACCCAAGGTCAAAATTTTTCCTTGCCCCAGATCCCATTTTTAAAATTTTAATAATAATCGTGCTTTAAGTTTATCAAATTAGTAAAAAATTTTCTTTTTACGGAAAATAACTTTTGAAAGAAAAGAATTTGGGGAAACAAAAAAATTGGGGGGTTTGGAAAATTAAATTGGAGTCTTTAAAAAAGAAAAAATTTTGGAATTTTGGCCCCGGAATAAGCAAAAAGGAAAAATGACTGGTAGCATTAAATAAAGAAAAAAAAAACAACGGATTTACTTCCCAAAAAGGGAAAATTCCAAGGTTTGACGTTTTTTAAATTTTCCAAAAATGTTATTTTTCCTGCCCCTCAACGTCGTTAGTCTTTTCATTTGGGTCTTTTTTTGTTTTAATGTTTAAAAAAATCCAGCTGGGTTTAAATTTTTCGTACTGGTTTCCCCTTTAAAAAATAAAAAAAAAAAAAAACCTCTTTCCACATTTCCTTTAAAAATTTTTTTTTCGTATTTTTTTTTAAAAAAACATTTTTTTTTTTAATTTAAAAAAGGGGCACACTTTTTCCACAGACATAACAAAAAAACGGGGCTTTTCGGGTTTTGAAAAAGCCCAAAAAGGGAAAATTTAAATTTAATGTTTTTTTTTTAAATTTTTCTTTTTTTTTGGGGTTTTTTGTTGTTTTTTTTTTTTGGGGGGTTGTTAAATTCGGGAAAATTTTTTTTTATCCTGGTTCTCATTGTTTTAGTTTGGGGACCATGGACTCAAAATTTAAAAACATGTCAGTCCTTGGTTTCTTAACGGGGAAATTTTTTAGTTTAAAACGATAAAAAGACAAATGTGAAAAAATAAGAATAGCAAAAAATAAAAAAAAATTAAAAAAATAAAAATAAATAAATAAAAACCTAAAACCAACAGAGTTTTTTACGGGGTAATATCTTTTTTCCTAACATAAAATATCACTTTTAATCTATTTTTTTTTCAAAATAAAGATTATAGGGAAACCCTTTTTAAATTTTAAAAAACGAACTCCTGTCGTGGTATCAGCCATTTTGCCTTTTCTTGATATCCAGGGGGGAAGCACTACATATGTATCATATAGGCAAATGTCCCAACAGATAAAATTTACTTTTTAAACCCCCAGCAATCAAATGTGTAATTTTGACGTAGACCAAAAACCCGGTTTTTTTCGTATGTATACTAAAAATTTTAATGGGCTTTTTTTTTTTTATCTCAACGGGGGTGAGGACTTTTTGTATCACGTGAAAAGGGCCCACACAATCCCGGGTTGGTTTTTACTAAAAAACCGCAAAGAGAAATTTGTGTGGGGTTTTAGGAATTTGTTTTAAATTTCTTTTTTCAAATAAATCTTTTAAAATTAAAGGTTTATTTTTGGAATTTACTGTAAAAAAAATTTGTTTTGATTAAAACAAGAAATTTTTTCATGTATGGCAGAGCAAAAAGAGGGGGATCATTTTTAAAAAAATTCCCGCTTTCGTTTTTCCCGTAAAATACTTCATATTACGGGTACTGTTGGGGGGTTTTTTGGGCCAACCCTAAACCCAGAACCCCTTTTTTTTTTTTTTCTTTCTTTTTTTTTTAATTGTTCATAATTTTTTTGTTTTTTCCATAGGCGTTTTCCCTTTTTTAAAAAATATTTTTAAACTTTCCTTTTTGAATTCCATTTTTTTTCTTTCCTCTCCAAAGAAAAAAACGGCGAATAAGGCATTAAGCCTGACAAAACCCTTTCATTTGTTTTACAGGTTTAGCAAGGGACATAAATCTTCTTTTTTTAATTCATTTGTATTCGAATAATTTGGATTTGTCTTTCTTTAATTGTTTTTTTTTTCCCCCCGACAGCAGGGCGACCGGGGATTCCATAGGACGGGTTTTCGGACGTTTTACCTCCGCCCTACGTGTTGATCAAAAGGGGCCCCAAACCTATTTAAATTTTTTTTCCGGGGGTCACAAAACTTTGGGCTTTGCAAATTTTTTGTATTACAAAAAACATCGGAAATGGGGAAGGACCTCGCTAACAGAAAAAGCACCCCACGAAAAAAAGGGCCCTTTTTAAATAAGATTTTGGGACGAAAATTGAAAAAAAATTAAAAAACAATTTGAGACATTACGTCATCACGGGGAAAGATGCTGCTATGGTGATCAAACAGGCGGGAAAAATCGTCGGGATGTAAAGGGAAACTTAGGAGGGAGAATAAATAAAATCCTTTGATGATCTTGAGAAAAAATGCAAACATGGCAAAAAAGGGGCGCTAAAAAGGCCAAGAAAACAGTTTTTTAAAGGGTCACTTTGACTGAAATGTGAACATAAACAAAAGCAATTTTAACGAAATTATAAAGGAAAAGAAAAAGACGTCAGGCCTCAATGAATAAAGAAATTATGTTTATCGGACTGACAAAGTCATCTGCTAAAGTCGAGGAAATGGAGAAAATGGTAACAGAAGTAGAGTCGGAAGCTTCCACATCATGTCACCTGACTTTCAAACCCAACAAAGTTATAGAAGATCTCATACAGCAGGTGACTGAGCTCGGTCACGTGATTACAACCTTTCAAAGCAGTGATGTATCCAGCGGAGAGAATATACTTGAAATGACAGTTTCTAGTAAACAAGACATCAACATTAACACAGGTTGGATAACTGGTTCAACATTTCTCCCCAGTGGTGATCTTGTTTTATGTGACTCTCGTAACAATAAGTTACATCTGTATAGCCCCACCTTCATCTCTAAGGAGAATGTAGATCTACCATCACAACCATTTGACGTCTGTACAGTAGCTGATACAGAGGTTGTCGTCACGTTACCAGGGCAACAGAAGATTCAGTTTGTCTCTGTACAGCCGCGGCTGAGACTCGGAAAATCATTGAGAGTAGACAGGGAATGTTACGGTATAGACTGTCATGGCGGCATGATGTACGTCACGTGTCACGACAACCCGGGTAATGGAGAAGTACTGGTGATGACGATGGATGGACAGATACAGAGGAGACTCGGGCTGGTACAAGGACGGTACATGTTTACAGAACCATACTATGTACGTGTCAGTCGCTATAGTGACCGTGTTTATGTAACAGACAGTGAAACCAACACCGTAACATGTCTGACACAAAATGGTGATTTGGTCTATAAGTATAAACACAAGGATTTATATGATCCTGAAGACATTCACGTAGACAGTCAGGACAACATACTTGTAAGTGGGTGGGGGTCTAACAACATTCATCGTGTAGATACGCTCGGTACTCACCACTCCATACTGGTCAGTAAGAGTGATGGGGTAGAAAATCCGTACTGTCTCTCATACCGGGACACTGATGGGGCGTTGTTTGTAGGAATGGAGAGTGAACCTGCTGGTAAGGTGTTCTGGCTGAAGAAGTAATGAAGAAGTAATATGTCAACTGTTTTATCAACATTAATATCACCATGACAACCTTGAAGTATTGTTTCAAATATATCAAGCAGACACTCTTATTACATGGTGCGAGTATTTGAGAGTCAGGCCGGAACTCGAACCGGGAACCTTTTGGTTGTTTTTCACCAAACAAGAAATTTATCTGCTTAACATACATTCCACTCCATATTTAAGATTGTAAGATAATTTACATGTATTTTGATTTGGTTTGGTTGCAGCAAATCGTGTTTCATGTTTTCCACGTGATCTTCGTGTCTATATTTGTCGTATAATCTATTTTTAGCTCAACTCGACTCGAGGTTACACAGTTACTCCGTACAAAACATTCATGTATATTTTTGCTTAGTTTTATCTGAACATGATGATATATTTTAGTGCTGCATTGTTTTTTAAAGGCTGTTTACAGTATCTACTTCTACCGTTTTATTATTGAATATTTTATTTTCGCATATTATATGTAACAAAATGTGCTGAATACGAAAATGGAAGAAACATGAAATGTCACCGTGACCGTTTTTATACATTCTACATCCATCATAACATTTTTTAACAAATAGCTAAAATGCATCTCGGTTAAAAAAATGCTACTGAACTGTTTCTATGGTAACAGGGATCGGATGCGTTTTCTTCACGACGAGCTGAGCGATAATTATCTATTTGTGATTTATTTTCGTCGTTTACAAGGCCGGTTCTAACGATTCATCCCAATAATGTGTGCTGTAGATGTCCTATAATGGCGACACAACTCTCTAAACAAATTATCTCTGACATTGTTAATAGATATATGTCAGAATATTTACTGAATGTTTTATCATTCTTTTAATCGTTTTATTTTTTTTTCAGTAAATCAATATTCACATGTAATATTCAGGTAATAGAGTTTCATTTATATATCGTGTTATATCGCAGAATAATGCACGATGTTAAGTATAGATGCGCAGTAATCTATTATCACGAAGGCAGGAGTCGTGGGTTCAATCTCCGGTCAGGACATACCATAGCTCAACAGTAGGGTAGTTCCATCCTCCAGGACTGGTTGTCAAGGTGATGAGATAATGTTACTGAGCGTACTGTTGTCAGATCCATTGTATCTGGAGTCAGTGTTATTAGTATTTCAAGAGATAATTTTATAATTAAAAAAAAAAAAATATGATTTTACAGAATCCGTGATCAGGTCTATCTGTCCAAACAAAAACAAATCTAGACAGCACAATGACATGACAAAATAAGTAACTATGTGTTTTTTATTACGAATATATGCATGGACATTTACCCAAAGGAGAAATATAAACACAATAAAGACAGGTACAGTTGTTTTTTCTGTGTTTTCCATTTTGTGTGTTAGCATTCGTATATTCATGTATTTTGCATGTATGAAGTGGAAATATTCTATACATTTCGAACGTCTTATTAACCTTTACTACAATACGGCTTACCGGTATGTCTGATTTCAGAGAGAGAGAGAGAGAGAGAGAGAGAGAGAGAGAGAAATGGCTGTATTGATTGAATGTTTGTTTATATTTTGTACATTTGTGGGGATCTAATTAACAGTAAAACCTGTGAATAAAGGCCACTCAAGGGAAATTAAAAGTTAGCCTTAATGTGGAGGTTGCTGATTTTCTTGGAATCCCGTCACTGGCCTTTGTTAATACTTCACTTCTAATACATGAAGTGTTTATCTAGGGATAAATATTCGTTGATATGTTCATCCACGAAATCCGCGTACTGTAAAATCATTAATTTTCGTGGGACACTAATTTTCGTCGATTTTGCGGAGGGTTTTATCCACGAATATAAATCCCCACTAAACCGTTTTTTATATAGGCTTCACGTTTTCTAGAACATAGATCCACAAATAAATATACCCACAAAATTCCTTTGGGTATATTATCAACAAAATTAAATGTCAACGAAATTAATGTTTTTACATTTTATAAGTCCCCCACGATTATCAATGATTATACAGTTTGATTTATGATACATTTAACATCGTGTTTGTGTGAACTTTGTTGAAACAAATGTCTGCTGTAACCGACTATAATAGTGTTGATGTACATGTATATATAAATAAAGGACTTGCTTACTGAGCATCGTTTTTTTTTTGGGGGGGGGGTGCATGTTTCAATCCTGTATATATTGAAGACAAGTCAAGCCTTCAAATGTCGGATAAGTGTCAGCTGAATGGTTTCTTGATAAAACAATAATCAAATACATTAACCTCTTCCGACAAAATTGACAAAACAAAGAACCATGTCTACTTGCACATTCTAGCTATAAATAATAATTTTTGTTTATGTTACCCAACATAACCGAACCACCATGGTTTGTTGTCCGCCCTACTTTCGTGGTCAGGCTTTACTTCTGCCACGTGAGAATTGCAATAGCTCTATTTTATTTGAGTTTACAGTATCAACGACAGTTTTGAGGATAGTGGCATGATACCACACCCAGTCACACTATCAGGACACGGGGCCAATCAGTATGTAATCGAGTATCCGAAAGCATTTTCCCGCGTTTATGTTTACAAATCATAAAATCATTGAAAAATGCGCCTATGACCAAAAATGTTCAGGAAATAGTTTGATTTACGCCGCCATCATTTTCGTACCATCATCGATGACCAAAATCATATTTTAATTTTCTGATCTGTTTTTACAAATGCTGGAAGAGACAACTTCCGGTAAATTTTAAAAGTTATTTCTAGTTAATAAACAAGAGTACATGTATTCTATTTTTGGAGGATAAGTTTAAACAGACATGTTCTTTTACGGGTCATTATCAATGGGCAATTTGTTGAATTTATAATGGTTTTAAGTAATAATAATAGAAAGGAATAAATTCTAACTTTAGAATATTGGGTTATTTTATTTACATTTCACTTGATAATTTAGCTTTAACGGAGTCACATTGATTCTTGCTGATATCCTCATAACTATAAGAGCAAAATCCTACTCGTTTAAAAAGATTTATTATATGTCCGTGAGAACAGCTGTACAAACAAATATTCACACTCCGGTGCCTCAATCACGGCCACACTGAGTTACCACGTGACCATGGTGTGTACTAAAAATAACTCTTTTGATTACCTTTGATTAAGCTGAAAATCAGCTACTGTTCAACTCATTGTGGCAAAGATCTCTGCGAAATATCCTCTGTGGAGAATGAAACGTGATGAAGTTTATCATGGAACGTATCTACCTGAAAACCATGAACTCTTCATGAGCAGCATTTAAGACGAAAGAAAAATAAATTAAAAAGACGACTTTCCTACGATAAACCAATTTGAAACGTAAGTAATAAGATGTGAAAACACTCATGAAAATAAAAAGAAAGCCGTGTCTCTCCAAAATGGATTAGTAATGCACACTGAAAACTGTTTTCCCAACATAAAGGCTATTTTCCTAAGATACCCCCGCCGTCCCCTCAACAAAAACTATTTCCCAGTATGACTGCTATAATCCCAACCATTTCCTAACATAATCAATATATCAATACATAAATGCTACTTTTATTTTTTATTTGCGGTTGTGATTTCTCCCAGACGGAGAAACATTTTTCTTTTTTTTCCTTTTCTTTTTTTTTTTTTTGGGGGGGGGGGGGGGGTAGAAACAAAAAAGTAAAATTTAAAAACGTCTCATGTGTAGATTTATTTTAAAATCTTGTTTCCTAGCTTAATGTGTTTGGAATAACCGAAACCCATTTGAAAATCAAGTATTAAGACAATAGTTGTAAGCCTTTTTCCATATATTGTGTGACGATGCGTCGTCATGGGTATAAATACAATCTCTGACGTCAGTGAGTCGACTCTTTTGCTCAGTGGTTAGAGCATTGGACGCCGGCTGACCGGGTTTGATCCTGGGCCGGGTCGAGTTTGTTACAATCGTTTGTTTTGATATTTACAACAATTATTTAGTTAAATCGAGCGGACAATACACATAACTATCGTTTCTGGGAAGGACCAGTATTATACACCCCCTCCCCTCCGTAAGAAACTGCCAAATTTCTCACATTCAGAGACATTGTCGGTATGCAGGACACGAACCCACGACTCTCTGTCAGTGAAAAGTAAAACTAGTATACATATATATCTGTTTATATTGGTTGGACTTTCCGTCGGTAGTATGTCAGACATGTGGAGACTATGTCTGCTTGAGACAAACAAGAGACATTTCTCTTAGGTCAAATTTGACCAGATTTATATTCCTTTAAAAATATAGTGAAAACTTGATAAAAATTAGACAAGTGTTGGCATCCACATGAGGTTCTCTTCTTTTCATTTCTACCGATCAACTGTGAACGAGGTGCTTAAATGTAATGTAACCTTGATTGGAAAGATTAATGTTCGGGTAATGTCGATATTGTTCGTAAATGTTCGGGATCGGCCGCCCTTCATAGTTAAAATACAATAGTCGAAAAAGAGATAACATATGATTTTTAATATATCATAAAACATCCCAAAACTCTACAAGAGAAACTTTGAACGAAAACGTACAATAACGATAAATACCGACATTTCCCGAACATTCATCTTTCCCATTAAGATTAACTATCCGCTTTTCAGTTTCATCTAAGTGGAGAAAAAAAAATGAAAATAGGCCAATATTTATGTTATAGCTTCTTACCTCCCCTAAAGCGTGCTGTATTACAACATATATCGCAGTTGACTTTTGAGTATATTTTAAGCTTTTCTTTATGGCACGTATTTACTCATGCATTATTAGTTAGGCATTTCTTTGGAACCGTGGCAGAGACAGCACGGATCATATGACCATTAAAACGGCGCTAGATTTTGAACGTCAACTTCGTTCTGTCATGTAGAGATTCTCCTCGTCTAAGCGTACCGGTTTATCCTGCGGACACAATGAGTCAGTTTTTGCTTTTGTAACTATTCAAAATACTACGTGTGATTTAATTGGTCAGAAAGTAGCTGTTAATATTCACGCAGACGAAGTTTTGCCTTCTGAAAATCACAAAGTATATACGGTAGTGATTACAGAATAATTTTAGGTACCATGGGTTCCGACGATGCATGGATCTATGGTGACTAATATATTTAAGACATATTCAGGGGCTTTTAAACATCAGTTAACTATAGGGCGGTGATAATACCCGGGTGCCCCTTTGTGCTCGGAGTCTTTATCCACATGGAAATAGCCCCTCACCGCGTAAGTTCGTATCAAGGCAGGGTCATTCGGATTTTCATGTGAGGAAGCCTTCCAGCTGGTTTGCGGTAGGTCGGTGGTTCTACCCGGATGCCTCCGTGCATTCGAGGTCTTCCTCCACCTGTAATTAGATGGACGTCGCTATATGACTGAAATGATGTCGAAGCGACGGTAAACTCAAATAGTCAAGTCAAGTCAAGTGACGGTAAAATCCGACACAACGAATCGGTCTCAGGCCACAACATTCAAATTCTTCAACAATATTACTAGTATATCTTCCTGACATAGGCCCGGTTTTAGGAAAATTATTTCTTGATTCATACTCCCTTAAAATAACAAGGCCATGAAAGTTTCATACGTTTCATATCCCCACCAACCATGAACATTGTATGCCTAAGAACAAATAAAACAAGGATTTTTTTCTTTCTGTTTTCTTTTATTTTTGATACAACCAGCTTATGTGTCAGAGAGCAGTTGAAGTTTAAACAAGATTCCGAATGGTTAAGCGTCCGTATCTAAATCTGTAGGTCGTGGGTTCGATCCCCGGCCGCGACTGAAGTCGTAAAAAATGGTCGGGCATATGTAGGTGCGCTGCGAGTCTGCCCCACCAGTGGTGCAGTGCTAAGAAGTATTTGCATTTCGAGCTACTCACTTAAAATTTTGCGGAAGGTTAATTGGACCGGTGGGCTAGAAGATTTCGTCATAGGTCTGGTAGCCGAGGGGTTAGATCGTCCGACACGGAAGCGAGAGGTTGTGGATTTAAATCCGGCAGCGACATATGATAGACGTTCTTATATTCAGTGTAGTTACAGGACTGATTGGCCGGGTGTCAGGATAATGTGACTGGGTGTGGTATTATGCTATTTGTCTACGGCGTGATACAGTTTCTTTACCTTCCGCATGATTACAGCGCCGGTGTGCGAACATGATACCATGCAATGTCGACATTTTTCCCAATATTTTACAATTGCATTTGTTTCTTATGGTAAACCTAAAAAATATAATATGCAGCTACATTTCGACCTGTACAAATAAGCTGAACAAATCCAACGGCCGAGACATGTGTGTCAAACATTTACTTTACTACTTTAAAAAAGTTAAAACCGAATACAATATGGTAATATCAATAAAATATAGGTTGTGTGTGTGTGTGTGTGTGTGAGCAATAACTCGACTTAACTGAAGGTTTATGTACCAACGGCAAAAATGAAGACAAGAGACACACCCACACCCAGTCACATTACTAAACACGTATATTACGGTTATGGCATTTATTATATGTATTAATTGTTCCGAGTTGTGCATATAAACATACACAGTGGTCACTGCACAGGTCGCAAAATAGATATTGAGGAAAAACAAGAGTCGTGTGTTCGACCCCTGGTTTGTTTGTTTGTTGGGTTTAATGTATCACCGACATTATTTCAGTCATTTGGAGACGGTGTCTACTTGATACAGATATAGTGCTACCACCTGCAGTATCACGCCGTAGACATGTGGCATGATACCACACCCAGTCACATTATTCTGACAACGGGTCAACCAGTCCTGCAACTACCCTTATAAATCAATTGTGCTGAGCGCAAAACGAGTGAGCCATAACAGTGCCATTTTTTTACGACTTTGATATGTCGCGGGCGGGGATCGAACACACGACCTCCCGCTTCCGAGGCGGACGCTCTAATCACTCGACCCACCAGTCGATCCCTGGTCGCGTTACCATAGTTACCAAAGTTGTTTGTTTACATTTTTTTATTTTACGACGATTGAGAAACAAGTTCTTACAATTGAAACTGCCGTCTTAAACAGAATCTAGGCTACAGTACTGTATGAGCAAACAGGAGACTCTGCTTGGACATATCCTTGAAGTTGATATTTAATCTGGGTTTGCTATGTTTGCAGTCAACATGCGTCTATATGCGGTAAATTTTAAATTTATGTTGATTGTGAAACAAGTTCTTATACAAAGTATACTAATTACTCTCGACGGTTCCTGGGTTGGACCAGTACTTGGCGCCTTGGAAGGCCAAGAAAAATCTTTGCCCAAAATGGGGTGCAAAATTACAAGTATCAATTTATTTTATTTATGGAATTACCCACTCGGATTCGCGTTGAAATATCAACGACAACTCTCTTTTTTCGTCAATAATTCGTCAACGATTTTTTTTTTCGCTGCCATCGTCACTTCAACCATTAGCTCATCACTGATTCGCTGACATTATGATTAATCAGCCCACCACTAACAGTTAGCAATAATACAATAATTTAAAAGCACACAAATATACCTATAACTGAACATCCGAAACGCAATGTACGTTGGTCGCTTGTTCCTATACACTGGCTGTTCACCCCGCAATGTACACTTGTAGCCCGCTCCGCAATGAACACGGGTCATCTATGTACACTTGGCACGCGTTCCGCTATCTACATTGGTCATCCGCTACGCCATGTAAACTGGCCGTCCGCTACGCTATGTATACTTGTCACCCGCTACGCCATGTAAACTGGTCGTCCAATACGCTATGTATACTTGTCACCCGCTTTCACATGTATACTTGTCACCAGCTACGCCATGTATACTAGTCGTCCGATACGCTATGTATACTTGTCACCCGCTTTCACATGTATACTGGTCACTAGCTACGCCATGTAAACTAGTCGTCCGATACGCTATGTATAATTGTCACCCGCTTTCACATGTAAACAGGTCACTAGCTACGCCATGTAAACTAGTCGTCCGATACGCTATGTATACTTGTCACCCGCTTTCACATGTATACTGATCACTAGCTACGCCATGTAAACTGGTCGTCCGATAGGCTATGTATACTTGTCACCCGCTTTCACATGTATACTGGTAACTAGCTACGCCATGTATACTGGTCACTAGCTACGCCATGTATACTAGTCGTCCGTTACGTCATGTACACGAATCAACCGCTACGCCATGTATATTAGTAGTCCGCTACGCCATGTACACTAATCAACCGATACGCCATGTATACTAGTCGTTCTATACGACATGTACACTAATCAACCGATACGCCATGTATACTAGTCGTTCTATACGACATGTACACTAATCAACCGATACGCCATGTATACTAGTCGTTCTATACGACATGTACACTTGTCACCCAAATATGACAGAAAGTCCAGTTATCGGATTTAAAAATGAGGCAAACTATTGCTTACCGTTAGCAGGTACAGGTTAACAGTTTTTACATAGTTCATTCTAAGTTTTTACATGTACATGTTTTAAATTTTATAAGCATTTATTCTAGAGCGAATTCGTTACTAAAATTGTTTCTGATCTTCATGTATAAAATAGTTATAAACAGGTTTTATAATTTTAATTTAAAGTTTGATTTATAAACTTGGAATTAAACTTATATAACTGTATAAAACGTGCGTGAGTGAGGTAGGGTGGGGTGGGAGTGGGGGGTTAAGTTGCATAATAAGGAAGACAATCGCAAAATATTTATCGGCAGACGACATCCAGAATATTCAAGTCTCTGATAATTCATGTAAAACTCCTTTGCCGTTTTATCTTTATTATTATCACAATGATTGAACATTTCTTTTACAACTCTGCATAATTATGACGTGATTATACACTTCTTATATTGAATGTTCAAACAATGTAACATGTTCTTCGTCATTTCAACCCGATGTTGAATTAATCATTACATTCTATGAACGGTCTAAACACCCGGCCACATTATTTTAACAACAGGACAGCCAGTACTGCAATACCATCATGCTTAGCGCCAATATTCCAGTATCCTTTTGAACGACTTCTGCGTTAAGCGGCCTTGATCGACGCCCGGTTATCTCTAACCATACGGCTATTATGCATTGAAATATATCCTGTAGATCTAATAATTATGATACACATTTTTGAAAACACAATGATGTCCTCTTGCAAAGTTCTTATTTATTTCTTCTGTCACAGCATAAATTCCAGCATAAATTTGATGGGAATTAAACAATCATTTGACCCCCTCCTCCTCGCCAAATAAAAAAAATACCTACAATAATAGTTACTCGCTCATTGTTTCGTGGTAACCACGCCGGCAGTCTTTCAGTGCCTTGGGTGCTTTGACTTGATTTAGATGTTCCATAAGGAGGTCATGACCCTACAAATGATACGCTTCTGAGCGCTAAATGGTACAGTGCGGTATAAATGGCTGTGGTTATTATGCAAATCAAGTGTGCCTGCATTCGTTTTATCGATACGTAAAACTCGCCAACTAAAAGAAAATAATAATAATAATAATAAATCCAAATCAGCCGGTACCTCACAGGGTGATAAGGTTTATGATATTATGACATGAAAACGGATGAGAGGAAATCTCTTTCAGAACTATGATCAGTCTGATCTTGCGGTAAAACTTAGGCTTTCCATAATCTATATACACGTAATTAGCTGAACATTCCTATACATTTGTATTTGACATGTGCACAGTCACAGTGACGATACTCTTGTTTTCTTTATAATGTAATATATACTCAAAACAAAAAACTTACCCCTCGGGGCCCTACCCAGGAGTCAGGTAAAAATAAATGATTTAAGGATCACGCTCCTTAACCCTTTCCCTCATATAGAATCATTTTGACGCACTCAATAGGTACCACATAAAGCCTGATCTGCAGAAAACCACAGATAAACCTTACCAAATTTAATAACAAAATCCTCATTTCCAGGCCACTGAGGAGCAGCGAACAGCATAAAACCTGATCAGCCTGCGAGTTACTCGCTGATCTGGCTTTATGCTGTTCGCATAGGTCTTTTCATGGTTTCCTCTATGAGGGAAAGGGTTAAAAAATAAAAAATAAATCTCTCAAAGCATCAGCGGAGGAAATATAATGGATAATGGACGGTTCCTAAACTGTCAATTAAGTCTGTTTACATCAACAGGATTATCCAACCAGTGTAAGTGTGAAGCACGTGACGAACTATTGACCTACTTTACACAAAAGAACATGTTTTTTTTTTGTGTTTTTTTTTTTGTGATACTGTTTGTGAGCACTTAACCTAAATTTCAATTACAATAGGGGGAGTAGTTACAAATTGCGGAACCGCCAATCTAGTACATGTAATCGATATATCAAAATAAACTCGAACTGGATGACCAAACATTTGGGAAAACCTACAGTTTTCGTGAGCATTTGTTTGACTTGACTTGACTCTTTGAGTTTACCGTCGCTTCGACAGTATTTCAGTCACATAGCGACGTCCAGCTAATTACAGGTGGAGGAAGACCCCGAATGCACGGAGGCATCCGGGTAGAACCACCGATCTATCGCAAGCCAGCTGGAAGGCTTCCTCGCATGAAAATCCGAATGACCCTGCCGGGATTCGAACACATGCGGTGAGGTGCGACTTTGTCCTCTCGGCCACGGACGCCCCGAGCATTTGTTTGCTATCACGAAAAGCAGGTCACTCAAAATGCTTTTCCGATTGTAATGAAAGTTTGTATTAGTTATCGTTTATATTTTATGGAATTTATCGCAAGCGACGCAATAATGGATAATCAAGATAGACAAACTGTAAGTTTGTTTATTGCTTGGGTTTAACGTCCCAACAACAGTATTTCAGTCATTTGGAGGCGATGTCTAATTGAGAGAGATATAGTGCTACCACACTGAAGTATCACGCCGTAGACATTTGGCATAATACCACACCCAGTCACATTATCCTGACACCAAGCCAACCAGTCCTGCAACTACCCTTATATGCTGAGCGCCAAGGAAGGGAGCTATAACAGAACCATTTCCTACGACTTTGGTATGTCGCGGCCGGGCATCGAACTACCGCTCCCGAGGCGGACGCTCTAACTACTCGGCCACTGGGGACGGTTAAGAAAGATGAAAAATAGGTCACATAAAGGTAAGGGGTTAAAGTGACGTTGGCAAATACATATGTGTTATCAAATTCCACACATTGATCTCCCCTGCACGCTCACTTAGCAAAGAAAATCACTGTTATTTATAGATAATCAGGGGCAGAAATAGTTATTTTCTAAACATATTATTTTTTACCACAAGGCGATAACTGATGTTCATTTAGGAAACTATATTTAGGAAAATGCCACTCGCTGTAAAATAAAAAGAATTTGAAAAAAATTAGAAAAATAACCTAACGGTTATTCTTATATTTTCTGAGATTTTTTTTTATTGCTATCATTTTTCATTTATTTAATCATATTCAATAATGAGAGAAGATTAAGCTGATGAATAGAAACACACACCCACACACACACACACACACACACACACATACATATATATATATATATATATATATATATATATATATATATATATATCAGAAATCCTGATAATCTTCTCGTGTTGGCAGGGATCTATGCCGAAGAATGAAGGGGAATAACGCGTAGAGATTGGTGTGATGTATATATGTGTGTAAATGGAGAACCCAATCGTTGCATACTCTTGTTTCTAGGGCAACATAACTTTTAATGACAAAAATGTTGTTTATGAATATGTTTGACCCTTACAGCAAAAGTCAATAAAAAAGTTCCAAATTACAAGCCACTTGACGTTCTCCATTACTGTTCCAGTTTATGCTAAATGTAACATTAGGACTCCCGTCTACGGATCATAACCATATCGACGGTCTCTCTGTAGAAATCGCTATATCGGTAGCATATCTGCGTTCTCATAGGTCATTCTCTGCCATAAGCAAAATGCGAGATGGACAGATGGCCAAGAAAAATGGTCATTTTAAACAAGTAAGTTGCTTAAAATTATAGTATTGTATGGAATATTAGATCATCTTTGCTGTGTATATGTGTGTCCACATTTCACTTATCAGCGACTGAGATCCGAAACTAGGACAAACAATTTAGTGATGTACCAAAATGATTCACCATACATGCTTTTTATATACATGTTTATGTAAATTAAGGATGGACTGATTGAGCAAAATGTTTCGCATATCGTCCAAACTCTGTTATGTATAGAATATATGTTGGGTAAGTTCCAATGTAATAAGTTTATGTGTAAACAATCAATAATCCTTTGCAAAAAGATAAACCGAATCAAAATGTATGCATGTAATTGTACATAGTTATGTGTGATAATAGATATTTTCAACAAGGTCACCCCTCTTCTCTTTTCAACAGTTTCCCGGCTGGAAATACTCAGAGATGACAGAAATGGTCAAAATCTTTCAAGGTTTTGGAGGTTACACCTTCTGAAATACAGCTGGACTCAGATGGTTTTTGCACATTTGATTTTCAAAGGCATACTATTAAGGACAGTGAAAAACAGATACTTGAGGCAGTCAATGTGTGTAACCAGTTTGTGACTGGTATTGTCAAAAGTTTAAATGACAGGTTTTCAGACAATAGTGATGCCGAGGTTCTCACTGGATTAAGTAATTTGTTTAATCCAGATTTTGATCAGTCATCAAAGGCAAGTGATGTGGACATTGTTACAGATGATCTTGGTTCTGTTGGTTTTGCTGGTTACAGGGATCAGTCGGTTAGCTTTTTGGATTTTGCTCACACAAGTCATGCTAGTGGTAACAAATCAGTGGCCACATCATCTGACATGGTCAACCTTGCTGTCAGGTACAAAGAATTGTATCCAGCTGCTGCTGAGGCAGCTGAAAGACTTCTTGTTGCCCCCGTCTCCACAGCCGATTGTAAACGAGGTTTCAGCAAACAAAATGTGGTCAAAACTTCGCTTAGAAATTCTTTGTGCATTAGGTCACTGGATTCATTACTCAGAATTTCAATCAATGGTCTTCCAATGGAACAGTTCAATTTCAAAGATTCATTTAAGAAGTGGGCAGGCCAAAAGACTCGGATAATCCTTAAGTAGACATGTTTGTCATTGACAGTGAAGAATTACAGTGACACTGTACACAATGTACATAATGAAAAAAAGACTTGTTCAGTGAAAAATGTTGTGCCAGTGTTAATAATTGAAATATTGTACTTTTTTTTACATAATAAAGACATAATGTTCATGATAAATTTTTTTTGTATCATGAAACTAACCCTAACCCTATATATATGTTCTGTTGAACTTGTTATTAAAATGAAAAATAAAATCACATGAAAGAGTATTTGTGTTGTTTTCATTTTCAACATATATACATATTAGAATTTTTAATGTTATGCCCTGAATGAATGTGTGTGTGACAGTTTGAGTATAACGGTTTCAGTTTGAGTATAATACATACACACAAACATGCATGCATACAAACCTGTTTAAAAAAATATGTTAGAGCCACTGGCTCTAAATTTGGCTCCAACTTCTTAAATTTGGCTCTATTTTTTTCCTAATTTGGCGAATGTGTTGACGCAAACTTTTTTCAGCCAGGGTGATCCCTTAACATCCTGTGCATTTTACCCAACGTTGACGAATCACCATGTCCGTCTTACTTTGGGATTAAACTATGCACATTGATCCTGGAAGTTAAAAATAATTATGTGTTTCGGGCAACCCGACCCTACCTAGTGAAAACTCGCCGACAATAAAGTTTTAGCGGCAAGTTTGGGACCGCCTTATTTTCTGTTCATAATTTGTGATTTCTTCATTGTTATGATTGTGCTTTAAAACAAGGTTTAAAAAAAGAATAAAAACAACTTGAAAGAACAAACCCACGACCTCCAGATTCCGAGGTCGACACACTTACCACTCGACTACGGCCACCGGGACGGGTCAATATAAAAATATCATGAAACAATATTTACTGTATAATATATAGCGCCAATAATACAAATTCTATGGCACTTCAGCACGATCAAAATGTGCTCAAGGTCACTCATAAGGCGTACCAGTGAAATATTTTCTCGGGGAGCACGCCCCCGAAACCTGCCAGACTGCCTTGTTTTGAATATGTCTCAGTCTAACGCACTGATTGTCCTCTATGTACGCCTGTGTCCATAGCCACGGCGGAGTGATCTCTCTCCAGGATGCGAAGGATTTTAAAAGATCTTCCACCGGGCTGTGTGAAGTTGGCTCGACATACGACATACAACATACGACATTCAACTCTCACTAGTCACGACATTGGACATTCAGATTTTGAATGTCGCACGCGACATTCACGACATTGGACAAAATCTGAATGTCCAATGTCGTGAATGTCGCGTGCGACTTTCAAAATCTGAATGTCCATTGTCGTGAATGTCGTGCCGCGACATTCAAAATCTGAAAATCCAATGTCGTGAATGTCGCGTGCGACATTCAAAATCTGAATGTCCAGTGACGTGAATGTCGTGCCGCGACATTCAAAATCTGAATGTCCAATGTTGTGAATGTCGCGTGCGACATTCAAAATCAGAATGTCCAATGTCGTGAATGTCGTGCCGCGACATTCACAATCTGAATGTCCAATGTCGTGAATGTCGCGTGCGACATTCACAATCTGAATGTCCAATGTCGTGAATGTCGCGTGCGACATTCAAAATCTGAATGTCCAATGTCGTGAATGTCGCGCCGCGACATTCAAATTCTGAATGTCCAATGTAGTGAATGTCGCTTGCGACTTTCAAAATCTGAATGTCCAATGTCGTGAATGTCGTGCCGCGACATTCAAAATCTGAATGTCCAATGTCGTGAATGTCGCGTGCGACATTCAAAATCTGAATGTCCAATGTCGTGAATAGTGAGAGTTGAATGTCGTATGTTGTATGTCGTTTGTCGAGCCAGCTTCACACAGCCCTTCCACCGCCGGACTTTAACCTCCGGAATCTACCAAGAACGTGCAATTAAAGCAGCTCGTTCACAGATGGCCATTGAGGCAAAAAAAATAGTTCCGTCTCTGGCCGCCCGACCTATATTTTTTTAAACGCTTCCGCCTTTTAATAAATATTTCCCCTTTTTCAATAATTATTTTTATGTAAAAAATAAACTGAAATAAATTAATCAAGACCTACCGACCCCCTTATTTATTTGATGGAGACTAGATACGGAACTTTTTTTATCAGTTTGATATTTGTCTTTCAATATCCATCCACAGATGCATTGTCGACCCGTGTAATTGTTCCCCATCACAGGCAATACCGTCACAGGCGATATTGAATGTAAAACTTATATTTAAATACTATTAGCACATGGCATTTTCCTCTCGTCCAGTCAGATGCTAACTAGTATTTGTTCATAGTCACCGTGGACTATAACGCGTAGTCCACACTTTTGTAAAAAAAATCAATAAGTGTGGACTATGCAACCACATAACTCACACTTTTGTGACGTTTTGTCGCTAGTGGAGGAAAATACCATGTGCTAAATAGGTTAGTTCATAGTTGCCTTCAACTACACGACATAGTCACTCGGGCTTCCTTAATAGTATTCACAAAGACTATACAGGATATGGTGTATGTGGTAAAACCCAGTCATTAGTGACTGGTACGTACCGTCGAGATAGAGGCGGTGTTGCGTTACTATGACATCATAATATAGACAGTAATGTTACAATACTTGATATAGATAGCACCTGTTTAGTAGGCATACAGATTCAAGTATCGAATGATGATTTCATTTATATTTTTCAAGTGTATGCCCCTTGTTCAAACTATAGTATAGATGACTACAGAAATTTCATGTGTTCTTTGCAAGATATGTACAATTACTATTCATACAGAGGTCGAATAATTATAATGGGAGATTTTAATGCCCATTTACAAAGTAAAAGTTTTATTAAACCCAACAATACACGGAGTAGAGAGATGTATAATTTCTTGTCTCATAATAATTTGGTAGCGGTTAATACATTAAATATCTGTACTGGATCTGAAGCATCATTTGTATCTTATGATGGTAAATGTCGATCTCTCATTGATCACGTTATCTTACAGTGTGAATGGGTTGACTTGCTAAAGTCATGTACTATATTAGATGATGATAGCATTAATGTATCGTCTCACAGGCCAATTATTTTTACAATTTTCCTGCCTACGATAACCGAAAGGCATGGTAACTATGATTCAACATTCAAACCAATTAAATGGAAACATGTCACTCAGCCGCAATACGAGTCTTACAAGCAGCATATTGCACAAAACTGTGATATATTACCTCATTTTAGCGATGAAATTGTCTTAAATATGAAAGAGGTAGATCGGCTATATTTATCGCTAGTCAACGCTATAAGTCAAGCCTCGGATAAATGTTTTCCAATGTCTCGTTATAGACACTATTTAAAACCATATTGGAGTAGTACCTTACGTTCTGCCCATAATAAAATGAAATTAAAACGCGAAGCATGGGTGAAATGTGGTCGTCCACGAGGAAATGACCACGTGATATACCTTGAATATAAATCCGCAAAACGAGCGTTTCGCGCCATTCACCGTCAAGCTGTCAATGAGTTTATTAAGAAAACAAATGACGATATAGACCGAGCGGCATGCCTAGACAATGGTTTATTCTGGCGATTATTTAATAAAACAAAATCAAATAGCCGCAAAGCGGGTAGTGAGTTAAAATTCAATGGTACGGTAGTCAGAGACCCTCATGATATAGCTCAATGTTGGGGTCATCACTTTCGAGATATTTATTCGGGAAAGTCTCACGATTCTGACATCTATGATCAATCATCCTTTGATAAAATAACAAAAGAAGTAAACGAAATGAAAAATACTGCCCTTTTAGATAAACATTTAAATGAAATTAGCCTCAATGAAGTAGAAGCTTGTATAAAAAACCTAAATTCTGGTAAAATATGCGGAAGTGACGGAGTCTACTATGAACATATTATACATGGAGGCGAGCGCTTACATATGACGTTGGTTTTATTGTTTAATTCTATGTATCATCTCTGTTATATTCCCCCTGCCCTAAAGCAAGGTCAAATTATTACCATATATAAGGGTGGCAACAAAAGAAAGGATGATCCAAAAAGCTACAGACCAATAACTTTGTCGTCCTGTATTTTAAAACTATACGAGAGCGTCCTCTTGAGTAGACTTCAACATTCTATTATTACTCCTATACATGGGCTTCAAGGAGGTTTCCAGAAGGGAATGGGTACAATTATGACAAGTTACTTAATGAAAGAATGCGTAAATTACTGTAAGGAAAACAGAAGTAAGCTGTTTACATGCTTTTTGGATACAAGTATGGCATTCGATTGTATCTGGCATGATGGTTTGTTCCATAAGCTTAATAGCATGGGCATAACTGGTAAGTTGTGGCTCTCTATAGTTGAATTACACAATAGTACCTATAGTCGGGCTATATATAGAGGTCATTCATCTGACTGGTTCCCTGTACTGTGCGGCACAAGGCAAGGCGGGATCTGTTCCCCATTTCTCTATTTATGCTACATTAATTCTCTTATTCAGCAATTAGCATATTCAGGCTTTGGTTTTCATATAGGAAATGCATGTTTTGCAGCCCCTACTGTTGCAGATGACATGGCACTACTATCCCTGTCCATACACGGTCTTCAGTCATTGATTGATATATGTTTTGAATATGCTTGTAAATGGCGCTTCCGCTACAATTCGTCGAAATGTGCTGTCGTAGTATTTAATGAGAGTAAAAATAACCGATCCGTAGTATCACGCCAATGGTCAATTGGTCAGGTGGTTATCTCCGAAGTTAATAGTTATGTCCACCTAGGTGTGACTTGTTATGCAAGCCATGCGCAATCTCGTCGTGCAGCTGATATCAGTTCAAAGCTGAGGCGTGTATTTTTTAGCCATGCCGATAGAGCCTTTAATGAAAATGGTTTAAATCCGATAACATGTAAACGCATATATGATCGAGTTGTTCTCCCTAAGGCTCTTTTCGGAACTGAATGTTTCTATAACCTTTCTGAGGGAGAAATACTTTGCGTTGAACGCGCACACAGACTTTGTATAAAGAATATACAACAACTGGGTATTAGGACCCGTTCAAATATTGCGTTGAGTTTGTTAAATGCGCTACCTATTAAATCAGAGATCGAAAAGAGAAAAATGATTTTATTCGGTCAACTGTGTCGCTTAAATAGAGATTGTGCAGTTAAACGGCTCTTTCTACTTAGACTTGCATCGTTTACTTTAAATCTGCAGTCACCTAGCATCGGCTTCATGTCAGATATACATGATATTTTATTTAAACTCAAGCTTGACGACTATCTTACAACATTCACACGAACTGGTCTCTTTCCTAGCAAAAATGTGTGGAATAAACTTGTAGGGCGTACCATTCGACAATATTACATATCGGTTTGGGAGGAAAGTATAAGTGCGGTAGAGTTTGTCCGATATCGTTCTATACACCCTGATTATTCGTACAGTTATGTATGGCGTCATGCTGTATCATTCCCGCGTCATATCGCATGGTGTAAATCAGTAGCCAAATTGATTGCTTATTCAGCAAGGTTTAAAGAAATATGTCCAAAGTGTTCATCTTTTTTGACAGAATTAAGTCTAACTGATCACTTGTTATTTGATTGTGTAAGTTTGATTGAATATCGACAAGAATTCATGGTTAAAATTTCTCAAACATTCAGTACACACGTAATGGACATAGTGCAACGCCTTGACCGCAAAACTTTTGTTAACACTGTTCTAGGTGTTCAATGTCCTACCTTAGTCGGACTATTGCAGGATAGAGTGGACCATTTTTATGGCATCGCGTTTCACTATTGTCACTTACTATGGGTGAAATATAAGAAAAAAGAATAGGATACAGCAAGATCCATGTCTTACGTACAAATGTGTGTTTGAATATATGTAAGTGTCTGTAACCACATAAAATGTTCTTATCTAATTTCAAATGTGCATATTCGTACTATATGTATGGATATGAAATGTATGTTGTTTTTTTTCTCTCTCTCTTTCTGTTAAAATTTGGATGTATTTTTGTTTCATGTTCATGTGACATTTCAGTCATGTACTTTGTATATTATGATGTTGCACACATGTAATCTCTGTTTACACACACACACACACACACACACACACACACATATACATATCACACATTGAGATACATGATTGCATACACACATATATTCGACACCGGTATTAAATTGTCCATATAGAACTTCTTGCATTTCGTTTCGGCAAGATATTCTTTAAATTGTGGCCTCACCGAGTATTTCTGATAATTATTATTATCGTTCTTTGAACACTTGTAACTCTTTCATGTTATATGTTACTTTTTTTGTGTATGTTTGTAAACTTGTAATGTATTTGTCCATTTGTATATGTTGTAAAATCTTCTATACAGGAGGAAAATAAATAAAGAAATACTCGTAAACGTCATAATGACTAACCTTAACAGCTGAAGACGTCATGCTTAACATGTCACGTGGTATTACAAACTTCGGGGATACCATACCTTATATTTAACCGATTTCGTCGAAGTTTACGAAAATACCATTTTACCGTGTTCTTGCCGTGTTTATTTGTCAGAAAACAAAGACTACCAACATAAGCGAGTTTTTCTTTTAATTTCTACCAAATTATCTTTAAACGAACTGATATAATGCGAAATAAGATAAGATATTCTTCTTGCTGAAAGGAGCGCTGTTTGGATTTTATAATTAAAGTATAAATGTATTCAGTGTAGTAAGTGCAATAAAATAAGTCATAAGTCTTAACACTATATTTGCCTTCAAGGGAGTGGGGGTACGCTCCTTGACCCCCCCCCACACACACACCAATGATACTTGGAATTTGGCCCTAGCTACGTCCGTTTGTGGATCGTCTGACATCGCTAGAAATTCTGGTAATGATACATATCAATAATTCCGGCATTTGCACCGATTATCTGATTAACAAATTTGTCACAATAAAGGTACCCGGAAACATCACTATCTTTTAAAGCATGTATGTGTTATTTAAACATATTTTCTAATTATACATGCGATGTAATTAAATGTTTGGCCAAATAATATGTCACGCATAATGGGGAAAAAACTATGGGGAGCATGGCTCCAGACCCCTTACCAGGGCCGGCACATCCGTATGTCCAGCTTTGCCGATGTTCGGTGTATAGAGGAGGTGTACTTTAGTCAGATTGATTGGTAAATGACATCCTATTAGCCATACGATATTTGTAAAAACATATCTATATGTATAAGTTTTATTTCATTCATATCAAAGACTTCAGTCGTTGTTAGGATGAACTCAAAATTCATTATGCCAGGGTGCGAAAACACTTGAAATGAATGTTTTTTTTATTTTTAATGACGTCATGATCACGTGACATAAGAAAATATTTTTGATGCAAGGACATGTTCAGGTGAAATTCTATTAATGCCGAAAAAAAAATTAAAACAGATTGCATCGTGATTGCGAACAGTTTTGTTTTAAAGCAGATAATCCATGAAAAATGAATATGTGCCATTTCTGATAACGTAATCACCTGAAATTTGTTTGAAATTTTGAGGATTCGATATTTTTGCAAATTTCATATGAATTTTTAATAATAGTTTCTTCAATGTGCTAACTTCATTACGTGACAAAACAAACATTTCTTATAGTATGCATCACTTCAGTTTTAACTCTATCAATTCTGAAAAGGTGATTAAGATTGGCTCAAATTTCACGATGCAAGAGCGAGAAAAATCGTTAAAAGGATTGTTTTCGTCTTTCCAATGACGTCATAACTAAGTGACTTAAGAGAAAATCCTTGAGAAAGTATAAAGTGAACCTCAAGGTCGATATGACTTCAAATTTCCATGCTTCTAATTCACTAGGGGCCTTTGTAACATCAAAATATTTTTAAGTTCGAAACTTTTTTCCCCTATGAAATCTTAATATTTTCGAATTTGGAAATTTGAATGCAGAAACTCTTAATGCTCTTAATTGTTTATTGCTGATTTGCCCGGTGATATATAAACTTCATTATTGATATAATCGTATCAAGTTTCCTTCTCAACTAACTAACTTCTAACAACAAACGATTTTTTTTCATATCAGACTATGTACTATTATTTTGTTTGTGTTGGGTGTTAAGTCCCACCGACAGTATTTCATTCATATGGGGGCTTTAGTCTACTTGAGACAGCTATAGTGATGCGACTCTGCGATATCACATCATAGGCATGTGGCATGATACCATACTCAGTCGCGTTATCCCGACTCCGGGTCACTACCTTATAATTATGCTGGTAGGTGGGGGTGGTGCTCTTAACAAGGAATGTAACTTTTCTTAGATTATTTAATAAGACTACGAGAGTTGTCTTTCTTCTATTTGTATTTTTTTTTTCAAATAAATATTCTGATTATTATATTGGGCGTGCGTCAGTTCGATTCCGTTGATAACTTTAGTTAGGAAGGAGATGTATCAAATGTTTGTGAAGTAAGTGGCCAGGCGGCCTGGCGGCGTGAGCTTAGCGGCCAGGTGGCCTAGCTGTCTGACGGCATGGAGATGTGGGCTTAGCGGCCAGGCGGCCTAGCTGTCTGACGGCATGGCGGCATGAACTAAGCGGTCTGGCGGCCTAATGGCGTGAACTTAGAAACCTAATAGCCTAGCGTTCTTATATAATCAATTCATGCTTTGAATTAATTATGTTAATATGGTATAAGAATTAAAAATATCGCTTCTTTACATATAAGATGGTGAATTGTCATGGATACTAAAGAGCGCGACACTTTCATTTATTTTCTCGTATTTCATAAGTTCAAACAAACTAAAACAGGCTAAATATACAATTCATATAGACATTATTTTTATGAATGATTTTTCGGAATTGATAAAATATGGATGAAACTGTGTGAACGTCAGAATACAAGTGTTTTGATATCTTTCTTTTAGCGATATATTTCCACCGTAATGCCGCTGGGCGTAGCTTCCTTGAACTCAATAACGATTTGGAAAAAAAAAATCCTATTTTTTTTATGGATGAAAACTGTGTATACCAAATATACATTTTACGGCTGAATACAACTTATTTGACAATTTTCTTTCAGCGAGATGTTTTCTCCATATGGTCGCTGAAATGTTGCATGCGAGTATCTGAATAAAATTGTGATTTTTTTTGTGATCTATGGATGAAAACTGTGGGAAAACCTCCAAAATATCGAGGGATGAAAAGCTTATATATTTATATGCACTTAGCATAGTTTCGTTCTCACCCCTCGATATGCATTTTATGGCGGATTACATTTCTTTTGATTTTTTTTCTTTCAGAGTAATGTCGTCTCCGTAATACCGCTAAAAGTCTGCTTGCGGCTTGGAACTACATTACAATTACAGAAAACTGTGAGCCCATCGAGCAGCGAGGTGTTTTCTCCGTAAGGCCGCAAACATGTTACGAACAAAACTGTGATTAATTTTCTTTTATTTTTTTTTTTATTATTTACAACTATTGCAAATATCATTTTATAATCACACTTGGTATGGGTATGATTTGACAACAGCAGATGAAGACAAAGATAAAACAAAAAAGGAAGTCAGTCACGTGATATTTTCGTTCGTTGTTAAATTCAACGTCCAAGCAACAACATTTAAATCATTTTAAAGCTATGTCTATTTGATGCAGACATGATACTGTCTAAGATGTTGCAACGCTGTGTGACATGATTTAGACAAATTATCAACAAGACTGAAATGTTGTCTGTTGGATATTTGAAGTCTATTATTCATCATAGAATGTAACAAATCTTTATTAGAAATGCTACGCAATTTAACGAGATTGTAAAATAACCTAAACTGCACTTAATGAATCGCTTAAAACCACTTTTTAGTATTTTGAATGGATTTTATAATACTACCGTTTTTTTACATTTTGTAATTGGCGAGCATTTCCGACGATGACCCGTTAGCCTTTGAAAATGCGAACATATAGAGGATATCCGGAACTCACATAAAGTAGGTACAAACAAGGTGTTCATGTAATTGTTGCTGAAAAGCATGCAGCACAACATTAGTTCTATCTGTATACTTTGTGGACCTTTATTCATTTCTAACGGTGAAAATATGTCTGTACCTACATGGAACTTGGAAAGAAATAAGTGTCTCTTATTCCGGAGTAAGTCTTATTTTGTTAGACACGATTAAAGAGTGGTAAGTATGGATGCATTGAAAATTTAGACGGATCCGAATACCGTTTTATCAAAGTTGGGAGGGGAGAAATATCATTTAAATGTTCCGTGCACACATTCTTTCCACAACTCAGTTGTGTCTCACCTATATATATAGTATATAGTGTGAGTATATATAGTGTGACGGGTCATCATCACTCTCTTACACATCGGCTTACATTACATTCACCTCTGTGGTGGGCTCAGAAAGTAGTTCCAAATATATGACGTCATCCAGACCGTTGTTCAAATATTTAATTTAAAGGACGACTAGATAGGCTCCATAAACTGTGAAATATATATAAACAGCACCACTGAACCTTACCGGAATGGTCATTAAAATTACAAATTATGAAAATAAAAAGCTGATCTTAAATTGCGATATCCGGCTGAATCTGTAAATATTTACATTTGCAGACGAGCGTTTGCGGAATTTTCCCATCTGCGAAATAAGGCATAAATTCCCATAATATCAATCAAAATTGATATTTTAAACACGTTTTATGGTGATTCAAATGCTTCTATAATTTTGATCCTTAAAATACACTTAATTCCACGTTTAATAAGTGTTTTCTGTTTTGACAAGATTTTTGTCATTGAGTCCATTGCAGAGATGAACGATACATCAGTAAAAGTTTTCCCACTAGCGATACTAGCGATCGTATTAGATATAATTCAGAAAAATCGTATTTTTGAAGGATTTCATTTATAAAAAATGGTTTTGCATCAAAATAAATATTTATAAAGTGTCACTTCTCTTAGGAGTCATAGTAATGTCCTGTACTGACGCCTTGCTACAGTTTTACCGTAGTATGACTAGATTCGGAGGTTGTGGGATCGAATCCAAGTGTGGAAGGAAACAAACTACTTTGTTCCAAACAAGAATCGTCTAGAGACAATTAATTAAATATAAAAAAAGTGTCTTAATCGACGAATAAAAATCAGGTAAGAAGCCAGCCACGTGAAAAGTTTTAGGACATTGTCGGATACCCACGGTTTATTTCATTTCACTACATCTGACAGCGATGAATATGTCCCTCGAGAGATTCCTACGATGATATTAGGAATGCTTCGAAAAACCGTGCCACATTACTTTATTCCGAAAGATACAGTTTAAAGGGGTGTTATGCATGTATTCGGATTACCTCTTTCTTTTATCAGTATGAAACATAACCCTTTTCTTCTTCTGAAAGATATTAAGATTGAGTATAATGTGTACGGGCTGTACAAATAATTATCAACCTGACCAAACTCCAGTGGTAACAGCCTCATACAATGTGTACACGGCAGGTAATTGCGGAGAACTTGTCATACAAACAGTTACCTCCCCTGCTTCGTCCGCCTTAATAGCGAGAGGTCGTGGGTTCGATTGCCGGCCGCGACATACCAAAGTCGTAAAAAATGGTACTGTTATAGCTCCCTTGTTTTGCGCTCAGCATATAAGTGTAGTTCCAGAACTAGTTTGATTAATGTCAGGATAATGTGACTGGGTGTGGTATCATGCCATATGTTTACGGCGTGATACTGCAGTGTGGCAGCACTATATCTGTCTCAAGTAGACATCGTCTCCAAATGACTGAACTATTGTCGGTGGGACGTTAATCCAAACAAACAAATCTCTCCTGCAAGAGGGGGGGGGGATATTCCACACGTCTTATTTTACCGATAGAGGGCGCTGCTACAGAACAGGTGTCAGAGCCATTTTCTTAAACACAGCTTGGCTGTACATAGACGATATACATGCATAAGAAGTCAATGTTCATTAACTGACTGATATTATTCGTATACTTCAGGTTGGAAATCTGGGACCGGGTAGAGATAGATGCCTTCTAATAGACGGACTGATGTTTCCATCGGCCTAGTATTTCCATCTTTACCATATATACATGTGACATTACTCGTATATCTAAGGCTGGGTTGAAAAATCTCATACCTACCATACATACTTCGGATATTAATCGTACCCTTTGCTTTGGTTGCAGATCTGAGTCCGTGTAGAAATCTCAGCCCAATCGAATATAGGCCTACTGTTAGACGGCTTTTTTTTTTTTTTAACGTTCCGCCACCCGTCAACAGTATTTAAGTCATTTGGAGACTTTGCATTATTGAGATAGTGCAGATATAGTGAGCAGCCACACAGCAGTATCATGCAGTACACAAGTGGCATGATACCACACACAGTCACATTATCCTGACACCGGGTCAATCAGTCCTGGAACTACCATTATACCATTAGCTATACCAGTACCAGTTTTATGACACTGGTGTGTCACTGGTGGGAATTGAACGTACGATCTCCTGATTCGCTCTGATCACACGGTCACGTAGACTTGTTTATATACATGAATATGTGCATATATACAAGATGTTAAAAAGCTGACCCTGGATGGAATTCTCAGACCGTTTAAACCCCTTGTTCACTACAGTCCCAAAGATCTGCGGAAGTGTTGCCGATAAAACTAAGCTAGTTTCGGGAATCTTTCGAGATCATTAATCAATAAAATGGGGGTATCTTTACGTTCGGAATCATTCGGGATGCCAACACTGTTCCGAATGTTTCAAGAAACCTTGCAGAAGACTTCCCGATGATGCCGAGCGAATGAAGGAGAGTTCCCTATGTGGTTGCCGATGATCACAAAGCCGTCCCTAATATAACATTCAGCGTCCATATAAAATTCGGCGGTCAAGTTTTAAAACTTTTTAAATTTTGATGCCGAAGTGTTTTTGATCCCGATTTAACCCCGAATTGCCTCGAAAGTGTCCAGAAATGTTTAGGAAGGACACAGATACTTCCCAGAACATCGCAAAGGCTTGCCGAAGCATCCATATTTTGCTAATTCCGCCTTCATTCGGGAACCATTCGGGATCCTAGTGTACAAGCCCCTTACAGATGGGCTTCCGAATAGTGTGCACTCCCAATATAACTCTTGAAAACATCAGCACAGGCCGTGACACCCTAGCCATGTTGTTTAAAAATAGCTCTGACACCTGTCCAGAAGCAGCACCATTCACCGTTTAATAAGACTATTTTATCTTTCTCTATGTTCTATTTTCGCATATTTTTGTCTCTTCTTCAAAAATGATAATAGTCGGTACAAGTAGATATCGTCTCCAAATGACTGAAATACTGTCGGTGGGACGTTAAACCCAACAAACAAACAAACTAGAACCCACGACCTCCCGCACCCGAGGCGGACGCTCTTACCACTCGGCCACCGCGGACGGTGTAAAAAGATGTTAGATCGTCAGAACAACTATGATGACGTCATATAAATGATGTTAACAAGTCATGTTAAATATTATGCATTATTTTATAGTATTTATTGTTCAATTATAAATTCAGTTTCTAGTAAATGTCATTATTTCTTTACCTATCTCATTGTCTGTGCCAATGTCAATCATGACGGGGAGATACAGATGGGGCTGCATGCCTGACAGTGCCGTGTAGAGGGACAATTCCCCCACGGGGCCCCAATACCTCCCCATCCCAGAATCCTCTCTCCATCCGTTAGTACGATACACTGGAATAGATGGAGTTCATCGTGTATATAAAATATATTATTATTGTTACAAGGCAGCGATCACTCTGTTTAATTGTTCTTTTAAAAAAGACCTTTATTTTGCAATCATTCAGAATATGGCGCCCAGGTAACATTATGGTAACACGCTTTGCTTCTCAACATTGCCTCCAGGTTTCGATTCCAGGTCACATATATGAAAAAGAACAGTAGTCGGCAACAGTAGTCGGCCGTCAGACACGTGGGTGTCCTCCGGTTTCTTCCAACAATAATGAACACATACGCTGCCACCAGAGTCATCGAGATTGATTTAGTTGTGATAAATTGTCTCGCAATAGTGATTTTTTTTTGACTTTACAAATCTTCCAGATCTACAGTACCAAAGCAACACAAGCCTCATCTACATACTTCCTGAACAATGTCAACTTAAGTTTCGATGTATGAAATTGAATTAATAAAAGAAAAAATGAATGAAATACTATCGAAGCGACGTTAAAGTTAACATGCAAAAGGAAATCCTCCCCATGTAGAAGATTAATACAATGTATTTGTACCTGATATTGTTCACGTTAATCGCCAAAGATCAATCAAATACTTTTTTTTTTTTTTTTTTTTTTTTGATATGACAAACAAACAAATATACACTTACGCTGACGTCGTCTGCTTTTCCATTCACACATTATGTCGTAAAGGTGACCTTTATATTGTGATATATAGACCCCTGCAACAGAGTTTAATGTCAAATTCTGTAAATCCGTTTCGTGGGGGATAAATTTCGATGAATAAGTCAATGCATTCATTCACGAAAATCTTTACTTTAACAGAATAATATTGATGCTTTTTGTAGAAAAACAAAAGCACCAGCACAGCAAAAAAAAAAAAAAAAAAAAAAAAACAACATTGGGGCTCTGGTTTATCCATGATTCTAATTCGACTCACATCTTTCTATTTATACAAGAAGGTAATAAAACACATGTATGGGTAAATTCGCAACAAAGCACAGGTCGCAGCTGGCATGATCTCGTTGATAACGAAATTAAATATGAACCGAACATATTTGCTTTGACCGTAATCTTATCGTTACTTTATTTATTTATCTATTTATCTGTTTATCTCATTCATTCATTCATTCATTTAGTTATCTATTAATGTTTATCTGTATATCTACTTAATTATCAAGTTTATTTGATTAAGACAGGTAGGTAGATTTACTGATTAGATAATTGATTGATTGATTGATTGATTGATTGATTGATTGATGTGTAACCCATGCTATATTTTGCCTATATGTATTATAAATAATAAGTTTAGAGTACTGCTATGCTTGCCTGCGATACCGCGCTTTTATGTGTATATGTACGGTAGTTGTTTCTTGTCCAGTAGCTGTGTGACGTCATTGTGTATAGTCTTATCTGCCTAACCAAAGACCTAAACCAAAGATAAGAAACTCGGCGAAATACCGTATATTCTCGTGCAAGAACGAGAGTGGGGCAGGTGTATTCCGCGGAAAATCTAGGTCTGTGTTTCTAAGCGATAGCAAAACACCGGTCAATACGATTCGTCATTTTTGTCTGGCCGTATATTATTCAACTAAAAAATTACAATGGTGTTTTTTGTCCTATCCTTTGGTCCTTTTAACATTTATTTTATGCCACAGCATTGATAGATCGGTGCATATTGTTTTGGTCTGTCTGTCTGTCACAAAACTTACCCTTGATCATAACACGGAAATCCATCCACCTACAGTCTCCAAACTTTACAGGTGCATGCACCTTGATAAGCTCTACCAGCCAGGTACTCTAACCTTCATCAAATGACCTTGACCACTAAGGTCTAAGACCCTTGCGGAGCATTCGAACGTAGCGCTTGTTCAAAATATAAAGATAACCATTGTTATAGAGAAAATACCGTTACTCACATGGGTAAAAGCGTGGCTGAAATAAAATAATAGTTAAACTTGTAAAGTGCTTGATTACAGTCATTAATGACATCGTCGAAAACATTGCAAAAAAAAAGAAAAAAAAAGGACTAAAATGGACATCCTGTTAAGAAAAGAAAAGAGAAGAAAAAAAAAAACTTTGACAGACCAACACTGCTGTAAAATCCACAAATATGCCAAATTTTTATAAGATACATGTACTAGCGTTGAGGGGATAATTTTAATGACTTAGAGCACTTTCGTTTTGTTATAGAAAATAATCCCATAAAAATAAATAAATGCTAGTTTGTTTGATTGTATGGTCTAATATCCCACCGACGGTATTTAAGTCATTTCGAGACTATGTCTGCTTGAGACAGATGCAGTGTGACGACACTCCCTACAAAATTTATTGCCTTTATGAAGAGGAAAAATACATTTAAAAAATATTACGACAGTACAAACATTAACGCTGGAGCATAATTTTCACATTTTCGTCATAAAGGCAATATTTGCCGAATTATTGGAAAAGGTTATCTTTTTTCATTAATTTTTTTCCTTCTTGAAATATTTTCCTTTCAGTCCTTAATCAATCATTAAGACCTTATATTGATTACTCTCGGATTTAAACAGTCATTATTTTGCTTTGTATCCGCCCTTATACCAGTTACAGTTAATTGAAGTTTACCATGTTCTTCACGTGCACCTTATGCTGTAGATGATCATCGTAGGCTTTCGAATGGTATCGGAACACAACTCCGTGCAGTAGTTATTTCAGTACAAGCGCACTGGCTTTTCCTCACAATATTGCGGTGGCGACGAGAGTATACGAGATTTCCTTCACACGCTTATATGAGTTGCTTATCTTTGGGTTTAGGTCTTTGGCCTAACGTAATACTGTTTACAACTGCTCAGTGTCATGTATGAGTGAGTGAATATTGATGAATGGTCACTTCGAATAAATGCACTTAACATTTCAACTTGCATAAACCGTCAAAATCTCACGTCACAACACTGAAAACTCTTTCTTTCCCTCGTCAGTTTGTATTTTGTCTTGGATCGAGAAGGACAGTCGCGAGACTGTTTCCATATTTCTATTTCACTTACCGTCTCTTTCTATATATATATATGTGTTAAAGTGTAAATCTTCAGACACGATCTGGTAAGAATCATATCATGTTATAGATCTATGCAGATCTAATTAGTCTGATGTTTTATTGTGAAATTTTGTGATTATGAAATAATCAAATAGTTTTTTTTTTTTTTTTTTTTTTTCCGGTTCTTTTATTTAATTCTGATTCCACGCTTTTAAATATTCGTATCATCGACACCCATTGTTCTTAACCCCGGGTTACATAAAAAAAAAAAAAAAAAAAAAAAAATGTTTTCCTATTTACCCACATAAATTTTATTATCAGTCTTTCTTTCCCGCCGTGCTTATTTCAATGTGCTGCCACAGACAGCACTTTTGTACTTGTAAACCTTTAAAATATTATTACCATATCACACCGTCCTTTTTCCCTTCGTCAGTCACTTAAGCGTCTATAAAAGCTCATTCATCGTTTTCTTACAACACGGTGTTTGTTGCTGAATGTCTGAGCATGTCCTGCAATGATGAAACTTCCTGTAAGTCTCACTCGGCAATACAAAGTAAGATACCCTCAGGTGGTTTTAAATTTCATCACAGATTCGGTTGTGACATGTGAGTGTCCAACGAGTTATTTTCCCCATTTTATTTGCCCACAAATACAGAGAAGTGTCGTAATAGTCAATATCTATATCCCTAGACGCTTCATTGTTAAGCATGCAACACTCTGTTGTGCCGCCACAAAATCATCCCAATACTGACCCGACATTACTGATCAAATTAAGACTCCAGGACTGACCCGACATTGCTGATCAAATTAAGACTCCAGTACTGACCCGACATTACTGATCAAATTAAGACTCCTGGACTGACCCAACATTGCTGATCAAATTTAGACTCCTCGCGTGCGTTCAGTATGTCAAACCGTATGGAACCGGTCGCTTTCAGTCAGCTACGGAGTTGTCTAAGGACCATATATCATGCTGTTCACGTGCACCCTATGCTGCACTTAGGTATACATGAACATTATGGTTTTTGACACTGAGATATCTTCATAACTGACTGTAAGCGTACGGTTACTTATGGTTCGGCATACTGAATGCACGCCAGGACTGACTAGATACACACCAGGACTGACTAGATACACTCACAGCCTTCATGACCAGACACATTTCAAGTGTTTTGTTTAAAGTACACATTGGTCAGTTTGTTTTCAATATTGATACCCGAGTGTACAAGGCAGTAATTTAGGAGGTATATTATACAAATTTTAATATTTTAAAACACATTAAATTTATATATAAATTATGTCCACAGCTTGTTATTTCTCACTGGGTCAATAATTTTTTTTTTCTTGATCTTTTATAATTGTAGCCTCAAACATGAATTCAGGTGTGTGTGCTTTGACTTACAATATATTTAAATGGAGCGAAACCAGTATGGTTTATAAATCAAAGGGTACCGCAGTCCTACCGACAATGAGTAAACGAGTCGTATATGATAGGAAATGACGTTCTTGATATATTTTTGTTATTTTTATACAGCAAAATATGACTTAGTTTATTAAAAAAAATGCTTTATCGGAACCGCCATAAACATGTATTTGGACATGCTATAATCAAGTGTAAATACCGGAAGATAAGTGAAACACAAGTTCCAGGAATAATTTAGATCTTCTTGATAATATAATACCACTAGTGTTTGATGCGGTCATTTTTCATTGCATGTTTTCATTTCATCTTCATGTTGATTGCTAAATATGATTGATAGCAAACAAAGTATATCCACCGATATAAGTCAACATCAAACATGCATTGTTCATATGAATATGGAACAGAATTAGGGCAAAAATTGCATCTCACCGTCTTACAAGTCCATGTTTACACGTTACATTCTGCCTTTGCCATACTGACAAGTGATATGCTGTATTATGTTTAGTGCGTTTATCAATGCTGTCTACTGACTAATGCTCTTGTGTATCTTGCATCAGTTAATGATTTGGCTTTCATGTGTCATAATTTGATGCTGTTATATTTTAAAGTTTTGTTGAGCAGCCATCAATGTGACATTTGTTTTACATTTAACTGTCTAAACTGTCTCATTTGGGGCAGAATAATCAGAGAGAAGTTAATTCGTAGAATTTTCGTTTTTACTCAGGGGAGGAAACTGAATACTCGGAACTCTGGGAAAGTAATATGATCTAGCAGGAGCTGAAGTATAATAAATGTATGACAGTTTGACATTTTTTAGGGGTGGAGTCGGGGAGGGGGTCCGGGGGATTGCTACCCTGGATAAAAGACGGAATGCAATCTGAGTGGTATGTGAGGGAAATATGGTTGCTTTTTTAAGTTAGAAAAATGTTTTATATATTAAAATCTAAGCTTTGGGCTAAATAGTTTTATTCTCACTAGCTCACTAGTTTTGACAAGATTCCTGTCCCATTACCCTCTTGTCATTGTAAGGGGGGGGGGGGGCGAATGACAACGCTTGGAGGTTGTTACAGTGTTACAGTAGGCGGGCAGTTAACCTATTATTGCTCTTAGAAAGTACCAGTACTAGACTCATATCTCGCATACAAAGCCAGGGTAGGTAGCCGCGGATGCTTGAACTCACATCCCGCTAATTCAATATATAGATCGTGAAAATATTTTTCTACATGATTTATAGTGACATTAATACGAAATTTATGGCACTGGCTGTAAAGCTATGTTTCAAGTTCTAATTACGCTTGGGGACGTTTTTGTTATATGTATTAAAACTTGATAATAATTTAAAAAAAATGAAATAAAAATGTGTGTTCAGCAATACTAAAGGCGTTTGCCTGATTCAGATTAAAGCAGACACAATTCCGTTCCCATAATGACAGCGTAGACAAGTGACAGTAGATGCTCTCTCAGCAAAGGTCGGCCAGGGTGACTGGTCATTGGCTAACTTTATTTCAGTAAGGGGCTCACGATTGGGATTTCCATTTACCCAATCAAGGCAATTTCAGTCATCAGGAAATTGTATTATCAGGCCAGCTGGGGGTGGGGGTGGGGGAGGGGGGGGGGGTGTTGCTTGAGCCAACTAAGCCTCCCGGTGACTCTGGAACTTAATTACAAATCTACGAACAGTATGTAGATCGAAGAGATGTGCTCGTATATAAAATTTTGCGTGGCATTCATTATTTTTAAATATTCATCTTTGTAAGCCTGAGCTCATATTAATATCTGAAATGTTTGGCCTGCACTTAGAAAAGCAATGGAAAGTATTATGTACAATGCAATTATGTCTTTAAGCAGTGGATCTGCTTTGAGTTTCAAACAATTTGTTTAAAAGAAATAACTTTTTAACTTCATTTTGCCGATTCTTCCCGAACAGTAGTATATAGCGACTTATTATAGGTACGCCACCTTTTCTGTGGAGGACGAAATTTCTGTATATACTACTCCGAACTACCGGCAGCGAGTTCAGGTGACCAACTACAGTTCTACTCGAGTTATAGAGCGTCCGCCTCGGGTGTGGGAGGTCGTGGGTTCGATTCCTGGTCGCAACATACCAAAGTCGCAAAAAAATGGTATTGTTAAAGCTCCCTTGCCTGGCGCTCACCATATAAGGGTAGTTGCAGAACTGGCTGGCCCGGTGTCAGGATAATGTGACTGGGTATGGTATCATGCCACATGTCCATGCCGTGATACTGCAATGTGGCAGCCCTATATCTGTCTCAAGTAGACATCGTCTCCAAATGACTGAAATACAGTCGGTGGGACGTTAAACCCAACAAACACTACTCTAGTAAACTCGTATTGATGACGTAATAAATACACTCTAGTTAGCAATCAACTGAACGCATAAGGTTTACCCCTTGTGACGTCATTTGTAAATAGATATTATGGATATGATTAAGACAATATATTTTTTATTTATGACTTTTTTCGAGCGTGGGCTTGAATAAAGTAGCTGCCAGCTTACATGCTTATTTAAAGACAGGATATCATAGATATTTATACTTTTCTATAAATCTGCCTAGATGCTTTCCGTCCGCTATATTGCTTTCTAGTCTACCCACCTACCTCGCTGGGTTGTACTCGCGTAACCCTGCAGAGTTCGTTGGGTAAAAACCTCGCGCGTTTTATTGCAACTCTGGTAACTGTAGTAAAATCTAGTAGGTAAACTGAACTCGCTCCAAGTCAAACCGGCATAGCGCCCTCCAACGTCATAATGCTAGGTGCACATTTTGACATTTGTCATTCTGCTTGCGTACATGTGTTATTTTGCTTTGCTACATGTGTCATTCATCGATTCGTTAAACCGACGAAATAAATTCTATTTTAATACGAACGCACAAACTGGACTGTCCAGCTATACACAGTGATATACGGTGATGAAATGGAAATAAAAGCAGATGTATTTTCAGTAGTTAATTATGATGTGAATGAATAATGAATGTTTAATGTAAAAAAAAAAAGCATGTCAAAAGGCAAAATGTATTTTTTTGCCCGATTTCTGTTCCATATATGAATGTCGTTTGAATTCGACTAACATTCACACGATATTTCTATGAATAGTTTAAGTGCGTTTTTTCAATATATGCTATACAATCATGGCAGATTTGTGTAGGGTAATAAAATACTACAGGACTGTTTACTTTTCTAAAAAAAAGATGTCCGTTCTGTTAATAGTACGCTAATATCCCAATTTACTCACGGTTAACTAGACTTTCTACCATTTGCAAGTGGCACTAGGCCTCAAGTGGCAACTGGCACAAAGCGACACGAGGGGCCAAGAGAAACCTAATGACACAATTCCTAAAGTGGCAAATGACACCAAGCCACACTAGGGGCCAAAAGATACCAAGTGGCACCAGGCCTAAATTGGCACCTGGCACCAAGCGACACGATGGGCCAAAACATACCAAGTAGCACCAGGCCTAAAATGGCACCTGCCACCAAGCGAAACGAGGGGCCAAGATATACCAAGTGACACCAAGTTGCACCAAACCTGATATGGCACCAAGTGATTCTAGGCGTCAAGTGACACCAGACCTGATATGGCACCAAGTGATATTAGGTGTCAAGTGACACCAGAACTAATATGGCAACAAGTGAAACTAGGCATCAAGTGATACTACGCCTCATATGGCACCAAGTGACATTAAGCGTCAAGTGACACAATGCCTCATATGGTAACAATTGACTAGACTCGTGTGACACCAGACCTCATATGACACCAAGTGACAACAGGCGCAAAATGACACCAGACCTGACATGGCACTAAGTGACATTAGACGTCAAATGACACCAGACCTGACATGGCACTAAGTGACACTAAACGTCAAGTGACACCAGACCTCAAATGGCACCAAGTGACACTAGGCATCAAGTGACACCAGACCTCATATGGCAGCAAGTGACACTAGGCGTCAAGTGACACCAGACCTCATATGGCACCAAGTGACAATAGGCATCAAGTGACACCAGACCTCAAATGGCACCAAGTGAAACTAGGCTTAAAGTTACACCAGACCTCACATGGCACCAAGTGACAATAGCTTTCAAAAAATGACACCAGACCTTATATGGCACCAAGTGACTCCAGGCGTCAAGTGACACCAGACCTCATATGGCACCAAGTGACATTAGGTGTCAAGTGACCCCAGGCCTCATATGGCACCAAGTGACATTAGGCATCAAGTGACACCAGACCTCACATGGCACCAAGTGACACTAATCTTTAAGTGACACCAGACCTCACATTGCACCAAGTGATATTAGGCGTCAAGTGACACCAGACCTCATATGGCACCAAGTGATAATAACCATTAAGTGACCGTCGGTTGGACTTTTTACTTTAAACAAATAACAGCGGTGCAACAACACGAAACTAACCGAGTTCTACAAATTTACTTATGATCTAGTTGCTATATATATCCTGACTCCAGAGGATAAAACTAAATCTAACCAAAATTAACAATATGCGTCATGTTCTTTGTTTGTTGGTAGATTAACCTTTACAATGATGTGCACATGGAAGCCTTTGCGACCAGTGCGGACCGAGTTTAACATGCACATCCGTGCAATTCGGATCATGGTATGTCCTTTCCGTTGTTCAGTCAAACACACCCTCCCCAGCATGACAAGAGTCGATGTATGGTCAAAAAGAGATAACAAACACACTCTCCCCAGCATGACAAGAGTCGATGTATGGTCAAAAAGAGATAACAAACACACTCTCCCCAGCATGACATGAGTCGATGTATGGTCAAAAGGAGATAACAAACACCCCCTCCCCAGCATGACAAGAGTCGATGTATGGTCAAAAGGAGATAACAAACACACCCTCCCCAGCATGACATGAGTCGATATATGGTCAAAAAGAGATAACAACACAGCTCCACGACAAGGCTATGTCAAAAGGATACAACACACCCCCAGCATGACAAGAGTCGATGTATGGTCAAAAAGAGATAACAAACACACCCTCCCCAGCATGACAAGAGTCGATGTATGGTCAAAAGGAGATAACAAACACACCCTCCCCAGCATGACAAGAGTCGGTGTATGGTCAAAAAGAGATAACAAGCACCCTTTCCCCAGCATGACAAGAGTCGATGTATAGTCAAAAAGAGATAACAAACACACCCGCCCCAGCATGACAAGAGTCGATGTATGGTCAAAAAGAGATAACAAACACAGCCTCCCCAGCATGACAAGAGTCGATGTATGGTCAAAAAGAGATAACAAACACAGCCTCCCCAGCATGACAAGAGTCGATGTATGGTCAAAAGGAGATAACAAACACAGTCCTGCCATTGGTTATCTCCCATATTGTTGCATGACCGCAGCTGTTTTCATTTGAAGTCGACCATTAAGTAAAGCAAACGGTGAAAATAACTTCTATTTTTAGAAATGTACAGTTTGGTATCTTCGAAAAGTGTCGGGTATGAGCCGTGTAAGACGTAAACCTGTAAAAACAACTATTATTTTTAAAACTGAAATTGTGACAAAAACCATTATTTTTAGAAATGTTTGGTATCTATGTGTAGAGTGGAGGTGAATCTAGTGCAGTGAGCTCGAGTGAAGAAACAACAATAACAGAAATAAACATTTATCAGATTAGTTTTTTTATTGTTTGGGTATTCGGTCATATTTAGAAGTCATTCTATATTTGTGGCCAGTCAGAAGCTATGCAAATTAAAATTTATCACGACACGCTAACTCACGATACTCAAATGAAAACAGAATGTAACTATTACATATTCTTATTGGTCCCTCAGGAAACTTCTTATAAAGCATGTTTTTGTTAATATCTTTAAAAAAAAAATAATGGGAATAAAAATAACTGCCAATTTTGTGACGCCCTGCCTGTAGACTTTCGGTTTAGTAAAAGTTACATTCTGTTTTCAGTTACCGAGTCGTTGGGCTTTTTTCAGGGTGTAATATTCGAGACGAAGGCGAGAATTTATTACACAGTGAAAAACCCTGTATTTTCCCCCACGACAGTTTCATTTTGTTTTCAGTTGGGTACGTTTCATTGCATGACAATATATATATGATTTAAGCCTTTTTCTCCTTTTAATATAAACAACAGTTGCACAACCCCGTGTGGAGCCCCTCCTAAACACACACACACACACACACACAGAAGAGACTTCGTCTGGTGACGTCATCTGTCAATTATTTTGTTGGCGCGCGACAATGTGTCAACACCGGTCTGACCGGTCTGAACTAGAAGTGTTTAAATTACAGTACAAGAAAAATTTTGACGCAAGCTTCAATAAATCGGGCCGAAGAACTATTGTTGTTGGTGTGATTCTCCGTTAGGCCTAAAAAAAAAATAAAATTTTTTTTTTTTTTAAAAAAAAAAAAAAAATCCCCCGACCCCAACTAGCAAGAGGTTAACTACGCCAATCGTAGTCGCTTATTTTACTCACGATTATATCATTCTTAGCTGTAAAGCGCTTGGGTGATAATAATCACGCAGACTGCGTAATGCTGGCACAAAATGTCAATCCTGTTAAATATATATCGCAAAAAATGTCCCCATGCAGCGGAACTGAGATGTTTTCGTGTGCTAAATGCACAAACAACATTTACGAAAGTAGAGAGCCAGTACAGGTGCCATTTGGACTATGCAACTAGTATTAAACAATTTCTGGGCAGGCTTTCACTTAACTTCTCGAGCGAAGATCGTGATCAAACTTAAAATTTTATCTTTTATAAAGAAATCTCTTATTTTATTGCTACTGCACTGAAACTTTGACTGCCTGAAAACTTCCTGTGTCAATAATAAAATTAAATGAGAAATCCAAAGTTGAAGTTTTGAGAATGAGCATGTTCTCAGCTTGAGATATTTCAGTGTAAGTCACACCAGCCCAGCTTTCAAGGCTTGTTTTTATCAATATTTTGAAAACTCATTTATTAAATTCCATATAGAATGACCACTCATATAATATCCTCTATTTATCATCTGCAAAATATCATCTGCAACATTTTGTTTCTTACAAAATAAACTACAATAAAATTGGACAACTATGTAGTTTTATATATTTATTTTGAAACTGCCTTTAAATAAATTCTCAGTAAACAAGTGAAAAAATAATTTCAAAATGTACATGTAAAACAGATGATTTCAAAGTAAATATGTTTAGTTAAAAGTTACTGTTACAATTCTTTTCATTTAATTTTGTGCACTTTAACTTCCCAAAAATCTATTAATGATTTGTAACAAGATTTTGTGTTTGTAGGCTAAGAAGACGAAGAAAAAAAAAAAAAAAAAAAAGCCTACCTACCCTACCTAGCTTTTTTGGAGATGTTACCCTAAACAAACATTTTTTTTAGGCCTTATTGCAGGAAAATGATGTAATATTCATTTCGCTGCTCTACTGGTACTTGCTTCTTTACTTAACGCAGAAATTCATTGGGAACCAGCATGTAAAAAAGACTGCATTTTGAGTTGTTTGAAAAGGGATGCTTGCAACGCTGCTCTATGGTGGCACACATGTTGACTCGGACAATAGTTTGGGGCTATATTAAGGCATCTATATTTTATAGAATTCCTTTGTTTTTTCTACGCAGAAAAATAGTTCTAAATTTTGTTTTCTGTCTTATCACTAAATGGTGATAATTTTCTTACTTATTTCAGTACGATTGCGTTATGGAAGGCGAAACTGAATTAAAATAATCGATGCTGGAGATAACGTTTTAAATAAACTGTAATGAAAAAAGAAAGTACGCGAGCGAAAAAAAAAATCGCACCTCATTTTGAGATATTTTGAAACAATGACGGCTGAAATTTCCAGCAACAGGCAACAATATATAGATTAAATTTCTTCTGTATGGCTCATTAGTGCAGTGGGTAAAATAGTCAGGCTAGATCGCAAACGGCGTTGAAAAAGGGTGTGGGTTCGAGTCACAGCCGGAGAACAATGTTTACAAACTTTTTATTTAAATTATTTTTGCAATATAAGATACATATATTTTTGTTATATTGAATATCATTAATTTATCTATAACAAAAAAATGTGTATATAAAATGAAATGAAAAAAAACATAAAATAAATAATGAAGTTTGTTATTTTAGATTACCTTCCACATATTCATATAATCTTGTAAACTTTGGACAAGAGAAATGGGGAAAGTAAGAGTAGCGATGTGCTTTTTGTTAGAAATCCATTGAAAAAAATAATGTGTTCATCTTTTTTTAAGGACCGTGTTCAAGCAAAGTTAAAGCGGATTTATAACATTGGGTTTATTAGTGTCGCTTGAAAACTTGGTTATCGTTTATTGAATTTACTTTGATAAACAAAAGAAATGAGACATCATCATATTAAAAACCCTGTTCTCTCAGCGCTTTTGGCGCTTTGCTTTTAGATGGTCCCTATAAATGACACTTTATATATTTTTAGGCACATATTTTGTCATATTTCTCCCTGTAATGCAATATATTATTTTTTATTTGTATTTCTATATATTGTCATAATGCATGCAATACTTTTAATTTATCAAATGCTATGTATGCATGACTTGTAAAAGCAGTGGACTCAAATGGGCATTTAGCCTGTTGTTCAATCCTATGTATTCTTGAATAAAATATGTATTAAATTAAATACCTATTGGTTTTCGTACTGTCTTCGTACTTCGTGGAAGTGATTTCAGCATAATTACAATAGGACTAAATCGAAGGTCTACATTCCTAACAGGTAACTTATTATACAAAAGTTTAAATAATAACGTGATGTAATCTGTTTTATAACCCATGTTCCCATACTAGTAGTCAAAAGTTGTTATTATCGTTAGCAGAAGAATTGTAAGTACGAAAAGTACGTGTATACTTGATTTTGCGTTGTGCCGCAATATAAACCGCTACGAGCGTGACCACTCCGCAGATAACATTAACAATAAATAAAAAAATATCTACAGAATGGTTATATCTGTTCATCATCATTGATTTTTTAGATTCAAAAACGTGTATTTTTTACATTTTTCTAACCTTTGTACAAAATTAAAAGTAATGACAGGCACGAAGAAACTCATTGTACAGCTTAGCCTGGCAAAACCGTATCAGTAACCGGATCGGCTCCTGCCGGCCCGAAATAATGTGTCGGCAATGATAAAGGCACATTCAGTAATATTTATACATGTTCGTGTTACTAATGTTTGGTCATATTTATGTAGAACTTGGGTCTATTTGCGCGGAAGCACAATTCGCAGTTTTTGGGTGAATCCTACGGAGAAAAAAGCAAGCTAGTGACGTCACAGTCTCTATTTATAGATTGGGCGCGCGAGATAATCTGGAAGCAAGCAGAACAAGCTCGTGATCATTTCAGAGGGGATAGTTAATATCGATCTATGACAAGCATTTGATTAAAACAATTTCCTACTGTCTCAGAAGATCTTAATCTCACAGGCTTTCAAATGCAGAATGATGTTTGTTGAGTTGGTTTTAACGTCCCGTCGACAGTATTTCAGTCATTTGGAGACCAAAACGTAGAATGATGCAGATGACGTGTTTCTTATAGAATTTTAATAATTACCAAATCCTACAGTAATTAACGTATTTTTGCACATGTATACATCATAGCTGCTTAAATGGTATCGACAAAGCATGCCTGCTTTCCGCTCCCTATACAAATGGGACCGGTGTGGTGTCATACCACTTGTTTGGTGTAACATTTCATTTAAGCAAAATGTCATAAAAGATACCACATTGAATCTATGAATGGTATAATACTATCCTTGACGATGTTAAAATCAAGAAAAAAATATAACCATCCTTCCATGCACGCACGAACACAAGCACGCGAACATACACGAAAATATATCCCATACCCAAGCCAGATATACAGTCAAACAAACATAAACTCATTAATTTCAGGGAAAATTATGAATAAAATTAAGATTGCATGTAAAAGATAAATCGCGAGCATTTTTGATTAGTTTGTTTCGGATCTGACCTCGAAATAATAAGAACAAAACTTCGTTGCAGCAAATCGTGTTACATATGTATCACGTGCACTTCATGTCTACACTGGTCGGTGTGAACTATATTTAATTCAGCTGAAGCAAAATATCACAACCTTGAGCGAAACAGTTCCGTGCCGAACATTGATATTATTTTGTCTTGGTATAGGACAGATCACAAAAAATGGAATTTCGATTCAAGCGGCTGACAAATCATCGGTTATTAAATTATCGGTTTATTGTCAATTAAATCTTGTGTGTGTATTCAATTAGCACGTTGAGCACCGAAAAGTAAAACAGACTCATTTTCCACCAACCAAAGCAGTACTTATATAAGCACATAGTGGAGACGTTCATCATTCTTGTTTCTCTAATAAAGTCCCATTTTTTTTTGTTGTTTTTTTTTTTTTTTTTTTTTGTGTATGTGTGTGTTTTTGTTTATTTGTTTAATGGTCCACCGACAGTATTTCAGTCATTTAGAGATTATGTCTAAGTGCTGCCATACTGCATTACCACGTCTTAGACATGTAACATGATACCACACCCAGTCGCATTTTCCTGACATGGGGACCAATCTTGGAGCTACCCCGGCCTTTGATTACAATGTTTAACGACATTTAAAACAGCTCGTGTACAGATGGTCATTGACTAAGACGGTTACTAGGTTGGACACGTATTTGACGACAGGTAAAGTCATGAAAAAGTCCTTGCTTACAACGGAGGTCGAACCCACAACCATCGAATACGCAATCGGGTACGTTATCACTGAACTACAGCATCTTAAACATTTAGATAAAATGTGTTTTTTTGTTGTTGTTTTTTTTTCTAGATGGGGATTCTCTCAATGATGCCCATCTTCTTTTGCATCCTTGTAAAATCATATGGTAAGAGCAACTTTATTTATTATATAAATTGGCCTCAACATACTTTTTTAGTCACAATTACCTAATGTCCATTTATTCGTTCTCCGGCATATTAACACTACATTTTAAATATCTATTAAAACGTGTGCCATTCCACACGTATGACTCCAGCTGTGAATTTATCCCAACTTGAAAAGTTGTATTTCCTAATCATACAATTATCAACAAGAATATGTCTTATTGTGAAAAAAATAGTTTTACATTTATGTCAATATCAAATCTTCAGAGGTCAATCTCGCTCTCCGGAAACCTGTGACACACAGCGGTGGGTTGGATTCAGCCGCCTTTGTAGCAGACGGTGACGTGCGGAAAAACCGTGCAGCGTGCCATTGTTATTATATATCTCATTGTGAAGGCATCTCCTGGTTGACGGTAGATCTTGAAAAGAAACATTGGTTCTATAATTTTATACGGAGGAACGGGTTGTGAAGCTTTTTATTAATATCTCTAATATTTTTCAAACATAAATGCTATTTTCCCAAAGGGACCCCCTCCCAGCATAAATGTTATTTTTAGCTCTTCGTTTTCTCTTCGACACTATGTATACGCAACGAATATATGACAACACCCAGTGAAAGATCGTCTTAAGTCGACCATTATACGTTATGTATATTAACAAAAAATGGTACCTTAATGTTTTCAATACAAATTTCATTTGAAAATCGGGAAACCTCGGTGATATCCGAAAAAAATATCCGTTCGCCTGCAGTTGGATTGCAAATATTCACGAAAATATGAACAAATACTTTGAAGTCTGACGATTCTATTGGCTAATCAAAGGTCATTTTGAGTCTTCCTTTATTGAGATGTCACCAGATTCTACCTAGCGAACGATAGCTAGAATATGGTTTTAATGAGATTGACAGTGCAACTGTAACGGTAGTATTTTGGCCGAATAAACAGACACACTACGATTGTCGCCGAAAACAGTTTAATTCCGTTCCCATGGTATTAAGAAAGTCTCTCTATATTTGTCTGGACTATTAGTTAGCAAGTTATATATACTCATCGGTCGATATGTGCAACTCACTGGCACTAGAACCGCAGAACTGCAAATTTCATTGTAGTCTTGGTTATCAAAAATATACATGTACGATTTCTTTCTCCGATACGGTATGTTAAAACATGGTAAGAAACGGATTCTGACAAAGGCGTAATTTTGTACACATGCAGGCTACCATCATATTCTTTGTACAGTTCGATCCATCTGATATCCAATTAACACATGATATAATGAATCATTATCAAAAGGTAACCCTAACGAAGTAATAATGCGAAATATCAACAATATGTACATCTTCATAATTCTGCTCCACTTTCAACATCCGGTTGGGGGATGTTGCTGTTGTAGTTGAAGATTTTGAATCAAGTGATCTGATTGAACAACGTGATATTGACATCGACAGATTGTCGGAAATTGAAAGCATAGATGTTTTAAATCATTCAATCAGGATCGCAAAAAAAAAGAAACAAACCGGAAGCTGATAGTGGAGCAGACTTAACAAATGTGCAATTTGTTGATATTTGTTGTCATTACTTCATTAAGGTTGTCTTTTGACAGTAATTTTATATTCCATGTGTTTATTGAATATCAGACTGACCGAATCGTGCATATAATATAATGGTAGCATACATCTGTGCAAAGTTACAACCTCCGTGATCAAGTCATGTCAGATTCCGATCCTTATCATCTTTAATATACAGTAGAGAGAGACAAAAATCGTAACCAACATTCCAATGAAATTGGCATTTCTGCGGTTCTAGAGCCAGTAGTGCAACTTATTAATACCACAAACAATGACAACTTATACTTAATGTGTAATAAAATATACAAATGATTAAAAACCAGGCTTTGTGTTGTATGTGAAAATAGGAGGGGGGGGACGTAAATCCCGGTAACTGTGTGTAGCAAGGTGCAGTTTTGTCCCTCTGTATTGTAGTGTCTTGTTAGTACTCATGTCCTTGTTTACTCTATGTTTGTACATGTCTGTTATTGTCCAAGAGAGTGAGCATGTCTGAGTGAGTCCGTATGTAATCTGGTTGAGTGTGAGTTCTATTTTAAGGAAATACCCTGATTGGTTGGCCCTGCCCCTTTGTACCTTTTCCCCGCTCATAAGCCTTCGTCTTTCTTACTAATCATTCACCGATCAATCACCTTCAACGCAAGTTGATTGTTACAGATATATTCTGCTAGACATTATGTCGCTCTTAACTTTGAGCATTTTCTATATTAAAATGTAGCATTATTAAGACGTGCCTGGTAAGTTTATATTTGTACTGAAGTGATTTAAATATGTATTTTCCAAGTAATTTATTCCGAGCGATGATTTGTAAAATCTTCGATTGACTTCGTATTTATTATAACTTTTGTCCGTAAACTCTGTCTAACGAAATGTTTTAATTGTATTTTAGGTTTCTGGTTTAATACCACTTTTGGTTTAATACCATTTCTGGTTTACAACCGTCAAATAAACTATCGAACTACCGCTGGTGTTGGTCGTAATTCCACCCACTACATGTGAAAATAACTAGGTGACGGAATTCCTCCTACCCACCCATATACCCATATTGCCTCAATACAACCATCATAGTGGCAACGTATATAAAAAAAGGACAAATGCACAACAAACTTCATATAATATTACACAGTATTTTAGCTCTTCAGGCATAAAATTAATTTACAAAAAATGGAAAGAGAAAAATAAAAATAATTAAGCAATTAACAATGTATAAGGATTTTATTGAAATTTCAAACTAAATAAAAAATGTATTATTCGGCTCGGACATTCCTCTTTCGGCAAAGGAAATAGAGAATTACAAAATAGCTAATTTTCGTCCTCTCTCTCTCTCCCCCCCCCCCCAACCCCCCATAATAGGAGAAAATAAAATCATGTATT
>CM037787.1:37583561-37630276 GCA_021229015.1 Solen grandis
AAAATAGATTTTAAAAGTGAAATCTGTAAAAATAAAACCCGTCTTCTCTGAAACCACAGGGCCTAGAGCTTCGATATTTGTTGTGTGGCTTTGTCTAGTAGACCTCTATCAAATATGTTCAAGTCATGACCCTGGGGTCAAAATTGGCCCCGCCCAAGGGGTCACTTTATTTTACATGGACTTATAGGAAAAACTAGAAAACTCTTCTTGTTAGAAACCACAAAGCCTGGAGGTTAGATATTTGGTATGTAACATAGCCTAGTAGTTTGTTCAAATCATGGCACTGAGGTCAAAATTGGCCCCGCCCCAGGGGTCACTTAATTTTACATAGTCTAATGATACCAGATGAGCGATCCAGGGCCGTTATGGTCCTCCTTTTTTTTATTTGTCGCGATGGCTCCCGCTTCAGATAGACACATTTTTTTATCGCAATGGCAGGGGTCACCTGATTTTGCATAGGCTTATTTAGGAAAAAAAAAACTTTGAAAAATCTTCTTGTCAGAAACCACAAGGCCTGGAGTTTAGATATTTTGCGTGTATCATGGCCTAGCAGACCTCTTACGAGTTTGTTCAAATCATAACCCTTGGGTCAAAATTGACCCATCCTAGGGGTCACATGATTTAACAAAATAGACTTATGATACCAGGTGAGCTATCCAGGGCCATCATGGCCCTCCTTTTTTTTTCTCGCGATGGCTCCCGCGTCAAATAGACACATTTGTTTTTTATTTATCGCAATGGCACCCGCACAAAAACAACACTGTGACAGTGTAACATTTTTTCATTTATCTTACCAACACCTGCGTAAGAATGACAAATGGCACATCGACCTTAAGGCCTCTTAATTTTGAAGAATCCTACTTTTTTTCTCTACATATCATTTAGAATTCAGTGAAATATTGGGGCAGAAGTAATCACAGTTGAGCGTAAATAAAGCCATAAAAAACTTGTTTACTTTTGAAAATATCCAACTGGAAATGGAATGAATAGCGAGCTGTTTACCGCTTTAGCGAAAACTTTTATTTTACACCAAGAAACTTGATTTGTTCCCTTAGAGCAGCTTGTTTGCAGGCGATCGGTAAAAAAAAAAAAAAGAAAAGAAAAAAAAAAAGAATTGAATCCACGCCTGCCGGTCGATTGTGTCCACTGGTTTACCAACGTCCCCGGTGGTCGAGCGGTTAGAGCGTCCACCTCGGGAGCTGGACGTTGTGGGTTCGATCCCAGACCTCAACATACCAAAGTTGTTTAAATGGAATTGGTAGCTTCCTGCTTGACTCTCAAGATATAAACAGGGTTGTTCCAGGACAGGTTGACTCGGTGTCAGGATTATGTAACTGGGTGTAGTGTCATGACACATGTCATAATTATTTTATGACTATTTCTTATCGTTTAATGTGTTAAAATGTTTGTTGTACCGTACTCGTTTAGAAAATAATGTTATGTTTTGCAATTTTGACCATTATTTTTATCAGGTCTGTTTTCATTAGATAATATGTTTATTCCATTAGATCAATTGACTTTTGTAACGTTAAAATTCCACCAAGCCTTAAAATATATGTATTCATTTTGGGGAATCACTATACTGTATGTTTTGGGGAATCACTATACTGTATGTTTTCACTTTGGGGAATCACTGTACTGTATGTTTTCACTTTGGGGAATCACTGTACTGTATGTTTTCACTTTGGGGAATCACTGTACTGTATGTTTTCACTTTGGGGAATCACTGTACTGTATGTTTTCACTTTGGGGAATCACTGTACTGTATGTTTTCATTTTGGGGAATCACTGTACTGTATGTTTTCACTTTGGGGAATCACTGTACTGTATGTTTTCATTTTGGGGAATCACTAATACTATATGTTTTCATTTTGGTGAATCACTACGAATTCAAAAACTATGTCTACTTTGAAACTAGGCATTCGACCAAAATTTACGAAGAATGGAACATAATGTTTGCATGCATGGATATATGTGCATTAGAGGGTAGAGACAATCAAGATTATGAGGTAATGTACGTGAGCACTTCAAGCTAATATCAAAGGCAAGATTGTCGAGATAGATTTAATCTCCGAATGTGTTTGCTTTTTGTTTGGTTTAACGTCTAACTGATAATATTTCAATAATTTCCCGAGACAGTTATAATGTTGCCACACTGTAGTATCACGCCGTAGACATGTGACATGATACCACACCCAGTCACATTGTCCTCACACCCTGGCAACCAGTCCTTGAACAGTCCTGAATATATTCTGAGCCCCAAATACACTTATAACGACTTTTGTATGTCACGGTCGGGAATCGAACCTACGACCTCCCGCTTCCGAGGCGGACTTTCTTACCACCCGACAATCGGGGACGGTCCGAATGCATAGATATTGCATATGTGTGAATAGGTTTGACTTATGTTTTATATGTACCTAATTTAAAATGTCAATGAACTTCATGGGTTTTCGAGATCTCTACACTGGACTTTTATTATCCCCGTCACAGGTGACAGCTTAGTGATACACAGATACATATACACATATATTAATATAAGTAGAACATCTTATATGTAAATGTGATGTATGCATCTTTTGATTTAATAAAAGTTTGTTTTTATATCGAAGCATGTTACATTGTTAGGATTATTTACTGTACACTGTTATATTCAGCATTTTTTTTTACAAAAGCTGCCAGCCTTCATAACAAAATATACACGAACTATTTTTCAGGTACATATTAATATATCAAAAAATAATTGTACGATCGACCAGTTTTTTGGATACTGAATTATCATGTTTATTTCTTTGTAAATGTTAAATGCATGTTTAAGGCGTGATTTCAATCGTACAATCGATGGTTTTATTTTCTTTCTCTCACATAGATAAATAAATATTTTATATTCTAAAACGATATATATCATTTTCATTTGTTCTTTCTTCTGAACCTAAAATAATCAAGTTACAGTTATGTTGTTGTTGTTGTATTGGGGTTTACCGTCGCTGCGATAGTATTTCAATCATATAGCGACGTCCAGCTAATTACAGGTGGAGGAAGACCCCGAGTACACAGAGGTACCCGGGTAGAACCACCGACCTACCGCAAGTCAGCTGGAAGACTTCCTCACATGAAAAATCCGAAGTCCCTACTGGGATTCGAACCCACAGAGGTGAGGGGCTGAGAGATTTGTAGTCCACGACTGTAACCGCTCGGCCACGGCGGCCCCCGGAAGTTACAGTTAATGTCTTTCTCAGAACTATTATCTTTCAAAATATTGATTATAATTTAAAACAATATTTCCAGAAAATGTGTAGAAGTGTTTCTTCTTGGTCATTATAAAGGTATATACAGTAGCGGTTACAATTTTCATTTTACATAAAGCACTTTTGAACGTGTATGTACATATGGAAAGAGTGCTATAAAATATGGTATTATAATAATAATAATAATAATGCAAAAAATGTAGTGCAGTTATATTTCTTCGTGAATTTTGATAAAGTCCTGCGGGCGAAAATTTATAAAAGAGTTGTTTATCCGTGTGTTTAACATTGCTCCCTATATGTAGCTTTTACAGTGGTCCATATATACTGCTTTCAACTTTAAACATTCTTCCATATTGTGACAAAGAATTATGCGTTGACATTAGTCACCTCTGTGAAGGGTTTAATTTCAGTATGATTTTTTCATAATAAGAATAACAAAACAGGGCTGCGGTTGAAGCAAGGTGTGTGTGTGTGTGTGTGTGTGTGTGTGTGTGTTCTTACACAGGCAAGTAAGTGTGGTTAATTTTGTACTCACTTACTTGGGAGTATCTCACTTTACTCACCACTGAGGACATCCCAACTTGCTTTGACCTCAGAATTAGTGTTTGCTTATTTCCATTGGCTACCACAGGGTTTCAACGTTGCATTGGACGAATCATTTTGTACTTATTGGTAACAGTAAACAAGAGAGCCATAGTGGCCCTGAATCGCTCACCTGAGTATAGGGTTACCCAAGGAACATCTGTACCAAAACATTTTGAAATCTGGCCAGTAGTTTTGAAGGAGATGATTTTTAAAGTTTTCATATTTTTATTTTCCGTTATCATGGCAACCAGAGTTCATCATGGATCAAGTTTATTTTAGCAACTTTTGTGAAGGTTCACCAATTACCATCCCTGCCAACTTTAATAAAATTTTGTCCAGCGGTTTCAGAGGAGATGTCGTGTAAAGGAAATTGTTGACAATGGACGACGCACAACGACGGATCCAGGGTGAACCTAACAGATCACGATGAGCACATTGTGCTCAGATGAGCTAAGAAAGGAAGGAATGACACTATTTTCGGCTAATTGTTCATTATTGAATTTTCTGCAAATAACTATCAGTAAAATGGTTAAGTTATATTTGAAATTAATTGAAATAAAGAATCGAGCCGTTTCCCATGTTGATTTTACCCGTAAGAATGACTATTATGTGTTTTTAATGTCCCAACAGCCATGACCGGCTACTTACGGTTTCTTTTGCAGTGAATAAAAGGTAAGCACTCATTGGTAATAGATTTAAATTGAATATTGCGTAATCAGGTATGACTTCCCTGTACATCCGTAACTCAATGAAGTTTTCCTGGAAATTGTCAGTTTCGTTTACATTTTGATTGACCAATAAAAACATATCTTCATATTCACTGAGAAAGACTTCCCCGGCTGTTGTCTAGCGTAATTAGAACCATAAGTTCACGATATTATCGTTATAAGAGAAAAACTACCTCAATTACGTTTAGAATGTTCTTAATTTATGCATTTTAAACACAAACTGGTCCATTTTCTCCAAATTTGGTCTCAAAACAGTGTCCTCCCTTCATTAAGTACGAAATGATTCGTCCCATGCAACTTCGAGCCCCTGTATTGGCTACAACATAACTGTACTTTGTTTGTTCTATTTCAAAACAAATTAAAAACAACCCCATACATCCATTCATTTTTTTTTCAGACACGAAACATATATCGATATCCTTACCAGAAACACGTGTTCCCTCGGAAGTGACGACAAACACGTGTTTAAACTTTGAATTTTTGGTAGACGACCATAACCTTGTAGCAGTGACGCCAAAAATTACGAACCCTGGCGTCACAAATCACGTAACTGTTTTTGGATGTAAATGTAGGTAATCGTTAGACCTTAGTTTGACTATGAACACACTATACTGCACACAGTCACAGAAAAAAATATACTTTCTTTTGATGTATCAATACAAAACATAGTCACCAAGTAAACAATTTATAAGGCCAAAGCCTTACTTCAGTACCACTTAACCTGATTTTAATTCTGTTGACGCTTACGTGTAGAAATTTGACAATTTAAGGTATGTAAATAAGTTTGCTTTTTTTCAAAGTTAAGAAATGTCTGGAAGGAATAACTCTAAGTGTATAAAATACTTGAGAACTACTTTTGGTAAAGCACTACTTTTTGCGGAAGTAGATCTTCGTGTATGTAAAGTTGGTTGATGTTCTGTTTTATAAATAGAACAGACAGTTTGTTAATGCTTTAAATGGATGTTTCCAGTGCAAAATAAATGTAAAAGAAAAAAAACATGCATACAGTGCTTAAAGATATTAAAAGCGTTAAAACATATATATGTAACATATTCCATACGTATTTGTTAGCGCAGAATTGCATTGCATAGATACGCTCTGAAAGCGGAGTGATACAGTTAAATGGGTTGTGTTCATTTCAACCTTTAGATTGCAGCTACTAAAGGCTGCGGCTTACCTGTGCGACCATTGAACGAACCATTCGAATGCCTTATGTTACACGAGGAAAACTGTAGAGAGGTCATTGGATTTTGGACCGTTGGTATGGAAGGGACTGGTTTCGGATTGAGGGCACTACAGGCTACCGGTACGGAACTTTGAAGGTAGATATACATTGTATATATTGACAGTTTTGAGGGAATTGTTAAGAGTTAAATCAAATACCGATAAGAAAAAACCCCCACAAAATATCGTATTTAACCTTCATTTAATTTAGATAAATTAGCATTGAAATTCAGTATTGAAAAAAGAAGATACATGTACTTATAGTCTTTCCTGATATATGCTGAAAGGAAAACAAACCACGGGGTAAATTGTGTCGATTACACATTTTTTTTCTTCAGCTATACTGTAAAATCATTAATTTTCGTTGACATTAAATTTCGTGGAATCTGTGATTAAATAAATTTCGTGGGTAAATATATTCGTGGAACCAAGTTCTAGAAAACATGAGGTCTATGAAATAAACAGTTTTCGTGGGGATTAATATTCGTGGATAAATTCATCCACGAAATCAACGAAAATTAGTTCCCCACGAAAATTAATGATTCTACAGTAATCGGATACATGTATATGAATGAACAAGAAATAATGTTAGAATGTGGAGAAGCTAGTCGTATGTGGTAAATAACTGAGTCAGGTGGTAAAGTCTGAAGTCTGACATCTGAGGTTAAACTTGCATGTGTATAACCCCCTCAGTATATATACTCAAAGACTTTAAAAAAAAATGCCTCATGTATGAAACTTTGATATTTCATGTCATTTTTTTTCTTTACAGATTGGCCTTCTCTTAAATCTCGTATTTTTAGTGTTAAACAAAGGCCATAAAACATGTACAGTAAAACTCGGTTATAGCGAACTCCTCGGGACCCAGAAAAAAAAAGTTCGCTTTACGCATGGTTCGCTATAGGCATATGGCGAACAAGTTCGTTATACTTCAAACTTTTAGCGAACTTATTTTAAACAGTACCTTTGTACGAGCACATCAAAAATGCTCTCAGAAAAGTTGTTGCATATATGCGATGCATCATACCCCAGCTTGACACAATAATGGAAGAACTAAGCGGTCTCGGTGGCCGAGTGGTAAAAGCTCCCGCTTCGTAATCGGGAGGCCCTTGGTTCGATTTCCGGCCGAGACATAACAAAGTCTTAAAATCTGGTACTGATATAACTTTCGTCCTTTGCTCTCAGCGTATAAGGGCAGTTCCAGAACTGGTAGGCTCAGTGTCAGGATAATGTGACTGGGTCTGGTATCATACCACATTCATTATCATCATTCCTACGGTAATATACTGCAGTGTGATAGTAGTGACTGAAATACTATCGGCTGGACGTAAAACCCAACAACAACAACTAATATAACTTGAATTTCTTTGTTCAGATGAAACAAGTAATGAACAAGCTAAATAGGAATCACCCGTCGAGTCATCGATGTACACATGCTCACAAGAAGAAAGTCCATTAGATGAGAAAGGCACGTTTCTCGTTCTCACATGCTTAAGAATTAGGCCCAACATAGAACATATTATTGAGAAACATTTGAGGTACAGCAATCAAACTTATATGTATATACGTGCGTAGTAATAGAAGGCCGAACTCTAGTTATCTCTCAGACAGTTACTAGCTGAAATCCCTCTATACTTAAAAAATGTACTGTTTTACCAAAAAAAAAAAAAAAAAAAAAAAAAAAAAAATATATATATATATATTTCATTAATGACTCCGGTGAATAGAGGGGATCTTCAATTCTCTGTTGGTTTAAACATTTATATGATGATGATGATGATGGTGATGATGATGATGATGATTAAAAGGATGCGGAAACAGAGTCCGTGCAATATTTTTGTATTAACGATATTTAAGCACAGGCCTACCTTGAAGTTATTTTTTTCTGGTTTCATTTTACGCCAAATACAAGTAGCAATTATCCCATCGACCATTTTAATCTCAAATGCAGAGCATAGAAAAAGCATAACAATATTTCTAAGATGAAAGCGTCTGTGTATTGTTTTGAATATTAACGTACGTATGCCTGGATTCATTTTAGCCTTTCATATTATTATTAATTATGTCTTTACGTACAGCCTGTGTGCAGTGGAAGTCGCTGGATGACTGTGAAAGTGATGCTGAGTGAAACGCTTATGGGTGTGACTCCAAGACCCATTTAAATATGTTGTCAGTATTTTTCCCACTCTGTTCATTTTATGAATCTTGTTTCATTAGTGCGCTTATCCATAAGGTGCGGGGTATTTCTCTCTCTCTCTCTCCCCCCCCCCCCACCCCCACCCACATACACCTCAGATTAAATTAGAAAGGTTTCTCGTGCGAGACTCCTTTTTACCTTATTGCAAGTTGAGAAAGTAACTTTCCTTGAATTACCAGGACTTACACAACATTTAAAATCAGTTGCTGAATCGATACATGTTTTGATATTAATTTTGCCAAACAACTTTATTAAACTTAGTCGTTTCAAAAATGAAAACGAATACGTGTAATTTTAGAAAATCTTGAAATTAAACGGAATCATAAAGACCAGTCTGAATTACCTGCCCCTGACTGCTATGTACAAAGAATACTACTAAGGAAGCCGGTTGCAAGATAACTACAGAAATAAAAGCAATTGCTTAGGAGGAATATAATAAAACGAACATCACATAACTGATTTTAAACGGTACTTTCGGCAACAGTTTTGATGAAAAATTTCGTTGCATTGATTTAAAGGTCCATTATATTTAATAATGATTCGATTTGAATGAAAAAGAAAATTTCAAATAACATTGACATATTGTAGACTAACGAAAATGGTACATTATGGGCAAATATCTTCTGTTAAATAACAGTTAAACGCATTAAACTTTTGTTCAAATTACGCAGTTTAGTATTTTGGATTGATGTCAAAATACTCTAATTGTTAAATTTTTGCATTGGCGAATATTCCCGAAGACATTCTGTAATCGGAAATAATTTGAATTTGAAAAACCGTCGTCGAATCACAATTCGTTTATCTGCTACGTCATCAATTAATGCACTCGTTATTCGTTAACGGAGACATATTACGGAATGTCTATGAAAAAATGACGAAGATATGCGGAATATGCAAATAAGTTATTCTTGTAAAGAAATGAAAGATTCCTTCTTATTTATGCATCGTAGTATTGCTGACGTCAACGAGTATATACAGATTGCAGCTTCTGCACATACTTTGCTTTTCTGTCCAAGAACATACCTTTTAACAAATTGTTAAAAAACCAAAAAAAAACACTGTGAAACACCAAGAATGTTTGCCTTAATAACAGTTGAACATTTTCAACCAGTAAATCATTGAATAAAGTCTTGTTGTTTACTTTTGCACACAGGCGAATAGTCTTTAACTCGAAGACAATTGTTGGAAAGTAATATTCAATAAGTTTAAAATTTAGTTCACTTATTTATTTTACGTCGATTGGGAAACAAGTTCTTACAACTTATACTAATCCCTCTCGGCGGTTCCCGGGTTGGACCAGTGCTTTGCGCATTGGAAGCTCATGAAAATTCTTGCCTCCAACGGGGTTCGAACCCACAACCTTCGGATCCGTAATCGGATACGTTACCACTGGACCACGGCGCCCTCTTCAATAAAATTAGGTATTTCGGAATTTTCGTATGATGAAATCGTTCAGCTGTCTTCCCCTAGGACAATGGCGCCTCTACTTTTGATAAGTACAAACATTATCTTGACAATACGATATAACTTTCGAAACGACATTAACTTGTATTCAGGTAATACTTTTACGCAACAACTTTATAAATACATGCTATATGATACATTCTTTTTTATTTTAACAGTAGTCAACATAGTCTTGAAATGAAGGAGAAAGTGTCGAAGAGATATCATCCCAAGATCTGTCTTAAGGAATGCAAGGAATAAGTAATGGTGTTGAAAACACATCCCTGCTTCAAAGGACAGGTGTACGAGTACATAAAAAGTCACAGAATACGTTTAACTTTCCCCATGAGCCAGTTGTACCAGAATGAAGTCTTGTTCTACACACTTCTAGAATCCTGTGACACGGAGATAGCCAAGGAGGGGATTCCACTTACCGGAACTTCTGCCCCATCACGCGCGTGGCAACTGTCGATGTTACTGACGTCATTTATGCTAATTATTTGAAAAATGAAGACTTATTTAAATAATGCACAGCGGATAATACTTTTTATGAAATTACGATGCACCAGTATCATCATATAATTCATGCTTTGGCATTTTCTAAATTCTTTTGACACCAATAAATAATAGTTATGTGATAAAATTGTAATTAAATAAGTTATTTATCTAATTCAATTACACCGTATTTAGCCAATCAAATTGACCTAAGTGAGTCTCTCAATCGGGGTGTCAGTTTATATCCTTTGGATGGCAATGCTCTACTAGAAATCCCTATCTTGGCATTTCACTCAACATGGTAAGCTTAAAAGGTAGGACTAATTATAATTTTATTCAGTTTGATTGGACACAGCATCTTGGAATTCATATGTTATAAAAAAGAATAAATATTAATTAAAAAGCACTAAACCTGAAATAAACTTGTGTTTTACTTCGAACCCTTACAAATTTGCCCAATCAGGTCTACTATACAACCTTTAAAAATTAAAAAAGGGCTCTAAATATGAAAATAACAAGCAGAAACAGTATAGATGTACAGTGATCACCTAACTTAAATCAGAGCGCACAAGGTGATGAGAGACGGCGACAGGATTAACATGATATAGCTATAATTCTAAACTCAGCGTTTCTGAAGTTATTGAATCAGTCATTTAACGACAAAACTCCACGCGCTGTTGCTACATCGCTCTCTGTTTGTTACATAATAATCCGGAGTTAGGGTCGTGAACCTTTCATTCATAAAGTTGCATACCTAATTAGGTCATTCTCTTTCTTCAGTACAAGCGAACCTGATGAATACATTCCATCTGTTGTTGTGTAAGTGTAGAAATTGACAGGGATTTTGATCATTTAAGATACTAGAATGTTTGCCTTTCTGTTTCAAAGATAAGAAATGCTCTTGGAGGAACCTAACTCGCCATAATACACAATTACGTGTGGACAATTTTTAGGTCAATTACATACATACGGAGCGCTACTTTTTCTTTTTACAGGAGTAGATCTTCGTGTATGTAAAATAGGTTGCTGTTCTGATTAAGAAATGTCACGGATGTTTTGTTCACGCTTAAAATAGATATTTCTAGTGCAAAATAATGGTAAAATAAAACATATTAACAAACAATAATACATTATAAGCGCTTACGCACAAAGAGCGGAGAGGTACAGTTAAATTTGCCGTGGAAAATATGCAAATTAGCAAGGCCTGAATTCGTTTTCAAGCCATCTAAAAATCAAAGAAAATGATAGGTCACCGTATTCCTTAAGTACCAATCCATTGATATTGAGGTAAAAATGCTGTATAAAGTTGAACCTGTATTAGCGGTTACCTGTATTAAGCGGTCAACCTGCATTTAGCCGTGTATGGAATGTAAGCAGCGTACTAAATCGCAATTGCTAATGGTCGCCTTCACTAAACGCACGGCAGATGTCTGTCATCGTCTGCTAGCTGAGAGTTACGGTAGATTTAACAGTTGGTGTTGAAAAAAAAGGAAACATTAGTGAAAATGGTATTAATTCGGTAATTCCTTATTAAATGAATAGTTTTATATCTTTCTCTAACTTTTAAGAAAAAAAAAATAACAGCTTGGAAACAAGGATCAGTCAATTTTGCGAATCGTTGGTGTTTTCCCCGTCAAATTACGTCACGCTCGAGGTGAAATATCGCGTTAATGTACGTAGCTCGATAATACAAATTCGGCCGGACCGAATACTTGAGGATATTTTACCTTTATATTTATATACATATAAGGCCCAATTGCTCACTAATATAAGTCAATTCATGGTCTCATTATATTTTAATAGTAAAGCGACCCTGATAAGTTAAAAGCGTGGCAACCGCTCAGGCTAGGAACTGTTAGGTTCACTGACCAAACCGCAGTTCTCATTATAGTGCACGTTTGATATACACTTCTCAACAATCCTTTGGGGAAATCATTTAGTTGTTATTATCTGAAAGTAAACAAAATTCACACTTGATGATTGTTATAATTATCCCTTGCAGAGGAAAGGGTTTTTTACCCACAAAATTGTAGGGCTCTCTATATGAAGGGGTACAAAGCTCAGGAAGAACAGCAATTTTATCCCCAGTTACAAAACTCAGCAGGCACCTTGTGATAAAATGGCCAATATATGTATGACGTTTCTTGTTCTCATTTGGAACGAATTAAATTTTCCACACCAATATGTGCTGTTATGAAGAACACAGAACTTCATTGCAACTGTTGTTTATAGATAGTGTCTCTTTATGTCCACCATCCTCGTGACAGACTCATTTTGAGTTTACTAACGACAACTGGAGACGCCATTTTTGACTGTTGTAGGTTTTGGACAGTACTATTGACAATTTATTACATTTGAAGGGAGCATACTGATGCATACTGGAATATATTTAATATAAGGTGAGGGATTGTAGTCTCATCGTCTTATGGTGATGAGCACGGGATACTCTAGGATAGTCCAATAGTACTATTAAGGGGAAGAGGCTGACTCATAGAGGCGGTACTAATACTTAATAAACCCATGTCAAGTCAAGACAGAATTAAACCTGCGCTCGCTTCGAGGCTTTTACTTTTACATATTAGTTGCAAACAAATGCTGAGAGCAACTCTTGATTAGAGAGTAACTTTATAAATAATAACCTGACAGAGATCCGGCATAAGTTAAAAGCAAATCACGAGAAGCTCTCGTAAATATACGTGGACGATCATGTGACTGCGAGAAAACATGAGATTTGTAAAACTGAAAGTATGCAATAATAAAAACATGTCAGTGTTATAGAATGCTAAATATTTGATTATTATTCCGTCTTAGTCTGTCTTAGTGTAAAAAAAAGACAAAAAATCTATGTTCTAAAATCTATGTTCTAATGAAATCTATGTTTGTTTGTACTGCCGCATTATTGTTTTGAAATGTATTTTTCCTCTTCATAATGGAATTTTTGTAAGGCGTGACTTTATTTATCTACGAGTATTCAAATATAAGCATATATTTCGGCCCCGGTTGCCGAATGGTTGGAATCGAGAGGTCGTGGGTTCGATCACTGGCTGCGACATACTAAAGTCGTAAAACATAGTACCGGTATAGTTCCCTTGCTTGATGCTCAGCATATGACTGGTTTTTCTCGGGTTGTCAGAATAATGTGACTAGGTGCCTACGGTGTGATGCTGCAATGTGGCAGCCCCACATCTGTCTCAAGCAAACATGGTCTGCAAATGACTGCAAATGATTGAAACACTGTCGGTGTGTTCTACGTTATAAACTGCCAGTCATTTCAGCATCTTAATTTAAGCAGAAATCTAGTTTAATAATTATGGTTATATTCCACTTAAATGTTTTCATTTTGATAATATAATACATTATTCGTATTTAATTGCGATCGATAAGTAGATCGATTGAATGTAAATAAATCGATCGTATCTATCTAAAAACAATGATAAAAGGATTAGAAAGTTATTAATAAACTGTCCGAACAAGACACAAAAATTTGACATAAAAAACAAATGCAAACTATTATAGTAAACGTACTTTATTTCTATTTTCTTAAGTGTGATTTTGATTTTCATTGTTCATATCAATTATAGTAAAAACTGAGATTTCTTCAATTTATTGCTTATTAAACCAAATACAAATCGTATGCATGTCTCTCATTAAGGTGTCTGCGTTATCTCGGGGAAAATCCCGTTCACCATTTTTTTGTTTTTTGTTTTTTTTTTTTCGACATGAGCAAATTCGTTTTTGGGTATTTTTTAATTTATAAAAAAAACCTTTCCCATGTAATACCAAAAAAAAAAACTTCCAAAAGCCCCAAAATACTACGTGTAACTTTTTTTTCCCCTTTTTTAAAAAATAATTGCCCAGATGAATGGGGAAGAAAATGTGAAAAAAGATTGCGTCATCTGTTAAAACAACTTTATCTAAAACAAAACTGTGCATCGGGGAATTAAAATTTAAATCTTTTATTAAACACTGATAAATCATTCTGCGAAAAACAAACAACAGGGATAAACAAATGTTTTTAAATTTCGATAAAAGTGACGTAATTTGAAAAACATCTACCGGGAAACCTGTAAAATAAGTTAAAAACGACTTCTTTAATCTAAAAAAGTATGTGAACGTTTGGGTATGTCATGCAGTTAACATATATATGTACAACCATTTCTAAAAAACCCCAATAGGGGAAAACCCAAAAAAATTCAAAATTTTTTATGTTTCCCCTTTTTTTTGCTTTTTTTAAACCCTTTTAAATTAAATCATAGACCACGGGACCCTGAAAATTCAGTCAAAAAAAAATCAACCTCTCTCTAAAAAAAATTATTTAAAAAGGGTTTTTTTTCCCAATCGGGGGCCCCCGCGCAAGACGGGTTTTTGGTTTTTTAAGGGTCAAAACCCTTTAGAAATGGAGGGGGAGATTTTTTAAAAATATTTTTTTTTTTTAAAAGACTGTATGTTCCCATCCCCCCTTAAAGTCACAACTCAGAAAGTATTTTTAGGGATTGATTTTAATATTTTAATACAAGGGTTTAAAACTTTATTTTAAAGGCTTTCACGGGGGGTTTTTAAGGGGCAAATTTTTTTAAAAAAAAGCATATAAGTATTTTAGATTTTAACTAAAAAAAAAAATGAATTAAAAAAGGGGGTCATCATGTTTTTTTTAGAGATCAAGCTTAGGGTAAACATCACTTTTTGCAAAAAATTTGTTGAAAAAACAACAACATGGCATTAAAAAATAAGAAAAAAATCGTTTCTAATTACTGAAACAGCATTTTTAAAATGATATTTTTTAAATATTTTTATCACCATTTATAACTTAAAATTTATTCCAAAAGTTACAGAAAAAAATTTACTGTCAAATTTTTCATTGAACATACAAAACGGGCAAAATATCTAAATTTGTGCCCGGACCAAAAAAATTATACAAAAACAATCCAAAAACTGGAATTTTTAAAATATTTTTCAAAATAAAAATATTCAAGGGAAAAGTTTCCCTTTTTATTTTTTCAGTGTCAGTTCTCTGACATAAATGCTCTCTAAAAAATTAAAAAAAAATATATACCTCACCAGATTTTTTTTTTTTAGTTTAAAACAGCTTTTTTTTTTAAAATTTTTGGGCCAAATTTGCATAAAAACACAAAAATGTGACTTTTTGTACCTTAAAAATTTTGGCAATTATATTTTTGGGATGATTTCTTAACACAAAAATCTTAAAATTTGAGCTTTTTTTCTACTTTCCCTACTTAATATAAATGAAAATTTTTTTTTTTTTTTTACCAAAATAAGCTGTAACCCACTGAAACTTTTCTTAACAAAAAACAATAACTCTCCCTTGTTTCCCACCTTTTTAAACTTAAATTTTAAATGGTGAAAATATGTTTTTCTAAACATATTCAAACAACTATTGAAGGCATGGATATCATTCTTTACACAGGGAAAGGGATTAAGTGACAAAGAACAATAATTTTATCTTGTCCCATTTTCTTGACTTTCTATTAAAATTTTTTTCTGTCTGCAGAAAATTTCCCTTGAAGTAAAACCCCACTATTCCTTATCCTTTTTTGTTTAATTTGACAGAGACAAATAAAATAATCTATCTTACCTGTTTTTTTTAATAAGATTTAACTTCCCTGATTTTTTTTCATGCATAAACCCCAAAAAAAATTTAAAAGGGTTGACTTTTTTTAAATTTTCACATTTTAACTTTTTGCATCTGACAGTGCTCCAGTTTCTTTGATTATTTAAAAGAAAAATGCGTTTGAAAGGTATTTCCCCCAAAACCCAAATTTTAACGTTGAAATCTACGATATAAATTTTACTTATGTATGCTTTTCATAAAAAAAACGAAAAAAAAAAACTCCGGGGAAAAAAAAAACAACACCCCAAAAACACACACACACTAAAAAAAAAATCTTTAAAAAAAAAAAAAAAAAAAAAAAAAAACAGTCGAAAAAAAACAACAAAAAAACAACAACAGTCTTTTAAAAAAAAAAAACAAAAAAAAAAAATGTCTTTGAAAACAGACTGTCACAAGTTAAAATTTTTAGATCCCCCATTTTTGGGATGAGAACTGCAATACAAAAAATAGTTAACAGTAGACATACACACACATTTAGATTTAGACCCCTCCCTTAACTAACTTAATATTACAAAGTCCAGTCAGATGTTTTACAAAATTTCGTCACTAAAATTTTTAAGTTTAAAACAATTTTTCCCCTTGGCAATAAGTAATGAACCAAAATATTAAAGTCATGACAAATTTAAAAACAATTCATAGATGAAATAACAATGGTTCTCGGATATTTTATTGTCTGTTTTATAAAATAAGCAAAATTCGTCACCTGATAATGAAAATGTTACAAACAGAATTTTAGTGATATTCATTCAAAGGGCCGTTTTCCAGAGGAAAAGTATTTTAAATTTTTCGTTAAATCAATATTTTAAATTTGCTCATATTTTGCTGATTTTAATGAGATTTTTCAACTTGTATTTTTTACATCCCAGGGGGGGTTTTCCCAATCTCATTAAAAACAAAACCTAATTTGCACTCCTCACTTTTCCCCGATTAAGTAAGCTAAAATGAAGAAAAAAAACGAAACTATTTTTAAAGATTAAAATTTTTTCAAAACCTCCCAAAATTTGGTATCCACAGGGAAATTTTCCAGGGGGGTTTTATATTTTCCAATGGTCGTAAAATAAGGTTATTTTCGTTTCCAAAAAAGTCATCTCTCGGGAAAAAGGGATAACAGTACGTCACGTTAATAATCCCGCTTCGTGTAATGCTACAATTATATTTTTCATATTTTGTCTGCCAAACTGTTTGCTGAGAAACTGGGGAAAAAAACAAAAGGGCATTATTTTCACAGTAGTGAGAATATTGTGTAAACCTTTTCGCTTCTGGTTTAAAAAAGAAACCAAATAGTCTTTTATTACAAGGGGATCGAGGGATCGGTGAAAAGAGTTTTTAAAAAACACCCAAATTTAAACCCCCCCCTCACCTCCTTTTCCCGGGGAAAATTTTTTTTTTTACATTCCCCCGGGAAAAATAATAACGGGTTTTTGTTTTTTTATATTCCCGGGTATTACATATTTAAATTTTTTTTTAGTTCCCCCCCATTTACATTATAAACCCCAAAAAATAAAAAAATTTTTAAAATCCCCCCGGAGACTGAAAATGTTTTAAAATTTAAAATCATTTTTAAATTTTTGGGGGGGATTTGGCTTCAATCCTTTTTTTTAACCCCAAAAATTTTTTTTAACGGGAAAAAAACTTTAAAGAACTGCAAAAAAAAAAAACTTTATTTCTGATAAAATACACACAAAATATGGTGTATTGAAAAGTTTAAAAAAAAAAAGGCATATTTTTTTTGGGGAGTGAAATTTTCCCTTTTCAATAAAATGTTTTTTTGTTTTTTTTTTTCCGTTTGACACAAAAATTTTTGAAAATTTTTTCCAAAACGTGGAAAAAAAAAAAACTTGTATTCAACTTTGGACCGGCAGAAAACCCCCAAATTTTGCCCCCAAGGGTTGGGGGCTTATTTTTTGTGGACCAAATTATGAATGGGGATGAATCTTCGAATAAAAATTATTTCAAAATTATGAAATTTACTGAATTCACTTTTATCAAAAAAATTTAAACAGAAGAAAAAATTTTTTCATAAGCAATTCATCATATTTAAAAAAAATGTTGTTGTTTAATTGAAAAATTTTTTAATTCCATGTGCAACTGACTATAGCAAACCAGGGATTGTAAAACTGTAAAAAAAAAACCCTGGAACTAAAATAACCCCCTTTTCCTAAGTTAAATTTGGGGCCCCTTGAAATAAATACACTTCCTTCCATAAGTGTAAATTTTGGGCCCCCTTGAAATCGGTTTTTTAAACCCACAGCCGTTTCCTTTGCTAACGACCTTTAAAAATGCTAACTGTTCTTTATTCTCTATCATTGAAATTACCTTCTCCCTTTTTTATGGGGATTTCTTAAAAGCCCTTTTTTTGCCCTTTTCCCTTTTCAATTATTTTTTTTTTTTTCTGCTTTTTAAAGGGGTTGGGGTTGGGATTTAAAGCCAGGTTTTAAAAAAAGGGGACAGGCATTATAAAGGAATTGTTTTGCTTATGGTAAAAGTCACTAACATTTTTCCCCCAAAAAATTTAAAAAAAAAAACAAAGAACAGAAATTTCATCCCACATTTTTCAATGAAACTGCTGGGGCCGAAGGTGGTTGTTCTCAAAAGGGTTTTAATAAAAATTAACATCTTTAAAAGGGAACCCCATCACTCGCATTTCAAATTTTTCAAAAAAACCCACCAAAAAAGGGGGGTCTAAAAAAACAAAACTTTCACAAAACCGAAAAAAAAATAAATAAAGTAAATAAATCTTTTTTCGGGGAAACCCAAAAAAAACCCCTTTATTTCTCTTTTTTTTTCAAAATAAATGTAAGACCGTCTGGCTCGGGGGCGATAAAATTAAAAATTTTATATATTTTCAAGATTATTTTTTCTGATATTATCACCCTATCCCCCTTTAAAAAAAAAATAACAAATTTTATCTTTTTTTCCCCAAACCCCCTAAAAAAAAAAACAAATAAATTGAAACGAGGGCAAAACTCCGTGTTAATCCTCCATAGAAAACCCCTCATTAGACGGCTTTTGAACCCAAAAAAAAAAAGTTTTTTTTTTTTTTTTTTTTTTTTTTTTTTTTTTTTTTTTTTTTTTTTTTTTTTAATTCAACTGCAAAGTCACTGGGGAAACTTGTTTCCGACGTCATCAAGAAAGGGCTACAAAAAAAAAAAAGAAAGAAAAAAAGCGGTTTCATAAAATAACCAAACATTAAAGGGGGTTTGTATTAAACGAAAATTTTTCAAAATTAAATTTTGGGAAAAACCCCATGTATGTGTTTAAACACAAAAAAAAAAAACAATACCGAATTAAAGAAATTTGAAAAAAAAGGAAAGTTTTTAATCATTTTTCCACCCCCAAAAATTAATTTTAAATTTTAAAAAGTATTTCCTTTTTTTTTTTATTTTAAAATTTTTTTTTCAAACTTTGTTCCCGAACAAAAAAAAGTACAAAGGGGAAAAATTTTTAAAAATAATTTTTTTTTAAAATTTTATAACCCAAAACAAAAAAGGGATGAGAAAAATTTTTTTTTACATTTTTAAATTTTTAAAAAAACCCTTAGCAAACATTTTTTTTTGAATAAAAATGTAAAAAAATTTTAACTTTTACCACAACGTTAAGAATTTGATAATCGGTTTAAAAAAAAGTAAGTACCTAAGTTCGAATGAAAATTTTTTCGGCACAAAACCCAAAAAACCCGAATAGCATACAAATCAAAAAAAAAAAAATGAACTAACCCAAATTTTTTTTTAAAAACTGATCTGAATGTTTCAAAAATTTGGTGAAAAAAAAAAGAAATAAAAATGGGCCCAAAAAGGGGGTTTTGGGAACCCACCCCGGTTTTTTAAGGGGAAAGGGAAAAAAAAATAGCCTTTATAGGGAAAAACTTTTTCAACTACACACATTTTTTCAAAACATTTTCAAAGAAAAAAAAAAAAACCCATCTAGTCTTTGATCAAAACCCACTCACAAAATGAACACACTTTCAACTTAACTTCTATGAATATGCCTGAAATGTTTAACCTACTAATACAGAAAAAAGGCTGAAAGGATAACCCAGCCCCCTTTAGAAAGGGGGGGTGTTCCCTACTAAAAGTTTTTCATTGGGGAAAACTGATATATTGAAAATATAATTAATACAATGAGAACCAAAGACAGAAGAAAAGATTTTTGAGCCTTTTCACAACAATCTCGGGAGCAAGAATTTTTTCTAGGACGGGAACAAGTCCTTTTGTTGTTCGAAACGTTGCTTTGACCACCTTTTGTTGGTGGGGTCATGCATCTGAGAAAGACCAACGAAGCATTGCCAGTTTTTGGGGCATTTATGTTATTTTTTAAAAGGGTTTTTTTTCCGGGGGAATCCGTTGTGACAAAAAATTCCCCGGGAAAATGAGTCCCCTGCGTTCTGTAAGCTTTTGAAAATTATGAAAATTTTTGCATAAAAGGAAAGACATTATTTCTTTGACTTGATTTACTATTTGAGTTTACCGCGTTTCCAGTTTTTCAGTCATATACGACGCCAGCAATTACAAGTGGGGAAACCTCGAATGCAGGGAGACACCCGGGGTAAACCCACCGACCAACCCAACCCGGAAGGGCTTCCTCACAAAAAATCCGAATGCCCCCGTCAGATTCAAACCCACGGGGTGGGGGGCAGAGTGGTGTTTAAAGTCAGCGATTTTAAACCCCTGGGCCACGGGGCCCCTTTTTTCATTTGAAGTCAGTTTTAAATTTTTGAAACCTACATAGACACTGTAAAAAAACTTTTACTCACTAATGTGTTCTTTTCTTGAAAATTTTTTCAACCGGTTCTCGGTGGAGTCACTTATATTTTTTCATATCGAACTTGCGTTGACGTAAAAAAAACGATAGATACCATGGATACCATAAAAAATTTGGGGTGGACATCATTAAATTTTTAAAAGACTAAAAAACGTCGAAGCGAGGGTAAAATCAAATAGTCAATCACGCCTTTTAAACTTACTTTAAAAAAACAATAGCAATGGTGTAAAAATGATATATATCGACAAAAATATCTGGTCATATTGCGAATGACTTTAATACGTCTGGGACGAAACCAACTAACAACAAACAAACCCTGAAAAAGCGGGGACACATATGAATATTATATTTACACATATCAGGTTTTTAAAAAAAAAGCATCCACATCTTTATTTTAATTTTTGATGTCGCGTAAAATCTCTACGTTCATTGCGTATATCAATCTAGCCAAACATTTCAAAAATAATACAAGTTTTTTCTCAAAAGCGTAGGATTTAAAACGGAAATATGAGAATAAGCAAAAGCTTTTAAAATTCGGGGTGAATTTACTTATAAGGGGAACAGGCGTAAAAAAAAGCGATGGTTCTATATCCCAATTTACTGATTTTGTGACAGCATTAAAATGTTTTTTGGAATTTTTTTTGAATTTGCCGCTTACCCTAATAATATGCAAAAACGATATTTCCCCTTCGCGTTTTTTGATATTTCCTTTTAAATAAAATTTTTGGACAACCGCCCTTTTGAGACAATTACTCGGGATTTAGGGGCAATTTCTTTACATAAAATTCCCACGAAATTTTTGGCACACCCCGCAAAATCAAGTGTTTTATTTATATCATTGAATCACTACATCTCGGGCATCAATTTCTCACATTCGGCGATTTTTAAACCTTTTCAAACTGAAAAGGGTTTTCTTTAAGCGGTTTGAGATACCCTTTTGAATACAGGCGGAAAAACGAAATTAAAACTTCTTTATCAATTGCCATTCAAAACATAAAGCTTAAAAAAAAAATGACCATTAAAACCCAAAACAAAAAAAGACCACCATGCAAATTTACCACTCCGGGTTTTGATAAAAAAACCTTGATTGAATTTTGGGGGAGACCAGACTTTCCCTGACATATTTTACTGGGCAATCCGACGACGACTGCAAAAGTTTGAATAACTTTTTAGACGCCCATCTTTATTTGAAGTATTGACATTCATTGGTTTATTTCTTTTAAATCCACGTCAGACAAATGCAATCCTGAATATAAATACGAACTAAATTTTTAATTTATATTAAATAAAAAAAATAACTTAATACAGTACTGAAAAAAAAAAAAAATTCAAAACACATAATAAATAACGCAAAACGAAAGGTTGATGCCCAAAAAGATTATTTCACATTTATTTCAAAAACTATTGTCATCAAAAAATGTAACAGAAAGACGATAAAGCAAACGATACATTTTAATAACATAAGATGAAATGGGGGATATTTTCTCCAATAATTTTTTTTGAATAAAAAAAAAAAAATTTCGGCCCCAAGACAAAATTCCTCTCAACAAAGACCCACCACATGTTTTGGCCACACAAAATTGCTGGGGACCCAAAAACAAGAAAAAACTGCTAAAAGCCGAATATATTCATTTTAAAATAAAGCCCCTGAATAAATTTCCCCTAATTTCGGACCTCATGGCCATTTTCGGAAAACCAAGGTTTCCTAATGTTTCAAGGGCAATTGCCATAAAATTGCTACTTTTTGGGGTTTTGGGGATTTTCTCAAATAAGTTTTGCTTCAAAAAATAATAGAGAAACCCCTGCCAAGGGTTATTGTCCTTTTAAATTAGAATAATATCAAATTTGCATTTTTGTCCGTATCAGGTAGTCAAGTTTTTCAACCCAAAAGTGCGGGAAATGAAGTATCCCTCACTTCAGCAATTTTCATTTTTAATTCAAACTCCGTTTTCTAATGTCTATTTGTCCTTTTGTATGGATTCTAACATTTCTTATGTTTACTGCAATTTCTAATGGATTTCGTTTTTTTTTTTTTTTTTTTTTTTACTTTTTTGTGTGTTTCATTTCCCCGGCTCATGGATGCCAATTTCCCGAGGAGAGACTGCTGCTATCCGAAAAATTTCCCAAAGTTGGAGCAACCCCTGAACGAATCATTTTGCCCAAAATTACCAGGAGTTCATCCAGACATAAACACGCGTATCCCATTTTTCATGGGGCCGAAGTCCCGGGAAGGGCAAGAAACCACGGATTTATCCGAAACTTACACTTCATTGAGAAAAGGTTCTTCAAAAGTAATGTGGTGATGTGCGGGCAACAATGGGGGAACTTAAAGCCGTCGTTTCCACTGATACTGTATTTATACAAGAACCATCTGTGCAGAGTGTCACCGTGCCAAGACCGATTGAATGGGGGGTCACGGTTTATGTATTTTAAAAGGATCCTATCCACGAAAAAATTTCCCCTTTTTCCCTCCGCCTAGAATCCCAAAAGCTAAATCAATTTTGCACTTTAGGTTTACACCTAAAGCGACAACCCCCCCCCCCCAAAATTGTCTTACGACTTGTGGACTTTTGTCCGACAGAGATTTTTTATACCCAACATAAAAAAAGACAAAACAACAAAAACGCGTTGTTTTACCAGCGGGGGGTAATTCCCCCCTTTTATGGGATAAAATATCTACATGAACGTTTTTGAAGTTGTGTAATCCAACAAAATTGTCTTTTAGGCCTACGTTTTGGGTACAAGGACAAATATTCCAACGAATTGCCATTTTAATGACCAAAAAAAAAATCCAAAACGGATCGAAAAATATGCCCGGGGGAAAAAAAAACACAAAAACTTGTGCGGGGTCACGCATCTACTGTAAGTAAAATTGACAAAAACGTTTTAAAAAATTTTTTTTTTAATGAAAATTGCTTTAATACTTAAGTGTAATCTTAAGTATCGTCAAGAAATATAAATTTTTAATTATAAAAAAAAAATAATTATTAAAAATATATAACATTTAAAACAGCAGTTGTAGTATATTTACGTCAGGCCCTGAACTAGCAAATCAACTAGTACTTTTTCCCAACTCCAAATCTTCAAACAACACATTTTATAATTGGAAAAAAAAAAAAATCTTTTAGAATTTTAAACCCGTCACTTAAATTTGGGCAATAAACCAGTGAAAAATTTCAGGAAATACCCAAAAAGTGTGAATCTCCTGCAACCGCGCCACGTTGCGTCATTTATTTGGGGGTTGACAGCGTATCTTTTGTAACAACTTGGGAAACCGATGAAACTTGGCATGTGATTTGAGGGAATTTTATGCAAAAAATTTTTAAACATGACCGCTAATTTATTTTAAAATACATCGTTTAACAAAAAGATAAAAAATGTATCGCGGGAAATTCCCCCCAAACCTTTGCGTCACATCCCCATACAAAAGTGCAATACCCCAAGTAAAAATGTGCCCTTTGAACCGGAGTTTCGAAAGGCTTAAATTTTTTTTTTTTCCAAAAAGTTGTAGTTGTAGTAGCATAACCCTTTAAACTTTTTAAATACAGACAGTGCAAAAACTTTTTAAAGTTTTTTTCCCTTAAAGGAATTATAAAAATCAAATAGCTTAAATGTTGGGTGGAAAGGACAGTAGTAATTTTTAAATTTCGATTCTACAGAAAACGACTTTTTGATTTGGATAATTTGGGATAACTAAAAGCACCTATAAAGCTTTAAAAGGGGAACCAAGGGCCCTATTGTTTTGGGGTATGACTAATCCCCGACCTCACCCCCCTTTAACAAAGGTCACGTACATTCTTGAAAACCGCAAATTTTTTTTTAATTGCCCCTCCCAAACAATTTTTAATAATGGTCTTTTTCCCCCGGCAAAAACCGATTGAAACAATCAAATGGGGCCGCAGCCCCTTTACCCCCCCCCCTTAAACGGGGTCACGGATATTTTTAAAAACCGCAAAAAATTTTTATTTTTTTAATTTTTTTTAATTTTATTGTTTTTTGGGGAAAATTTTAAAAACAAAGGGCCCCATCGATTTCGTTTTGTCGAAAGAAGAAAGAATGACGACATTAAATAATGAGTTTTTCCCTCTTCAATAAAAAACGTATTTCCCTTTCGAAAAAATTTAAACGACGCTATCCCGAATACCTCGCGCCGTATAACGGACACACCCCACGCGTCGAGAAAAAGATTCCTTCATAATTAATTAAGGGAAACTGACCATTTAAAAAACTTTGCTTAAACATAACTACAACCAACACCCTTATCGATGGGCTATCTCCTTTTATTGCCCCAAAGGGCCCCTTAAACGAATCGCGGACAAACGGGAAAAGTTTAACCCTCTCTCCCCCATCCCCGACGTTTTAAATTTTATTTTTTTTTGGATGAAGTCGAACATTCGACATCGCCTCTCTAAACGTATTAATGCTTTTTTTCTAACCTTTTCCGTCTTTCTCTCATAAATTTCCGTAAAAACGCTGCCCAATGCTATTTTTTGGAAATCGGGGTGAAACAATTTTCACCTTTTTTTTTTTTTGCCCCAAATTTCTAAAACCCACAATCAGCAGACATACCATAGCGGTTTTTGATCCGCGGCGAGTTAACCCGGGCTTAGTCAAAGCGACGAAAAAGGGGTAAATGGGGGTTTTTTCCTAAGGCGAATGGGCCGTTTTTGGCTTTTGTACTTATTCACCCCCTCCGTTAAGAAATCGAAAAAAATTTTTTTAAATTTATTTTTTTTATTTATTTATTTATTTAAAACCCATATACATAACGCATATACCCCGCCACAAACTCGAAAATTGTTCAACATTTTTCCCCTTCCCAAAATATTTTTTAAACATCTTTTAAAAACGCTTTTTTGGGGGTCCAATCATATCCACCCATTTTCATCCACGCTCATCGCAATTAATTTCCCTTTGTCTTTGCTCCCCTTTTTTTCATAGCGTTTTTCTTTTCATTTTTCTCCATTTTTTTCGCGTAATATTTCCTTTTTAGTGTATACGCATTGTCGCAAATTTTAAATATTTCTCTTTCTATGTTTTTCCTCTTTTTTCTTTTTCCCAACAAAATTTTTCGAAAGGATTTTCCCGGGGCCCTTTAATCCCCTAAATTAAAAATTTCCCAATTCTATAAAAAAGGGTGGAATTTTGGGGTGAAAAAAATAAAAAAATAAAAACTTTCCGTGTAAACAAAAACAAGTCCCCCAAATAAATATGAAAACAAACTTATCTTGAAATTTTTTTTTAAAATTTTAACCATGTGAGTTTTTCCTTTAAGATTTATTAATAACACCTTTTTGCGGCCCCCTGAACCGCCGGGGTTTAAAAACCGGCTTAGTCAAGGGGACGAAAAAGGGGGAAAAGAGCGCTTTTTCCCTAAGGCGCGGTAACGCTTTTTATTTTTTTTGCAAACAAAACGTGGTCGAATAAAGTAGTTCTGTTGTTGATGATGATGATGTTTTTTTTTTTATTTTGAATAATGCTTTTGAATAAACCAGACTCTTAGGTGTTTTTCACAACGCTTTTTTTAAAGGGTTTTTTTTTTTTTGTATTTTGTTTTTTTAATGTAGTAGAGTATTTGAAAGTAGCGGTAGTAAAAGTAGTAAAACATAGTAAAGTCCCCCGGGCCCCGGGACGTATAACCTGGGGTTTACAAAAACCAAACCTTTTAATTTCTTTTGGATCGTTTTTATGGTTTTTTACAATCGGTGTGAAACGATTCCACCTTTTTAGAATATTTTCCTAATCTCTTAACCACAACACAGACATACCAGTAGCGGTTTTTGGGATCCGGGGCATTTAATCCGGCTTAGTTTTACCCACGAAAAAGGGGTAAAATTTGGGGTTTTTTTCAAAAGGCGAAATATTTCGTTTTTGGCATTGAAACTTTTTTTCTTTTTCCCTCCGTTTTAAAAATTTCGAAAATTTTTTATAAATTTTAATTTTTTTTTATTTTGTTTATTATTTTTTTATTTTTGTTTATTTATTTATTTTTTTTTTTAATTTAAAACAAAAAACGAAACGCATTGTTACATTTTTTATGTTTTTCGCTTTTTAAAACAGAATTTATTAGTATTTTGTTTTATTTATTTTTTGGGTTTTTATTTATTTTTTTTTGTAAAACATACGTGGTCGTAGTAGTATAAATTTTGTTGTTGAATAATGAATTTCGTTTAAAGTTGTAATAAAAATTTTGGGTTATATATTTCGCTTTTTAAACCCGGAGTATTAGTAGTTATAAAAAATTAGGATATTTTTAATACAAATTAAAATAAAATCGGGCCCTTGGGTACACTTGATTTTACATATAGTAGTAGAGTTTTTGTTGTTTTTTCTGTAGTAATGTTGAAAAATGCTTGGAATAAATCGAAAAATTCTGAGGGGGTGTCACAACCTTTTTTCCCATTTTGTTTTTTGAAGTTTTTGTTATGTAAAAAGAGTATATTGTTTAGTAGTAGTAGTAGAAGGGGTGGAAGTGTAGTAGATAAAAATTTGTTACGTACTAGAGGAAAAATTTTATCCAAGCATATCACGCCCACTTCCCCGTAAAAGAAATCGATTTATTTATTTATTTTTTTATTATACAAGTAATTAATTTGAAATAAAAAAAAAAACCCTAAAACCCGGGAGAGAGGACAAAAGTGACTAAGAACCATAACTCTACCTGGTCCAAGTTTTTAATTTCCCCTTCCTTTTTTTTTTTTTTTAAAGTTTTCAATTTTTAGTCGGGAAGCATAACTTTAAACTATTTAAATAAATTTATTTTTGGAAATTTTAAATTCCCTCTTTTTTAACCCCCATTACCCCCTTTATTTCCACTAAATTTTACCCCTTTTTAAACTCACTCAGTTTATTTCACTTCCCTCACTCATTTACCACTAATTAAACTCATTTCCCTCACCCCAATTCCCAAAATCAATTCCCAAAATTCACTCACTCACCACTCACTCCCCTCACTCACTCACTTCACTCACTCCCTCACTCCTCACTCACTCTGTACTCATTTAAATTTTTTACTCCCACACTTATCACCCATCCCACTCATTTACCCATTTACTAAATTTCCCTCATTTCAATTAACACACAAAATTAACATAATTACTCCTTTTACCACTCATTTTACTCACCATTTACTCACTAAACTCACCCCCTTTCACCATCCCTAAACTCACTCACTCACTCACTCACTCACTCACTCCTCACTCCACCACTCACCCTCACTCATTTACCACTTTCTCATTTAAAATTAACTCACCAAATTACTCATTTCATTACCACTAAATTTACTCACTCATTTACTCATTTAAATTTCTCATTACTCCCCCAAATTTCCCCCATTTACTCACTCATTTTACTCTTTTTCCCTCACTAAATTTACTCACTCATTACTCACTTACTCACCCCGTTACTCACTCAGTTACCCCAATTCCCTCACTCACTCACCCCCTCATTTCCCTCACTCACTCCCCTCACATCCCTCACTCACTCCCTCATTTCATTTACTTACTCTTTACCCCCCCCTGTCCCTCACTTACTCACCCCTTTACTAAATTTTAACTCATTTAAATTACTAAATTACTCATTTATTTTACTCATTAACCACTCACTTCACTCACCCCCATTTCCCTAAACTCACTCACTCACTCCCCTCACCACTCACTCATCACTCACTTCCCCCCATTTACAAACCCTCATTTATTTCACCTACTCACTCAATACTTACTCATTACTCACTCACTCATTTACCACCCCAGTTTACTAAATTAACTCACTCAATTACTCATTTACTCCCCCCCATTACCCCATTTACTCACTCTTTTTACCCCTTTTAAACTCCCCTCATTTTACTCATTTACTCACAAAACCCAACTTACCTCCCTTTTTTCCCTCACCACCCCCACTTACTCACTAAATTTACACACTTACTCCCCTAAATTTACTCACTTTTTTACTCATCACCCATTTACTCACTCGTTACTAAATTTACCCCCACTAAATTACCATTTACTCACCCAATTACTCTTTTAAACTCACTCAGTTACTCATTTACTCAAAACATTTTACTCATTTACCCCCAAAAACAACTTCCCCTACTCATTAAATTTTCCATCTTTACCCCTCACCCCATCCACCCACCACCCCTTTTAAACCCTAAACCGACATCCACCACCACCACCCCCCTCCTCCAAAAACCCTCCACCCCCCCCAACCCCCCTCCCCCTCCACCACCACCTCCACCCCCAAACCACCTCCTCCACCCCCTTTTACCAACACTTTCCACCCCACCCCCCTTTTAAAACCACCCCCACATCCCCACCACCCCCTTTAAAAACCACCACCACCCTCCACCCCCCACCACCTTCTAAACATCTCATTTTTTAATTATGTATGATGTCCAGGTTGTGGGGGGAGGTGGTGGGGGTTTAAAAGGTGGGGGGTGGAGGGGGTGATGGAAAAGGTGGTGGGGGGGGTGGTGAGTGGTTAAGGGGGTTGAAGGGGGAAAGGTGAGGGGAAAAGGGTTGGGGTGGATGTGGGGGTGGTAAAGGTGGAATTAAAAGAAAGGGTAAGTTGTTGTGTGGTAAATAAAAACTGGGGAGAAAATGATTTAACTGAGTGAGTAAATGATAATTGAGTGAGAAATTTAGTAACTGGGATTAAATGAGGGTTTAGAATAGAGTGAGAAAATTGAGTGAGTTAGTGGGGAAAATTTGGAGTGAAAAAGGAATGAGTGAATGAGTAAATAAAAAAGTGATAAGTGAGAAACATTGGGGGAGTAAGTGCTGGGGTAAATAAGTAAGTGAGTACAAGAGTGGTGAGGGGGTGATGATTGAGTGAGTGAGAAATTTAGAGTGAGTAATAGAGTAAGAAAACTAAAGTGAGTATGGGGAGTAATGAGTGAGAAATGAGAAAAGAGTGGAAAATGAGTAACTGATGAGTAAATGATAATTGGGTGAGTAAATAAAGTAATTGAGTGAAAAAATTTGAGTAACTGAGGATAAATAGTGAGGGGAAAATAGATGAGTAATGAGTAAATGAAGTGAGAAAGGGGTTGATGGTAATTGAGAAAAACAGGGAAGTAAGGGGGTGAGTAAATGAGTAATTGGTAATAAAGTGAGAAATTGATGAGAAAAATAAATAAATGATTGATAAGTGAGTAAAGGGTGATTAAGTGCGTGGGGTAAATTTAATTGCAAAATTTAGTACAAAAGGGCGAGTGGGAGGAGTGAGGAGTAAAGTGAGTGAGTGAGTAAAAGGTAAAAGAGTGAGAAATAAAGTGGTAACGGTGAGTACTTGAAAACTGAGTGAGAAATTAAAATTTGGGGTGAGTAAAAGAGTTTAGGGGTTATGAGTGTAGTAACTGGTGAGTAAGTGATAACTGATTGAAAAATGATAATTGATTTGGTAAATAGTAACAGTTGAGAAAATGAGTAATTTAAAGTTTTCCAGTCAATCTATTTTAAAAATAGTTTAAAAAATTATGCCCCCCGACTAAATTGAAAACTAAAAAAAAAAAAAAAGGGAAAGGTAATTAAAATTTGGGCCCCAGGTGAGTTAGGGGTTTTTAGTCACTGCTGCTCCTCTTTTCCGGGTTTCAAATTTGTTTTTTTTATTTAAAATTTAAATTTTTACTTGTATAAAAATAAATAAAAAAATTTAAAAAAATCGTTGTTTTTTAAACGGAGAATTTGCGTGCATAGTTTTGGAAAATTTTTGCCTCTATACGAAACCAAAAATTACTACTACTACTACAACCCCCCTCTACTACTACACTACTATTAAAACATATACTTTTTCTACATAAAAAAAAAACTTCAAAAACAAAATGTAAAGAACCCGTTGTAAACACCACCCCCAAATTCTCGTTTATTCCCAAACCCGCATTTTATAAAACTTTAAACTACGAAACAAAAACCAAAAACACAACCCCCCCAATGAAAAGAAAGGCCCCCGGTGCCCCAAATTCATTAAATCGTATTAAAAATATCACCCTTTTCCCTATAACTACTAATACTTTTTTAAAACCCCCGCGAATAAAATCCCCCCTTTTATTATTACAACTAAAAACGAAATTCATTTTTACAAAAAACAATTACTCCCTACTACGCCCCAAATTTAATGTTTGAAAAAAAATAAATAAATAAAACAAAAAAAAATTTTAAAACAAAAATACCTTAATACTTCGGGGTTTAAAAGCGAATACATAACCAATGTAACATAACCCGTTGCGTATTTTTATAAATAAATAAATAAACAAATAAATAAACAAACTAATAAACAAATAAATAAATAAAATGATAAATTTCCCGTTTACTTACACGGAGAAAGTGAAAAACTCCAATGCCAAAAGCACTACCCTCCCCTTTTGAAAAACCCATATACCCGTTTTATCGCGCTAGACAACCCGGGAAAATTAACCGCCGGGGATAAAAATCCCCGCTACTGGTATGTCTGCTGTTTGGATTATAGAGTTTTAGACAATTCAAAAAAGGTAAATCTTTTTCACCCCCGATTGTCAAAACCAAAAAACTCCCCGCATAGAGAGTTTAAAAAGGGGTTCGGTTTAGAAAACGCAGAGTTATACGCCGGGGAAGGGGACTACTACTACTGCTACTACTACTACAACTCCCGGCACTACAAATACTCTACTACAAAAACAAAAAATTAAAAAAAAACCCAAAACGTAAAGAAGCGTGTGATAACACCTAAGATCCGAATTTTTCCAAAAGCATTAAACAACATTAAAAAAAACACCCATCATAAACAACAACAAAACCCTACTACTACTTCGACCACGTATGTTTACAAAAAAAAATTTTAAAAAGCGATTCCCGCGCCTTTTTAAAAATCGCTCTCCCCCATTTTTCGTCGCAGACTAACCCGGATTAACTGGGCGGGGGTTTCATGCCGAAAACGGGGTTTATTAAAATTTTAATGAAAGCTCTTTAGGGTTTACAATAAAAACAAAATACAGGTAATTTTTTTCATATTTATTGCCTAAGGACTTATCGTTACACAAAATGGCTGTATTTATTTATTTTTTAACCCCCGAAGTTCCACCTTATTTACAAGAATTGAGTTTTAATGAAAATTTAAAAAGACCGGTAAAACCCACGAAATTATTGAAGAAAAAAGAAAAAAAGGACAAAAAAACCAAAAGAAAAAAAAAAAATAAAGCCAAAAACAAGCTTTAAAACCCCTAAAAAGGAAAAAATTACGCGAAAGATGGAGAAAAATGAAAGGAAAACCATGAAAGAGAGGAAGCGAAAGACAAAGTTTAACTAAAACCCAGCGATGATGCGTGGATAAAAAACCCAAAACCCCAAAGGGAAACGAAAACCCGCTTTGGGAAAAGATGTAAAAATATTTGGAAAGAAAAATGTTGAACAATTAACCGAGATTGTGCGGGGGAAAATCGTTTGTAAAGTTAATTTAAATAAATAAATAATAAATAAAAAGAAAATTTTCTCGTTGCTTACAGGGAGAAAGGAATAAACGTCCCCAATGCCAAAAGCGCTACTCCCCTTTAAAATAACCTTTTTACCCGTTTTAACCGTTTAGACTAACCCGGTTAAACCCTCCCCGGGGATAAAATACCCCCTTGGTTGTTTTGCAAAATTGTGTTTATAAAATTTTTGGGACAAAAAAAGGGTGAAATCGTTTCACACCGTTTTTCAAAAATACCCCATTGACCCCGTATTAGGGAAAAATATGACGAGAAAGAGGGAAAAAGGGTAAAAAAAGAGCATTAATCTTTAAGGGGCATTCGAATCCCCCGATTTCCCACCCAAAACAAAAAAATTTAAATACGCCCGGGGAGGGTGAGAGAGGGGTTAACTTCCCTGTATCCGGGGTTTCGAAAGGGCCCTTTAGGTCAATAAAAGGAGATAGCCATAAATACGGGGGTTACAGTTGAAATTTTATGTTTACGGGAAAGTTTAAGTGGCCCATTTCCTTTAATTTAAATTTAAAAAGGGAAATTTTTCTCTCGCCGCGTGGGAATGTGCCCCCGTTAAAACGGCGGGGAGGTATTCGGATAGCGCCCTTTTAAAATTTTCAAAAGTAAATACGTTTTTTATTCGAAGAGCCCAATCCCTTAATTTTTAAACCCGCCCGCTCATTCAATTTTTCTGCGACAATAGCAAAATCGATGACGAATTTTGATTAATTGCCCCGAAAAACAAAAACGAAAAGATAAAAGAAAAATTTTGCGGTCTTTTAAAGAATATCGCGTGCCTCTTTTAAGGACCCGAGGGGCTGCACCCAAATTTTTTGTTTAAAACGCTTTTTTTTCCCCGGTGAATGACCATTTTTATAATTTTAGGGAGAAAATTAAAAATAAATTTTGGGGTTTTTAAAAGAATGTCACGGACCTCTTTAAAGGGGTGAGTCGGGTTTATGTCATACCCAAAACAAAAAGGCCCCTTTTGTCCTAAAAAATGACGCCCATAGCGTGCTTTTATTTTACCCTTTTTAAACCCAAGTCAAAAATTCTTTTCTGTAAAAAAACCCCCCGATTGAACATTAAATTTAGGACTAATATTTTGTAAATTTTCTAAAAGCATAATATAGGTTTCGGGGGAAATTTTCATTTTTTTATTCATGGGTTTTAGGAGGGAAATCAATATTTCCCCGTTTTGCGCCCCCTTTCCTCACCGATAAATTTTAAAAAAAGATATTGCACTGGAAACAAAAATTTTATTTTTCATCTTATTTAATTTTTTTTCTGCCACCTGCCCGAGTTCATCAAAAATTTTTATTTTGTTCCGACCCCAAATTCTTTAAAGTCACAGTCAAAATCGAAAATTCGGTTTTAGTATAACCCAAAAAATAAAAAAAAAAACAAGAAAAAACCCAAATTTTTTTTAAAGGGCAAAAAAAAATTTAAAATTAAATTTAAAAAAAAATCAGAAAAGTAGTTTTTAAAAAAACCAACATTCAAAAAACACAGTAAAAATTTTTAAATAAAAAAAGGTAATAATCACTGTTTAAAAACAGTAAATTTAAAAAAAATTTTTTTAATGTTTTCGGGGGGTTTTAGGGAAATAAAGTGAAAAAAAATAGAAACCCCACTTCCCCAAACAGGAATATTACCTTTTTGAAAATTTTTCACTTTTTTTGGTAAGGGGACAACAAAAAAACTTTTCCCGTTCTTTTCCATTTCAATAATGCTTTTTACTTTAGAATAAAAATTTTTCTAAAAATACCCAAAGGAAATTTACTACACGCTTTTTTGGGTGTTCTTTTTATTGGACTTATTTTTTTTTAGACCAAAATCCCGATTCATGCGATTTGGGAAATTTTTGGGAGCTCCCCAAAGGCAAAAATTTTATGATGAAATTGTAAACAATTTTGTGGGGGCCCTTCACAAAAAGGGAAATTAAAAAAACAAAAAACGGGTTGGATTTCAGTAAAATATGATTCTTAATTCTCCGGTGGGGGAAAATTTCAAATTTTCCCCTCTTGGCCCAGCTCGATAAATTAAAAAACCCAAAATCACTAAAACCCCAAACCCAATTTTTCCCCTACCTAAATTCACTTATTTCCCAAATTTCCCCAACAAAAAGCATTAAAAATGATTTATATTTACTTTCAAGTTATGTAACGAGAACTTTTATTTAGCTTCATTATTTGGGAAAAACCCAACCCTTATACCCGGATTTAAACAAGAATACTTTTTCAAGTTTAAAATTTGCAACTTAAAAAAAAAACAGTTTGCTGTTCATTTTTTTTTCCCCAGGCAAAGGACAAACTTTGTCGAATGGTTTCTGCCCTGAAGGCCAACATACTTTTGATAAAAGACTTCCCCATCAAAATCGCAAAAAACATGGGAAAAACCGAAAGCATTTCTTATTTCACTGCGTTTTACCCCAGAAAGGAGATCCCCCCTTTCAGACATTAAAACTTGATTCAGGGAAAGGGGAAATGCTACCCGGGAACAAGCCTAAATGGTTAAAGATCCCAAAAATAAAAACGGCTTCAACTTTTCAAATTTACTATACACAGCAAAACCGATAGAAATTTTAAAATATCCCCATTTTTTTTGACGTGAAAATTTTAAAATAAGCCTAGGGCAAAACCCCGGGGCTGAAGTGACACGGGGAAGTGTCCGATCTGCTTGCCCGCCCTTGGGGACCCTTTTTAAAAACAACCTCAAAAGCCCCTCTCATTAACCCGGGTCGCGGTACCCTTTTTTTTTCCCACGGGGCCCCTTTTTACCCTATCGTACCCGTTACACATCAGGGGAAAACGGGGCTTTTTGGATCTTCAAACCCTCATAAAAAAATTTTTTTTAAACCCTTTTTTTCCCAAATTCGCCCCAGGTTGCCGATGACCAACTGGTTTTTTTTGTAAAAAAAACCTTCCCCCAAAACCCCCCAAAATTTCAAATTTTTGAAAGATGAAGTAAACTTTTAACAACAAAAAAAAAAAATCATTTTTGTTTAGGAAATAAATTTTTAATTTCCGGAAGGCTCAGTCTGGCCTCAAAGGAAACACGTGGTTTTTTTGGAGGGGTTTCCCAGGTTTCTTTCTTTCAATTCCGCCAAGCACAATGGTTTTAAATTTATGACTGCCCTTGCCCAGCTACCTAAATCCTGCTATAAACGTGTCAAAGTTTGTCACAAAGTCATAACCCAAAATAAAATTTTACTATTAAATCATAAAATAACCCTTCCCAGTATTTCTTTAGGGTTGACCAAATTTTTCCCCGGCCGGGAAGGAAGAACTAAAAAGGAAGGGTTTTTAATTTTTTTTTTTTTTTAATTTTAAATAATCTCTACAAAGCGGTTTGAAACGGAGGAGGCTGAATTTTTTTTTAGAAAAATGACACCTTTTTTCCTTTTTAAATTTTGTAAGAAAATAATTAGAACACCCCTAAGAATTGCAAAAAAGGGAAAAAAATCACTTAAAGGACAGCTGCACTTCTTAAATTTCAAAAATCATGGTAAAACGGGGTTTCCTGATTACTTTAGAAAAGTTTAATTTTTGTACATATTTTTCAATGGTTTTTTAATGTTCAAGATGTTTTAAGTTTTTGGTTATTTTTTAAAAGGGTTTTTTTTATCAACATAGACTTGCCCAAATATGTTTTTGCCCCCTTTTGCGGGGGTGTTTTTTTTCCTGCTTCTGTTGATTTAACTAACCTCTTAATTGACTTTGAAAAACCCAAATATTTGATATTCAAAAATTTTTTTTATTATTTTTTTTAAATTTTTTAAGGGAAATGTTTACAAAATAACAATAACAAAACAGGGAAAGAGAATCCAAATGTACTTTTAGGGTCCCTACCTTTTTATGAGAAAAAAAAGCGATCAATTTTTTTAAATTTCCCTTTTAAAAACTTTTTACAAATGCGGGTAAATTTTATTTTTTTGGTATCTATTTTCTTATAAAAATTTATTATTTAAAAATTGTAACGGGGTGCTAAATTTGCTTGTATCTTTTTTTTGAAATTCAAATCATATTTAAGCCACATTCCCCCAATATACTTTTCAAAGTTTGGGTGAGCAAACCCAAAAATTTTCCAGCAAAAAACCTTTACTTCCCGTTGGAAGTATTATATTTGTAAATAACGTGGGGCAATGTTTTTTTTATTTAAAGGTTATAATCATAAGAAAATTAAATACAACACCTTTTTGGAAAATTTGGGGCCCTTTTAGTTGATAAAAAACAAATTGTTTAAAAGTAAAACGAAATTACAATTAAAAATTCCACAAAAAAAATACAAATCCTTAATTTTTGATAAAATTGAAAATTTTAATAAGTGGATGTAAAGTGAATCTTTGGAATCATGTTATTTTATAGAAAACGTTTTTGCTTTTGTTTTTTTCAAATCTAAAAACTAAAACAAATTTAATTTTTTAATGTTTTTTATTAAATTTAAGTTTTTGGGGTTTGGGAAAGGGTGGGTTTTTGAAATTTTAAGAGTTTGAAGTGATGGCAATTTCAATTTCAACCCGTGACACATGATATTTGGGGGGCTAAGCAAACTTTTAGTATTTTTTTATGAAAGAGGCTTTGTGGGAAATAAGAAAACGTGAAGTTTTTTTTTTTTTTTTTTTTGGGGAGGAAAATTTTACAGAGTTAGATTGTACATAAATAATTGCCAAACGTCATCGTTTGGGAATCGTTTTTTCTGTTGCAGAAAAGATTACTAAACAACTAATAAAGACAAAAATATTATTAAAAGCACTTTTGGGGATATTAAAAATTTAAATAACATTTTATTTGTAAAAACCTAATTGCCAGACCCAGGGGTATGAAAAAGTAACAAGATGAACCCCTTACGTTTCACAAACGGTTTTTTCCCCCCAGATTCATTTTAAAAATTAAACTATTAGGGACATAAAGGTGAAGACAAACCCCAGAAATTAAAAATGCGATTTTATTTAATTTTTTTATAAGTTTTATATGTGGGCCCAATTTTTCTTGGACCAAGTAAAATCTAGAAGAGAGAGAGAGAAGGGAAAACAGAGAGGAAAGATAGAAAAAAGGGGGAAAGCGGCCAGTTGTTTTGGGAAGTAGAGAGGAAAACTTTTTCCCCGATCCCCAAAAACAAAGGGTTTTGGGAAACCCAATTTTAAATTCCCCAAAAGTACGACGGACGTAAAAAATTTTCCCAAAACTCACAAAGACACGATTTCAAAAATTTTCCTTTTCTAGAAGAAAAATGGAAAATAAATTGGGATCTTACAACAAACTTTACAAAACCACAAAAGGGTTTCCTTATATATTAAAAAGTATTAAAAAAATAAAAATAATAAAAAGGTTTTTGTAACAAAAACTTACCTGCATGGGGATATAAAATGTAAAATTGTTGTTTTTTTTGCTACAAAGGGGAAATTAAAAACACAACAAATAAAAAAACTAAAAATAATTTCTTGGGAGTGAAAAAAAAAAACTTTTTTTTTCCCTTTAAAAATTTTTCCCTTTTTCAATAATTTGTTTGATCGAGATTTTGGGGTTTTTTAAACGAATTCCCCTTTAAAAAAACATCAATTTGCATACATAATGGCACCTTTTTAAAAGAATGGGATTTACATAACCCAAAAGGTAATTTCCAGTATAAACAAATAACAAAAATGGGAAAAGGAAAGCAAAAAAGAGTTAGAGAACCCCGAATAGGGTGAATTTATGGAAACATTTTAATTTAAAAAGGGTTTTTAAAGGGTTGGAAGTGGGTGTTCAAACGGCATTTTTTCCCCAAAAATTTTTTACTGATCATGTTTTTGGGTTTTTGGCCCCTAAGCCCCGACTTTTTTTTTTTTACTATTTTTTTTGAAGAAGCTGTTGGGTGAAAATATTTGAAAGTTTAGAAAAAAAAATGTTTTGTTTTTTTTTTGATGTCAACTTTTAAACCCCCGGGTACATTTAAAACGAAATAGAGTACATAAGGGGATTTTTAGGGGGTAGGATAATTTCTTTGCGACCCCTTTTTTCAAAAAAATCCTCAAAAAAAACATTTTCAAATGTTTTTAAAAATTTAAAATATGTAATATTTTTTTTAATTGAATATGGATGAAGAACTTTTGACCCAAATAGGTGTACAAATTCCCACGGGCTATGTTTTAGCCCTTGGGCAGGTCGGTTTTTTGGAAGGTTTTTAATATAAATAAATTTCAACCCCTTGCTTTCCCAAAATTTCTTTTTTGAAAAATTTTATGCAGGGATGTAAAATTTTTTTTCCATTTTGAATTTTTTTTAAGACACTGTAACAGTAGAACGCAGTTTTGGGAAAAATATCCCTATTGGTGAAATCGTCAGCACTTTTTCCCAGTAAAGGGACGGTTTTACAATATACATACTAAAGAAAAAAAAAGAAATAGGTTTTAAATAAAATAATTTTTAATTTCAATTCAGTTTCCCTTTTTTTCACCTCTTATTAGTCCCCCGGTACTATGGGAAAAAAAACTAGCACTTGACTGGAAAGGAGGAAAAAAGCCCCTGTGCTAAATATTAAATAACCCGTAGGACACTCTGTATCTCATAAAGGGGTTTTCGCGGAAGTAACCAATTTTGGCTCTAAAACAACGGGTAGGAAGCGCCCCCCTTAAATTTTCGGGCTATAGGGTCACTAAATTTAGTGACAAATTTTATTCTTACAGGTTTTTCCATTTCCCAAACAGTTCTTTTTACGAAGAAAGAATGTTTAAAATTCTGATGTTTTTAACTGTTTTGGGACCCTCCAAAAACTTTCGAGTTTTTTTGGGAGATTTTTTCCCACAAATTTAACTAAAGAAAATCAAATTTCTTTGCTTTAAAAATCAGTTTTCCACTATAAAAAATTTAAAATTTTTCATTCCTTAAAAAAATGTATCACAGAAATACAATAAAATTTTGCAAAGGAAAAATAAACCTACATACTACACGCACATGCACTTTTTTATAAAGCATTTGGAAGGGAAGGGGTGTTTTAATACTTTTATTAGGGGTCCCGGGGGAAAACACATTTTTTTTTTTGTTATGAGATTTTTTGACTGGTTTTTTCCCTAATATAATATAATTTTGTGTAATTTAATATCTGGCCTACTTTACAACATATGCCCTTAAAAATGTGGGGTGTGTGGGTGTTTAAAAAAAAATATGGAAATTTAAATGAGAAGCAATTATTTTAATTTTGTAATGTAAAATTTTTAAGTGTTTTTTGTTAGCTGTATTGGGGGTTTTTTGGGAGTGTACGGCCCTTTGAGATTGTAAGAGCTGAAAATTGAATTGAATTTTTTGTTTTGCTTTTTTGTTATTGTGATTTTTGCTTAATTTTCCATAAAAAAAGGTTTCACATAATTTAATTTTTTCTTTGAAAATAAACCCTCCTTATAACTCAGTTTTCTTGGGTTTTTTTTTCATTATCAGTAATGTGAAAAAATTTTAATATTCGTGCCTATATACATATTACTTAAGTGGGAAAATAAAGAAAGCGGTTTATATTTTTGGGGCCAATTTTCGGGGTTTTTTTTATTTTCACAAAATTATAGCAATTTTTAGCATTAATCATGGTCCCCAAAACTTTTTTTATATCCAAATTTTAAAAGTAAAACTTTCCAATTCTCCCAAATTTTTGGGCCCCAAAATTTTTACAAAATAAATTTTTTTTACATTTTAAACGCCCCAAATTTTTATGGTTCATCGTCACCCAGGCCAAAAGTTTCAACCTGGAAACCGTTTTTTTTTTTAAAAATATGAAATTTTTAAAAAAATTTCTTTTCCCTTCCCCAATTTTTTTACGGGAATCCAATTAAAAACAAAAAACCTCCAAAGCGAGCCACGATTTTTCCTCCCCTAAACAAAAATTTTTTTTTTCCCCTCTGAAGAGGGAAAATTCCCTTTAAAAAAAATGTTTACCATGGCCCAAAAGACAAACCAAAAAATCATCAAAGATTTTCTTCGAACTTTTACTAGACTCTAAATTTTCCAAATAATTTAAGCAAAATAAAAGGGGCTTAAGCAGAATTCTTCCCCAGTTTGTTTGCAAAATAAAACCCCCGTTTCCATTTGACACCCAAATTTTTAATATGCTAAAATATACAAGCATGTGGGAATAATGACAGAAAATTTTGCACCGACACCAAAGGTTTTAAATCCGAGGGGAAGAAGGGGAAAGAGAGAGGGGGGGGGGGGGGGGGTAAAAAAAAGGGGAGGAAACGTAAAAAGACTACTTTTTAAAAACGAACATTTGGTTTAGCCTTTTGGGGCCCAAAGAATGCATCCCCAGCGACGGAAAACCCTCAATACAACCCACAACATATAGTTTTTGTAGGCTTTTAAAAGGCCCAAGGGTTTAAAATTGATTAAGCCCATAATTTCCCGACAAAGTTCGGAAAAGTATGTATTCCTTTTTAAAAAAATTTCCCAAAGGAAGGAAACACACAAGGAAACAAAAAGAATAGAGTTTTATTTTACAAGAAATTTTTGTCAATATAGAGTATTTACAAACCCTAAATAAAATGATAACAACAGTTCAGTTGATAATTTCAATTCAATTTTAACAAAAAAGGTTTTTTTTTTGTTTGGGGTTTTTAAAGTCCCACCGACAGTAATTTTAGTCAAAATTTTTGGGGACGATTTCAATTGAAAACAGTTTTTAGTTTTTCTCCCCACTGCAGTATCACGGCCCCTAGACCTGTGGCATATAAACCCCACCCGCAAAATTTTTCTAACCCCCCGGGCCAACCACCTGCAACGACCTTTATTTTGCGAGCGCCAACAAGGGGTCTATAACCGTACCATTTTTACGACTTTTGGGATGGGGCCCCAGGGCCGGGGGACAAATAAGGACATTGTATACTTTTAAAATAATAGAGAGAAAGAGGAATGGGGATAAAATCAGGGAAAGGGGGAGCGAGAGAAGAGAGAGGGAGAGAGAAATAGAGGGTCATGTATTTACAGGGTTCAGAATGAAATTTTACGTAAAATTAAAAAAGCTTTGCAGCGTTTTTTTTTCACATAGAAACAAAAAACATGAAGAAAAATTAAATTTAAAGAATCGTTTGAATCAAAATTTCAAATTTTAATTTTAGGATAAATGAGTAAATCATATTTCTAATAATCCACTCGTCGAGCAATTTAACTGTTGCTATGGAAAAAGAGTTTTTTCTTAAAAAATATGTCTTTTTTATGATGAAAATTTCCCTTTTATTTGGGGGCAAATAACCTCAGATACAGCGAACAAAAAGTCGGGCCCCCACGATTTTGCTAAAATTTTGTTATCTTTTTTTTTTTAATTTTTTTTGAAATTTTTTTTCCCATTTATTTATTTAAAAAAAATAATTTAGGGCGTAAAGTTTCTTAGTTTACATAACGTATTAAATCATTTAAATATTATATCTTTAAAAATTGTTTGACTTTTAAAATTCCCCCCAAATTTAAATTTTTAAAAAGTTGATATCTGAGGGATACGAAAAAATATGTAGATATTAAATTTTAAACCCCAAATTTAAAGGGAATTTTAAACGAGCTTGCTATAAAAAGAAATTAAATTAAGACAATCTCATTAAAATCTTATCCTAATTTTTACCCTCAACCCATCCCGATTCTGACAACAAAACGCGTAAAGGGGCACGTCAGATTGACCTTATTCAGTTTAAATTTTTAAAGCATAAAAAAAGTGCCGCTTTGAAACCAAATTTAAAAAACGCGGTTCAACGACTTTTGGTTTTAAAAATTTTCACGGGGGAAAATGTCAAGCTTGACCGGGACTCAACCTGGGGGCGTTTGGGTTTCCGGAAAAGAAGGGTCACCGAATGAGCCCACCGCTCAAACGAACCCGCTACCCCGGGCCCTTTAGGGCATATTTTTTACCCTATTGTGGGGAATTTTATGCGGTTACTTCCCCCCGATTTTACCGAACGTTCTGTAGCCGGGGCCCATTTGACTGGCTTCGCAAAGATTTTAAACAAGACGATGTGGCCAGATCCCGTTAGAACAAACTGAAACTTTATATTGATGAAATTATATTTTGGGGTTTTTAAACCCTTTTTGCTTTTGAATCTCGTAAAAACATAAAAGTTTTAATTGCTTAACTATTGGCGGCTGTAAACGTGAATTTGTGTAAAATCTGTCTTGAATTGATTATTTGAAAAAGAGATTTACCATGTATCCAGGCGAAATACAGAACATGATAATCTGACTACAAATCTCTATCTATTGAGAGGTTATGATTTTTAAGTTTCAATGCATTTTGGGTTGATTTTTTATTTGGGCAGTACAATTCTTTTTGCTTTAAAAAATTTGGGAAACCCAAATTTATTTCAAAAGAAAAATATAATAAACTAAGAAAAAGAAAAAGTCCCCTTTAAGAACCCAAAAAACAAAAAAAAAATAAATTCCCTTAAAATTGGCCACATCTTTTATTTTAAAAAATCAACTAAAAATTTTAAAAATTTTAAAATTTTTGAATGATAATAATCATTATCATGTTCATCCATCGGTGTAAATAAAAACTTTAATTTAGTCGGGGAAATTTTTTAAAGGGAAAAAAACTCAATAATTTTAAAAAAGCAACAAATAAAAGATTTCACAGCACGGTTGTTCCCCCAGCAACTTGGGTTCCCCACATTTCCTCTTCTTTTTCCCCAACACCATCTTTTCCAGTTTTCCATTTTTTTCATTTTGTTTCTTATTTAACCCCCCTTTTAGCAGGGTGAACGTTCATACCCGGGATAAAATTGGGGTGATTTGGGGAAACAAAAAATGTAAAGTTTATTTTCCCCCTCGAACAAGAGCCCCTGTTGACATGGCCATCCCCCGCCGAAAACCTTTCCTTTAAGAAAAATTTTTTGGAGAGTAGAATATTTTATTTTTTTAAAAAAAAATTTTTTGGTAATGAAACTGGGGTTTAAAGTGAAAAAAGATATGAAAACCCATGGGGAAGACCCAAATAATCCTCTATTTGAGGTCTTTCGGGAAGTTTGGGTAAAAATTAAACCTAAAAAAAAACAAAAGGGGAATAACTAAAACATTAAAGAAAGGAAGTTATAATTCTTGTTCACTGCATCCTCCTCCAAAAGATCTATCCACCTATGAAGTTTCGAGTTGATACCTCAAATACTTTTTTGGGGTTATTTCCTGGGGCAAAAAAATTTAAATCGAAAAAAAACAAAGGGGAAAACCAAAAAATAATGAAAGGTAGAGGGTTTTCATTCTTGTTCACTGCACTCCTCCTAAAAGAATCTAATTTCCCCCTATGAAGTTTCCCCAAATTTATACCTTTAAAATTCCCTTTTAAAATTATGCCCCCGGACAAAAAATTTAAATCTAAAAAATAAAAAAGGGCAAAAAATTTAAAAATTTTGAAGGTAAGTTATCATTCTTTCGCACGGCACTCCTCCCCAAAAGATTACCCAAAGAATTCCAAGTTGAATCTCAAATTCTTTTAAACTTTGCTTCCCCGGGCAAAAATTAAATCAAAAAATAACTAAAAAAAATTTTGAAAAGTAGAGTTATCCCTTTTGTGTACTGCACTCCCTCCTCAATGAGATCTGTTCACACTATGAAGTATAAGTTGATACCTCAAATACTTTTCCCAGTGTGCCTTTTGGACAAAAAATTTAATTTTAAAAAAAAAAAAAAAAGGGCAATAACTAAAAAAAAATGAAAAAGGGAAGTTTTCATTCTGTCACTGCACCCTCCCCTCAAGGGTATCTATTCACCTATAAAAATACAAAAATTTATCCCCCAAATACTTTTCGACTTATGCCCCTGGAAAAAAAATTAAAAAAACTAAAAAAAAACAAAAGGGAAAAACTCAAAAATTATGGAAAAAAGTTATCAAATTTTTGGGGCATTGGACTCCCCAAAAAAAAGGTTTTCTATTCACCTATGAAGTATCAAGTTTTTTACCTCAAATACTTTTTTGAGTTAATTTTCTGGGACAAAAAATTAAGTCTGAAAATAACCAAAAACAATAACAAAAAAATTTTAAAAGGGAGAGTTTTCATTTTTGTGCCCTGCAAATCCCCCCTCAATTTTTAAACTATCCACCCCCTAAGTTTTCCCAAATTGATACCTAAAAATTTTTTTAAACCCTTTTGCTCTGGACAAAAAAAAAAAGTCGAAAAAAAACAAAGGGGAATAAACAAAAAAAAAAAAAAAAGGTAAGTTTATCATTCTTGGCATTGCAAATCCTCCCCAATAAGATCTATCCACCTAGAAATATCAAGTTGATACCCCCAAATTCTTAAGCTCCGGACAAAAAATAACAAAGGGCAATAACTCCCAAAAAATTTGGGAAAGGGAAAGTTATCATTCCCTTTTGCACTGCCCTCCCCTCAATGAAAATCTATCTACCCATGAGGGATCAAGTTGTATTTCAAAAACCCTTTGACCTATGCTTGGGGGAAAAAAAATTAAGTCCGAAAAAATAACAAAGGGGGGTAACCAAAATGAGGAAAAATGAGTTTTCCCCCCTTGTGCACCCGCAAAACCCCTTCTCCAAAAGAATCTCTTTCCCCATGAAGTAACAAATTGAATTTCCTCAAATTTTCCCCTTTTCGACTTTTGCTCCGGGCAAAAAATTTAAGTCGAAAAAATAACCCAAAAGGGAATAACTCCCCAAAAAAAGGAAAAGGGAAGGGTTTCCCTTCCTTGTGCAAAAAGCCACCCCCTCAATGAAGAACTAATTCCCCCAACAAGTATTAAGTTGATAAACCCCAAAAAACTTTCGCTTATCTCCGGAAAAAAAAATTTGTCTGAAAAAACCCCCAAGGGGAAAAACCAAAAAAATTTTTAAAGGTTAAAATCATTCTTGTGCAATGCAACCCCCTCCTCAATGAGATCTATTTTTTCCTATGGGAAAATCCAAATTTGGGTCCCCCTCAAATTTCTTTTCGAGTTTATGCTCCGGAACCCAAAAATTAAGTCTGAAAAATAACAAAGGGCAATAACCAAAAATTAAAGGGGTAAGTTAAACAACTTGTGCAAATGCACTTTTTTCCCCTGAAACTATTCCCCTATGAAGGGATTAATTGATACCTCAAAACTTTTCCCTTTTTGCTCCGGCCCCCAAAAATTTTAAATCTGAAAAATAACCCCAAAAGGGCCCAAAAACCCCCAAAAAATTAAAGGAAAGGTAGAGTTACTTTCCCTTTTGCCTGCAAATTTTCCTCAAGAGATTTTATTCCAAACCTAGAATATCAATTGAAAACCTCAAATACTTTTCGAACCCTTATCCCCCCCCCCCCAAAAATTAAGTCTGAAAAATAAAAAAGGCAATAACTCCCAAAAAATGAAAGGGGAGGTTTTTCCTTCTTGTGCACTGCACTTTTTTTCTCAAAGGAAACCCATTTTCACAAAGAAGTATTTAAGAAGAAACCTCAAATACTTTTCGAATTTAAGCTCCGGGCCCAAAAATTTAAAGTCCCAAAAAAAAACAAAAGGGGGAAAAAACTCAAAAATTAAAAAAAGGTAGAGTTTTAAACATTCTTGTTTCACTGCACTTCTCCTTTTCCCCCCAAAATTTTATTCACCTATGGGTTCAAATTGAAACCCCCCCCCAATTTTTTTTTTGAATTTGCCCGGACAAAAATTAAAAATCCCGAAAAATAACAAAGGGCCCAAAAACCAAAAAAATTTAAAGGAAAGGTAAGTTTTCATTCTTGTGCACTGCATCCTCCTCCCAAAAGAATATCCACCAAAGAAATAACAATTGATATCCAAATACTTTTTTTACTTTTTCTCCGACAAAAATTCGACGGACCGGGAAAAGACGGAACTAATTTTCTATAAAAACCCCCCGCCGCCTTTTGGCGGGGGTAAAAAAAAAAAGGGGGGGGTGTAGGGATACAAACCCATGGGGATACTGGTGTTCGGAAGTGCTTTGTTTTATTTTTTGTTTTGGGCTCATTTTTGGGGTAGAATGGTTTATTTTACCCCTTTTAAAAAATTCCAAACCTAATTTTCACCCAAAAAAATACCCACCCTTTTTAAATCTTTAAAGAAAATGCTTCAACCAAACTCCAAAAAATTTCGTCTGTGCCTAAAATTTGATCTGTACTTACTTTTTTCTTTCTTTTACCCCCGTTTTCGAGTAACCCCAACCCAAAAATCAATGGGAAAATTTTCTATACAAAAGCAAATGTGTCTAATTTATTTTCCCCAAATTTTTATTTAAAAAAATATGAGGGCATTCGGGTTTTCCCCAGAGATGAATTAAATAAAATGGTAGAACCCTACAAAAACTTTTTTCTCCTGTGCGTAAAAGATGGCAAAATTTTGTTCCACCTTCGGTAAAAAATAAATAAATACATTTTAATAAATTTAGTTTTAGCTTTTTTTTTATTTAAATAAAAGACTAAATTTTATCAATCAGATTCTTCTGAACATTTTTTTTCTGCCTTTATTTTTTTCCCGCAAAAAAATTTGCCCGGGGAAAAAGTTTTTTAAAAAGGGGAATTTTTGTTATTTAAAAAAAAAAAAAAAAAATTTAAACATAATTTTTAAAAACACAAAGCAGGGGGTTTTTTTTTTTTAAAGTAGCAGGTTCCCCGATCTCCGATATTAAAGGTTTTTTTGAAAAAGAAAATCAATTATGGAATAAGCCCAAAAATTTTGCTGGGAAAAAAAAACCCCCTTTTCGATAAATCTTTTCAATAAGCCCAAAACATAATCAATGGAAGGGCAAATTTTTAAAAAATGCTACGCAAATCTACTTAAGTGATTTTGTACCCTACTTTTCAATTACAAAATTCTGTTTTATTAATTCCCCCAAGATGAAATACGACTTTTCGTATTTTTTTTTTCTAATTAGAGGCAAAGTCGATGCCCCCCCATAAAGAAAAAAAGAAGGGTTTATTTAAAAATTGAATGAGTTTTTCCCCCTCCAAAACTTAAGGGGAACGTTTGATTTGATAATTAAGTACGGGGCAAATCAGATGTTCAAGTACGAAATCCTAAGTAGGTTTGGGGGTAGGGAA
>CM037787.1:37630376-37680376 GCA_021229015.1 Solen grandis
TTTCCTTTAAACATCTCCACCTAAACCGCTAAATGGATATTGACCAAACTTCACAGGAATCATCCTTATGATGCCTTCTATCAAAGTTAAAATTATATTGATTGGTTGAAAAAGTTGGTCACAGGAGCTAAAAATAGATCTTAAAAATGCAAACTTTGAAAATTTTCTTCTGCAAAATTGCAAGGCTAAGATATTTGGTATGTAGCATTGTCTAGTGAATCTCTATCAAGCTTGTTCAAATAATGACCCTGGGGTCAAAATTGGCCCAAGCCCCAGGAGTCACTTGATTTTACATAAGCTTATGTAGGAAATCTAGAAAAAATCTTCTTAGAAACCACAAGGCCTGGATTTTAGATATTTGGTGTGTAACATTGCCTTACGGACATCTAACAAGTACGATCAAACCATGGCCCTAGGGTCAAAATTGGCCTCGCCCCAGGGGTCAGTTGAATTTACATAGGCTTATATAAATATGTTGATTTTCCAGAGGGAAATAATACAAAAAATAAATAATTAATTATTTATTATATATAGGCTTAAATAAAAAAAAAAAAAAAAAAAAAAATCTTATCTTCTTCTCAGAAACCACAAGGCCTGGAGTTTAGATATTTGGTGTGTACCATTGTCTAGTGGATATCTCCAAAGTTGTTCAAATCATGGCCCTGTGGTCAAAATTAGCCCCGCCCTGGGAGTCACTTGATTTAACATAGGCTAGTATATAAAAAAAAAAAGTAGAAAAATCTTCTCAGAAATCACAAGGCCTGGAATTTAGATATTTGGTGTGTAGCATTGTTTAGTGGATATCTTCAAAGTTTGTTCAAATCATGGCCCTTGGGTCAAAATTGGCCCCACCCCAGAGGTCATTTGATTTTACATAGGCTTAAATAGGAAAATCTAGAAAAATCCTTTTCTCAGAAACCACAAGACCTGGATGATATTGGTGTTAACATTTTATGGAATCTCAATTGTTCAATCATGGCCTGGGTCAAATTGACCCACTGGGTCACTGATTTGACATAGCTTAATGGAAAATAGAAATTCTCAGAAACAAAGCTGGAGTTAGATATTTGGTGTGTAACATGCCTTATGAACATCTACAATTGTTCAAATCATGGCCCTGGAGGCTTGGGTCAATTATTTGGATCCTGGCAACTGGTGGTCAACTTGATTTTGACTCAATATGTACTTGACTATGTGGGGAAAAAAAATAGAAAAGTTTCAATTTGCATGAAGGCAACAAGTCGGAGTTAGATATTTGGTGTGTAACATGGCCTTATGAACATCTACCAGATTTGTTCAAATCATGGCCCTGGGGTTAAGATTGGCTCTGCTCTAGGGGTCATTTGATTTTACATAGGCTTGAATAGGAAAATTATTGAAAAATCTTGTCAGAAACTAAAGACGGATGGCTCGTGCAATGTATGCACGTATAGTTCGTAGTATAATTGTCTTATGGACCTACAAATCAGCTTTCAGGAAAATTGGCCTACACTAGGTATACTGGATATCATGGATTAGGACACTGAGACAGTTTCATGTATGCAGCGAACGGTTCAACGATTGGATACTTGAACGCACGCCGGATTTGATTACATGTATTATGGTTTTAAACATTGCCTAATGGAAACAATATGTTCAATCAGTGGCATTGGGTCAAATTGGCCCTTGCTGCAGGCTCACGTTTAATTTATCATAGATTAATGGAGATATTCTGAAAGATATCCGTCAGAACATAGATCATGGTTTTGGTTTTGGTATGTACATGCTTAAACGAACAGTCCTAAGGTCAATTGGCCCACCTAGGTTACTTGGTTTTGACCAAATGTACTTTTGTGGAATTAAGATATATTACTTTCTTCTGCTGGATTTTGATTCTAGTCTATGTTTAAAGCATAACAATATTTTCTCAGTGAAATTAGGTCCACTCTGCTCATGTTTGATTTAACAAGGGATTAAGGGATATTCGGAAAAAATAACAAGAAAAGATTTGTGGTTATGCGTATCATCAAAAGTCCTGTAGCTGTGACCCCCTGCTAGTTACTTTGTGCAAAGTGTGGTTGATGGAATTAGAGCCAGGTGTATTAATTTGCTGGATTATCTAGTCTTGTTCAAATGCTACCAAATGTTTTCTAATAATTTAGTACACTCTAGCTGCACTTAGATAATACATGATCCTTGAAAAAAAATCTGGACTTTTGTATCAAAAATGTGATAGAAAGTCAAAATGGAAAAGAATAATTAATTTGTAATGTCTTGATTTGTTGATTTTTCATGACATTAATCTTTATTTTTATTTTTTTTATACAATTTTACTTGAGACTGCAATTTTGCCATAAATGCCTCTATTATTTGGTTTGTGGATTAGCTATTCCTCATGCAATTACACCATTTCACCCCAAGGTAAAGTTAGCTTGATCAGACTGAAATAAATGTTTGCTCTGAACAAGGTTTTGTGTCCCTTCAACACCTTTAAGATACATACTGAAGATTAAATACAGTACACAACTTTCTGTTTTTCATTTTCTAATATTCTTGATAACTGCTAAAAAAAATCATATAGGGTAATTCAACATATAAAAGTGGGAACATTATTTAATTGCTTAGGTCCTGGTTGCCAAGTGGTTAGAGCATCCAACCCAGTACCAAAAGTTGCAAGTTTGATCATTGGCCTCACCAAACATGTACCATTGTGTTAACAAAGGTAATGGTATATCTTTTCTGCTTTGCGCACAGCATATATATATAAGGTAGTTTTAGGACTATGTGGCCTGGTGTCAGGATAATGTAATTGAGAGTGGTATCATGTATCTTGCCAAATACGGCATGATAACCCAGTGTGGCAGCATTATACTTGTCTCATACTGTGAAATCATTTTATTTCGTGGGGATGAAATTTCGTGGATTCAGTGAAAAAAACATGTTAGTGGGGACAAGAATTCGTGGATTCGTGCGTTAGGAAAAAAAAATTACTTATTTATTTCAACGTTATCTGGACGTTGATTTGAAGACCTTTACAAAATTTAAGTTGAAAAGAATGCAGCCGAATATTGATCATAATATGTTAATGACATGACATGTTAAGATCTGTTTTCAGAACTTACTTTTACGGAGCGTTAATCAGACCAAAGTAACTGTAAATAAATCTAAGCTTGTGGCCATATAATTTTCGTAATATTTCGGCCATGTATTGATTAGGATAAAAACCGAGGTCACCACAGTTGTGGCACAGCATGATATCCCGGATCCACTCGTCATCAACTGGGGCTAGACAGGATGTCCTGTAGTGCCTGGGGGCAAGTGGACAATGGGCGCACAGCAGGTGTCAAATCAATCGTCTTGATCACAACGACATATCACTGTGCTATATTGGCCATAATACAGGGTGGATATCTCCTACCCATGCAGCTTATCTACGCAGGAACTTGAAGACACTCGTGTACTCAAAAAAATTATGACACAATTTGTAATGAAGCAAAACTTCACAAATGAAAGGATAAAACGAGTAATATATATATACATGTACATATATCATGTATATATTATAAAACTATGTACCATAAAACACGACTAGTACAGCGACCGCAGTATAAACAAAAGTGGGTGGAGTACTGTAAATTATGGTGGAAACCAACTCAAAATTAGTTGCACTTGTACATTAAACACAAATAGTAACACAACTAACATTATGAAGTTTTCTTTGGCGATTTGTTTATTTGCTTTTTAATACATTATATTCCAGAACATAAACTTTATATATATTATTGAACTCAATTTACTCAAGTCTGTTGGGGTATGGGAGAAGGTCGTCATTATCGGCGAGCTGTTTGACATGATAAATGAAAACTTTTCGTGGGGACATAAATTCGTGGATAGCGGCGTCCACGAAATCAACGAAAATTAATCCCCCACGAAATATTATGATTTTACAGTAGACAAAATACCCAAATGACTGAATTACTATCTGAGGGACTTAAAGCTGAAACAGCTATCTTGTAATACTGTGCAATGGGATGATAATTAAAGTGAGGCATTTTGTTGGTGATGCATGGTGATTGGAAGATTTAGAGATGCCCTCTGAAGGATTGGTCATTTATGTGCAAATAGTAACTGCTATTCACCTGATATTTGGCAATTTGTTTAAATTGGAATGTCCCATGATGCTTGGATGGCAATCCCTGTATTATAAACATGTGTCTTGGAATGTTTGCAGCCTTGCCTAAATACTTAGAAATATGCTGGGGATGTTGTTACATTATGTCCATTTGCAAAGAACAACATGTTTGACCCATCATCACGTCCTCTGTTATTGTTTGTGTGTATGGACTTGACTAGACTTGACTTCTTGAGTTTACCGTCGCTTCGACAGTATTTCAGTCATATGGCGACGTCCAGCTAATTACAGGTGGAGGAAGACCCCGAATGCACGGAAGCATCCGGGTAGAACCACCGACCTACCGCAAGCCAGCTGGAAGGCTTCCTCACTTGAAAATCCGAATGACCCTGCTGGGATTCAAACCCACGCGGTGAGGGGCTGAGTGAGTGTTAAAGTCAGCGACTTTACCCTCTCGGCCATGGAGGTCCCTTGTGTGTATGGATGGGCAGGGGTCTTTTATGGCTGAGCAGGTAGTCGCTCATCCCTTCATTGCTGTGGCTTCATATCTTGGCCTTTTCTTGTGAGCAAGCCTCCCAGCTAGCATACTTTTCCACGGTGTCTTCAGCATCTTTCTACATCTGATGCTCTTTGATTAACTGAAATGATATTGCAGAATGGTAAACTCCACTACAACAAATTACAGCAACAGTGATGGCAACAGCAAGAGAGGGATAAGATAAAGTTGTGTTATTGACGTATTGGCTAAAGAAGACAAAGATATTAATGACTGACCAGTTCCTTTGTTCTAATTACACCATATCACCCAGGCCTAATAAGTCGTGATAGTCCCTTGATGTAGTATCTTGATATGAAACTTTCAGAAATATCTGCCGGTGACTACCTATGATGATTCTCATTCATCAAATGAAACAAAGCCCTGTCATCATAATTATCTGTTCATATCTACTCCTCCCATCCATGTAAAAATATTTTATAAGGTAAATATTAATAAATCTCACTTTTTAATTTATTTTCATATTGACGGAAATTCCATGGACAAAGCTGTATTGTGGCATTATTATTCCTTTTTTGGTATAAATTATGGGTCAAGTGTCGTTAAATCTACCACATCTGTTAAAAGTATAAGGAATCTGTCATACTTACTGTCTAGCACTGGTAATGAATCAAACTTGAAAAATTGCCACCTGACATGCAATTAGTATTCTTGCATAATCTGGTGCCCAGACAGGCTTACTCATATGTCACAATATTTGTGAATGGCATAGTTATATATCATTGATGGCTTGAAACCCACCAACCATACTTAGCATTATTTAAGTAATACTTAAATACCTAGGGGTATTTTCATCATTTTTGTTTCTCTAATAAAAATACTCCAATTTTTATACGCCCATCTTAAGATGGGGCGTATTATGTGAACACTCACGGCGTGCGGGCGGGTGGGCGTGGAACATTTGTTGTCCGGTCTCTGACTTCAATACCGTTTGCCCAATCCTTTTCAAACTTTCCACACATGTGCATGGCCATAATATCTTGGATGAGTTCGATATCCAGCATTATCGCGTGAATGACTTAGAAGTTATGGCCCTTGACGTACACAAAATACTTGAAATTGTGATTGTCCAGGCTCTAACTTCAATACCGTTAGTCCAATCCTTTTCAAAGTTTTCACACATGTGCATGGCCATAATATCGCGGATGAGTTCGATATCCAGCATTATCGCGTGAATGACTTAGAAGTTATGGCCCTTGACGTACACAAAATACTTGAAATTGTGATTGTCCAGGCTCTAACTTCAATACCGTTAGCCCAATCCTTTTCAAACTTTTCACACATGTGCATGGCCATAATATCACGGATGAGTTCGATATCCAGCATTATCGCGTGAAAGACTTAAAAGTTATGGCCCTTGACGTACACAAAATACTTGAAATTGTGATTGTCCGGGCTCTAACTTCAATACAGTTTGCCCATTTCTTTTCAAAGTTTTCACACATGTGCATGGCCATAATATCGCGGATGAGTTCAATATCCAGCAAGTAACATTCATTAACTAATGGGATTTAGGAGACAATAGCTTGTTTCTCTGAGCTATTTCTGAGAGTCCCCATACTGTTATGGGCGTATTTTGTGGCAGTCCTGACCCTTGTTCATTAATATGATGATAATTGTTTTGTTTTTGTTTGTTTGTTTGTTTGGCTTAATGTCCCACTGACAGAATTTCAGTCATTTGGGGACCATGTCTACTTGAGACAGATATAGAGCTGCCACTCTGCAGTATGATGCTGCAGACATGTAGCTTGATACCAAACCCAGTCACATTATCTTGACACCAGACCACACAGTCCTGCAACTTCCCTTATATTCTGAGCACCAAGCAAGGGAGCTATACCAGTACCATTTTTTACGACTTTGGTTTGTCGCAGCTGGGGATTGAACCCACAACCTCCCGTTCTTTAGGTGGACTCTCTAACCACTAGGTCACCGGGGTCGGTTTGATGATAATTAGTCATGAACTTGAATATTCCATAAAACATTAGAATGATGGAATGGGTTCCTGCCAAATTCAAGAATTTCATTATTGCTTAGTGCTATGTAACATTTGTTTAAATTTGAAACAAGTACCATAATGAACTTAAAATTAATATCATGCATAATTAACTGTGAGCATTTTCATTTTTTTTTTATTAACAATCTGGCCTTTGTTAATAAATGTAGTGAGCTAAATTTAAACTACAAAGCATTTTCATACACTTAATACAAGAGCATCATAGTCCAGGGTAGTGTAAATGACAGATCCAAAGGTTGTTGGTTGGAACCCAGTGGGGGGCAAAACATTTTCATGACCTTTACAGGCTCATAGTGCTGGCTGAAGCCAGGAACTGCTGATATGGATTAGTATAAGTAAGAACTTGTTTCTCACTTGACTAGATAATAATTTAAATTCAAATTTAACTAAACATGTCTTCTTTTATGAAGATATTATAAATTATAAGCTTGAATTGAAGTAGACAAAACTTGTCCGCAATTAAGATCTTCCGATAAGTCTTTATCTCAGTATGTGATAATGGAATAATTTCTGTGTTGAAATTTTAGCCTGTTGCTTTGTAGAATCCTTATCATGAAAAATGGCATTCAAGCTCCACAAAACATGTGTTACATCTTCTATTGAACCTCAGAATATTGATAAAATTGGCCGTATTTTAACTCTCTGTCTGTCTTCCTCACTATCATATCGGAGCTCTTTTATTTATGTAGTAATTTGTAAGACTTTTGTTTGTGACTGTGGCTTTCGTGCTGCGTTTACTATTGGAGAATCACCGAGCCATGTGTTTAGTGCTGAGGTCTTTTTGCCATTATGTGCATTAATTGATTCTTGTGGACTACGGCAGGGCCCAATTACAAGCAGTCTGTGTGATAGGACGGTCCTTGTAATTATGATAACGGTAGAGAACCACTCTCTGATTGAACCTGCTGGCTATATATGGGCATTGAAGATTCGAGACTGAAGTGAAGGGTACATCGTCTGTGTGTGTCAAACATATTGATATCTGTTAAGACGTGTAAATGAGAAAAAAAAAGGCTTTGTCAACATGGGATTTAATGCTGTCAAATGATATTTTGTAGAGAGGATTTGAGCTTTTCAGTTTTATTTTCATTGTGATAAAGGATTTTTGAACTATTAACTGTGGATTGGATTTGAAAGTAGAATATAAAAACATATTTTAATTTTTACTTTATTTTTTTATATCAGGTTCATTATTTCTTACATTTTTCTTTTAATAATTTTTTTTTTTTATTTGTACTGTCTTTGGGTTTATTTGTCTAAATATGGATTTATTTTAAGGTGCTGATTCCTAAATTTTAGCACTTGCAACTTGCAATAATAATAAAATTGTATATAATTTGTTAAATTTACAAACACATTGTTAAACACCTATATTATTAGAACTTTCAGAGTCTGCTATAATTATCAGATCATATATTAAATTGCACAGTATCCCCCATCTCCCTCCAAAAAATTTAGTTCTTGACATGGTGTTCATAAAACAATATATATTTACATTAGTTTGCAATATAAGTGCTTCTTGCACACTAATATAAAGAACTTAAATTGCACTATAGAGAAGGAAAGTACTATTTGTTTAACTAATATGATGGGATATCATATGAAATTGATGATTTTTGTATTCGACAGATACAACCCCAATATTACAGATGAAGATACTAGTTTGCATACGTAAATTGTATTTTTAGTTACCATAACAACGCAGGAAAAGATTGTCTACCACTAGGTGTAATTGCTTACTAATTTTCACTTTCATTGTATACGTTACATATCACATGACTTCATTATAACAAGTTAAAAGAAATTTCCAATGGTATTCGGGGAAAATAAAATATGTTCAATAAATTGTAAAAGAAAATAAAGAGAAAAAATATATATCTGCTTTTAAAAAAACACACTACTTATCATTTTAGGTGTTTGATTTAAAAATAAAAACTTTGTTGACATTTAGAAAAACGGATTTTTAATAGTAAGTCAGTTGTTCATAATCTTGATTGATAGATCTGCCTGTTTTTGTAACAGATAGTGATATTTCTTGGCCCTAAAAGCTTTCACAAAATTTAATCCTCCTCTTTGATAGAAATGTGACAGTTTTAAGATTTTTATTGAAAATGATCATGATGATTATTTTTCATTTAACAATAGACAGGGAACAAGATAAGTCAGTTTGTCGTGAAACTCAATACATACCTGATCACCTGTTTTTCTGTAAGCTGTTCAGTTCACTTGACATTGAAAGTATCATTTGGATAAATATTGATCTACCTTTTCTCCATAGTAGGAAGAATATGAAGAGTTTTACATATAGATTTTATGTGTATTCATTTCAAGCTTTGTGTATTCAAACAATCAACTTTATACCACCTGCCTGAAATGTATAGACCGAAAATGCACAGCTTTTTAGTGATGCAAGTGATATGTTAACCCTTTCCCTCATATAGACTCATTTTGAATTAAATTTAATTACGAAATCCTCATTTCCAGACCACTGAGGAGCAGCGAACAGCATAAAACCTGATCAGCCTGCGAGTTACTCGCAGGCTGATCTGGTTTTATGCTGTTCGCATAGGTCTTTTCATGGTGTCCTCTATGAGGGAAAGGGTTAATAATACACATTCATCAGTAGTAATGTTTCAGTAATGTCAGTAAAGGGTTAGTCTATTGCATTTTCATATTTGGTATACTGGGTGGAAAACTGTGGTCTATATTGATCATACCATAAAGCGAGAAAACTGCTGGATGTTTAGAATCAACTAAATTGTTATTGTTTCAGTTGTCAGATTTACCCAAATAATTGGTCAGTTTGTTGTTTTATGTGCATTTAATTTATGGATGAAATAGACAGCATGCATTTTAAATTATAATTTACCCCAATTTTTTTAAATATAATTTATTCTAAATATTGTGAACATTTACTTGAAGTATACAGGTCTTTCTTAAGTCTGTTGTGTTCCTTTCTAAAACCTTATGTGGGATGATTATAACAGTTAAACCAGTGATTTTTTTTTACTTCTGCATCCGGGATGCAATGTTTTCACTGGGGATGCAATGTTTTTATTTCAGTGCATCCACTTGATGCATAAAACAGATGCAAACTGCTATTAAAAGTAAAGTAGGATGCATACTTTCCATTTTGGGACTCATAATGTTTTAGCCTAGCGTGTCCTTGCACTCGGTCAGCAGAATTTGTAGAAAAATCAGTGGTTAAACAGTATACAATATATATATAATATAATGATTAATTGGCAAACCAACAAAAGAAAATTCTACAGCAAATAATAGATGTTATTTCAATACTTTTTTTCTTTGTATAAATTATGACAATTCTTTTAAGTGGAAAAACAAAAGCAAAAACAACACAACAACAATATATGCACATAATCTCAACGCTAACCTTTCACCGCTACCTATTCAAGTTACAAAAATGGAATATAGTCACTTTAATCTACTTTTAGAATAGAATAAATTTAAGCATTTTGCTGTGATTTCCATTATGTACATGTAACACAGGTCCTGGTGATGTTCTGTCTCATACCAAGTTCTCACCTGTACCATGTGAGCTATTGATTATTTCTCTCAGGACATTATGAATATGGCCAGGTAAGGGACAAGAATCTACATGAGGCTGCCATGCATTTTTCATGACTTCACAAGATTGATATATGCCTGGCATTTTTGTGCTTCATTTGCTTTACATGACAACCAACTGTCAGTGCCCTGGTTTCAAAGAGCCGTCCCAAGAGGCAAAATAGATCTCCGAAAAGTGCATATTGATTATGGTAGGATTGCATGCTCCTGGGAGGTTTGAACATGGTTGCCTGAGTTATGAAATATTACCAATTCAGAGTTATGTTGCAACAAGTCAAACTGACAGAGACAGGCTGGTATATCTATGTCAGCTGTGTAGGTTTTGATGGCTCCTATCAGGCAAAGTTAAAGATATATGAAGTCAAACCTAAGTGGTTTGTAGATCGAGTTCTTAAATTTCCATAATGATTTTTGGTTGCCTAAAACAATGCCAGTCTGTAACTAAATCTGAGGGTATAAGCCCGACATTAGGATATGCAGATTAGATGTACATGTTTAAGTTTCTTGTTTTATGGAATTGCAATGATATTGGTTAACCCTTTCCCTCATAGAGGAAACCATGAAAAGACCTATGCGAACAACATAAAACCAGATCAGCCTACGAGTAACTCGCAGGCTAATCAGGTTTTATGCTGTTCGCTGCTCCTCAGTGGTCTGGTAATGAGGATTTTGTAATTAAATTTGGTAAGGTTTAACTGTGGTTTTCTGCAGATCAGGCTTTATGTGGTACCTATTGAGTGCGTCAAAATGAGTCTATATGAAGGAGAGGGTTAAAATGAGTCTATATGAGGGAAAGGGTTAAGCACTAAATCAAACTACACTTCTACCCGGTGTATCTGCTTATTTTGCCCCCAGCCTTAAGCTATATAGTAATAATACATGTATCACACTCTGTGCACAGCAAGAGATGAATAATTAATGTTATACACTCATTTCATTTGATTATACTAGAGTAATGGTTTTGATATAACATGGTCGCAATATTTAGTCAGTCACAATTTTGAAAACAATATTTAACAATATTTATATTTACGTGGCTTTATTTATCATCTGATCAGCTCTAAACAGGTATATAACACCAACAATCAAAATGGTTTAAAATATATCTGTTTTGGTGATGTTTGATAATGAAAGAGATATGGTAAACTGATGTTGACATTGAAGACAGATAAATGTACATGTAGGTATTTTCTGTTTAATTTTAGAGCTAATTTTTCACATTATTAGGAGTCAGGGTGATACCATAAGCTAGATGGTAAACATTAGAAAAGATAAGATTACAAATGTGAAGATGACATGTAAAACCTGAGTTGGGAGTAAGTTGTCAACCGAGCATATTCTTCAGTGTGTTGAATATTTGACCCGACAAAACATAGTAGATGTTTTGAAATTACTGATTTGTGACTTTTGTGAATGGATTAGCAGTGGTTTCTCCTGCAGATCAACCGGAAGGGATTAAATCTCTGGACTATCAACATGAATATTCAAGGGTAATGTATACTTGCATAATTATGTAGCTGTCTTAATGTTGCTTTATTATATTTTACAAAATAATGTAGATTTTGGTTGTAATTTGTTATGAAACACATGTAAACTGATTATGAATCCTGTTTTGTTTATGCATTCACTCTTGGAGAATGATATATAAAGTTTATTTTTTGCATTTTTGACATGTCAAGGATGAACCTCAAGTCCTTGTTCAGTCACCAATAATTCAGAAGGACTGAACAAAGTAATAAAACATAGAGTGGCACCTCCATGTGATTAGGATTTAGTGAGTTTCTGATCTTCTGGCAGATATATGTTCTCCTGACTGGCACAGGGTAGTTGAGGGTGTAAAGAAAATTTAATGCAGGGGCACTAGTTTGTGTTGCAGAAAGTGACCTTTGATCAGCATTCAAAACTAGCCTTTAAAGTAATACTCTCTTACTCATTAAATAAGGTCTGAAGCAACCCTATCCACAGATTATATCAGTTTTTTTTTGTATCATTTTAATGTCATCTGCACGACGCCACCCTTATGTTTAGTAGTAGTCTAAGGCACAGTTACTCACCCATCATACAGTTTCATTGCTCTCATCAGGGTTTTATGGACTGAATTCTGAGTATTATGGGTTTATAATAGGACTTAATTTCATTTTATATTAGGACTTAATGCCATATTATGCCATATTAATGATTGGTTTTGGGCAGATTGCCTGTAAAAATGAAAGACCCAATTTACATAATTAGGATAGCAACTTGAGTAAGACATATCACCCTGTTGTGAGATGTTTCAGGAGAGGGAGTGCGTTGCTTGGCCAACTCCCATTATATTGTAATAATGTTTACACAAGTGATACATGTTATGTAGGGATCAGAAAGTATTTAACAGTTTATCATTTAATCCATAACCTCATAATGACTCGATATGGCGCACTGGCAAACAGAGCAGACCAGATCGGACAGCTCTTTCCAGGAGTTTATCTGCTCATTATACAATTCCACACAATTATACAATTCCACACAATATGCATCGCAAAGAAAAAAAAAAGTTTCATAATATGCTAGTCCACATTTGGGTACCCTTAATTTGTGATATCATTCTACTTTCGGTTTGGCTATATCCCCTATGGCAGAAGCGTGACAACCAGTACCAAAAATAGCGTATCACAGAGCGGCTCATTGATTGGACTACATGATATGCCATTTAAAGTTTGGTCAAGTCATAAATTTGTGCATGAATATTCATGAGGCAATAGGTGAAATATATCACTTTAGCTACCCCTGGGCACCCATCTACCAATAACAGTTTATTTAGTTTATTGTTCTGTCTCTGCATGCAATGTTAAATATGCAAGATAATATGTGAGTTAAAGAAAAGTGTCAGTTACTCATTCTGATAGAATGTGATATTTTGTTGTTCATGATGAGGAATATGCAAGGAATCTCTCAGCCATAGAAGGAACTAAAGTCATACTCTATACCAGGAAACTTTAGCGTCAAGAAACTTTTGTGTTTTTATGCGTCCAGGCATATATATATATATATATATATATATATATATACAGTTCAAATGAATACATTGGAAAACGGCTGATGAGATTATACTGAAATTAATAGTTTCTTCATAGGTATTGTGCATTAATCATCTTTCAAATCTTTCTTTTAGGTTCAAGTGGCACATCCTTGCAGCAAATAACCTGTTGTCTTCAATTATAATAACTATTCCCCTCCAGCAAAGGCAGTGTTGCAACTCACAATCCATCAATAAAATATAAGTGTCAATTTGTATTCATTAAATGTTTTATATGAAAATTAAAAGATGAAACTTGACAGAAAATCTTATTTAATGAAAGAATTAATGAGTCACCATTTATTAGAAAATGAGCACCTGGATACTTGTGTCACAGGAAAAATCAAATAAGTTGATACAAATATATATGAAAATAATAACACAATTTAAAGGAAAAAATGCCCCGAATTTTCATTTCAATGCATAGTGATGGTGTTTTTTGTTAATTGCTTGCGTTTTTAGCTCACCTGAGCACAACATGCTCATTGTGAGCTATTGGGATAGCCTTTTGTCCGTCATCCGTCTTCCGTGCATGTGTCTGGTGTCAACAATTTCCTTTAAACAACATCTCCTCCTAAAGCACTGAATGGATTTTGACCAAATTTCACAGGATTGATCCTTATGATGCCCTCTATCAAATTTTTTCAAATTGTTATGATTGGTTGAAAAAGTAGGTCACAGGGGCTAAAAATAGATTTTAAAAATGCAATCTTTGAAAATCTTCTTTAAAACTGCCAAGCCTAGAGCTTAGATTCTTGGTGTGTAGCATTGCCTTGTGCACCTCTACCAAGCTTGTTCAAAGCATGACCCTGGGATCAAAAAAGGCTCCACCCCAGGGATCACTTTATTTTACATAGGCTTATATAGGAAAATCTTCTTGTCAGAAACCACAAGACCTGGTGTTTAGATATATGGTGTGTAAAATGGTGTTATTGACATTTACCTTATTGTTCAAATCATGGCCCTGGGGTCAGAATTGGCCCTGCCCCAGGGGTAACTTGATTTTACATAGACTTAAAAAAGGAAAACTAGAAAAACAAAACCCAGTGAACTGTTCAGGGGCCCCGCCCCAGACATAGGCTTATATAGGAAAACTAGAAAAATCTAATTGTCAGAAACCACAAAGCCAGGAGTTTCGATATTTTGTGTATAACATGGCCTTATATACATCTATCAAGTTTAGATATATGGTGTGTTACATGGCCGTATAGACATCTGCCATGTTTGCTCAAATCATGGCCCTGGGATCAAAACTGGCTTCACTCTAGGTGTCACATGTTTTTACATAGATTTATATCCTTTGCACACATGTAGCGTATTGAAACGGGTAAAAAAATTGCTGCCTCAGAAAAGAGCCAATCTTTACAGTGAATGCCTGTAGCGTATTGAAACAAGTAATAAAATTGTTGCCTCAGAAACAGGCCAATCTTTACAGTGAATGCCTTTAAGTTTTTCTCTCCTCAAAACCTGACCCTATTTTATCGCAGGAAGCCTGAATATTACTAATTTTAGAAAAATAATAGCGAAATTGATGTATTTAATTTAAAAGTTTTATTAAAATGATTAAAATGTAATTGATATGGGTTATATAAGCATTTCCATTTTTTATTTTCTGAAGATATAGGATATATTGATTTTAATAACGTACATTTGCAAATTTTAATCAAAAATTCAAATTACCTGAAATTTTTAAATTGAATTAAATCACTTTTAGCAAGATTGAATTTTTTATTATTGGTTAAATATTAAAATAAATTTAAATTTTTTTTTTAAATTTTAACAATAACTGATTATTTAACTTATTTTTAACCATTTTTAGCATTAATTTTATTTTATGTTATACAAAATATAAAACATTCATAAGCGTTCTGTATGGTGCATTATAGCCTCTACATACATTTTCATTTTCAGAGAATTGCTATAAAAATGGGCCCGTTTCTGAGGCAATGTTTTTTTTTACTCGTTTCAATATGCAACATGCATTCATTGTAAAGATTGGCCAGGTGCTCAAAGGATATAGGAGTCTTTAAAAGATCTTGTCAGAAACCACAAGATTGTTGGTTTAGATATTTGGTATGTAACATTGCCTTGTGGACCTGAACCAAGTTTCAAATCATGGCTATTGGGTATAAATTGGTAATGCCCTAGGGGTCACCTGATTTTATAGCTATGACCAACAAAATTTGGACTACAGGTACAGTCTTTAACACATAATATAAGCTTTGCCTCACTTGCGCATAAAATTCCAACCAAGTACTGCCATAACATATGCCAACTCAAATTCTTTAGTATGGAAAAGACTGATTGTTTTGTTGGCTGTATGTATCTATATCATGAAAAAGAATATAACCTGTACCTTATGCCCAAGGTAGACAATGCTTAAGGTACACTGTACCTTATGCCGAGATCACAAATTGTCTATGTACACAGTTAATGTATGTTCAATCAACTGAAGCCACACTGCACTGGGTGATAATTGTGCATGACACAAAGTGGAAGTGGGATAGGGATGGTAGGTGCTGAGGTTCAAAATGTATTGCATGATGTCAAGAGCTGAAAAATATTCCTATATTTAGATAACTAATGGGTTCTTTGATGTCCCAGTTTAGAAATGCCCACCCATGAACCCTGGTAATTGCCAGTCAGTGTAAACCAGAATCTTTCGATAATAGGATTGAATACTGAGCATGTATTCATGTGTCGTACTAGTGATATTCATGTTGTTCGAGGGTTGTCTCTAAGGCCACATACACAGTGTTACTGTGGTAGCAATTGATGATGCAGGATCACTTATGGAAAAGAAAATGTAATTTTCGGTATTTGAGTCAAACGATTTAGACGAAAAATTGATTTCACTTGCTAAAATAGTCTCAGATTTTATATTTGTGTACAAGCTGCTCTTACATTGCATATATACCATGGCATTTAATAATTCTACTTTAGGATCAATTTGACACTTTTTTCTTTGATTTAAATTTTTATTATATTCTTTGCATAGAGAGATTTAAAATTGAGAATTTTTTATATTTTCAGTGGTTTAATAATTCATTGTCCTTTGAAATAGAATAGCCTTTAACCCTTTCCCTCATAGAGGAAACCATGAAAAGACCTATGCGAACAACATAAAACCAGATCAGCCTGTGAGTAACTCGCAGGCTGATCAGGTTTTATGCTGTTTGCTGCTCCTCAGTGGTCTGGAAATGAGGATTTTGTAATTAAATTTGGTAAGGTTTAACTGTGGTTTTCTGCAGATCAGGCTTTATGTGGTACCTATTGAGTGCGTCAAAATGAGTCTATATGAGGGAAAGGGTTAAATTGGGGCTTTTTTATGTAAATGTTTCTTGGAGACTGTAATTATGATATATGATAAATGTGGTCCCAGTAAACTATTTAGAGTCATTGTAACTCAGTATTACACATTGATCTGGATAAAGTATGTTTGTGTTGTTTGTTTGAATATTGCTACCTTTAGATTTGCAGCATCAATCAGACCTTGCTTTAGTAATATGCCTGGTGCTAATGAGTGCATGGTTGAAATGTACCATCGAACTGAATCAAATGGTATCAAAGTAGGGTATGATACACCATTAATACAGGGGAAAATTAATTCCATTCTGAAGAGGGTCAGTATTGACAGGGATTTCCAGGATGCAGGATTCCGGCACCCCTGACACACTTTCCATGGACGCATAAAAGTTTGGGTTTGTGTATCTCTGATATCATTAAATGCAAGCAGATTTAACATGATAACTTTTAGCTCCACGATGTACTGGTTCCTGTTTTTAAATCCATAACAAGCACATCCCAGTTATGTAGATAGGTTAAGGTACTGTCCTGGGTTTAAGTACTGGTAACAGTTGCAAATGTTAACATCTGTATCCCTGTTGTATCAATGAATGCAAGCAGGGAACCAACTTCCTAGCACTTGCAAGTGTTATCCTTAACTTAGTTATGATGTTGGAACGTCTTGTGGCTAAAGTTCGGGGCCACCAATGTTACGACTGAATGCAAGTAGGCAGGTTACCATAATTGCAGGTTACATAGATTACAAAGATTAATTTTCTACGGGCGTTAGACTTTGGGGGGTCAAGGTCATTTGAAAATCAAGGTCACCTGGCGGGTAGAGCTCATCAAGGTGCATACACCTGTGAATTTTGGAGGCTGTAGGTGGAAGGACTTCCGCGTTATGGTCAAGTTTTGTGACAAACAGACAGACATGCCCCTCAACCTATCGATACGGGGGACATAAAAATCCAATACATTTCTTCTTAACCTCATTACCTCATGGCCTTTCATGGAGATAACCATGGTTTTCTAATGTTTAATTAGGGTACCTGGGTTATCTTGGTAGAGGTTAAGTGGTCCAAGACTTTAAATGAAACCATTACAGGTACTTTACCTTTAAAGTATTGTGTTATATATCATCTTGACATTAAATATTTTCTTATAAGCTGAGAAATCTTTATCCTAATAATATGTTCAGACACCAGACAGAATATACCCATCATCAGATACCTAAACTGTATATTTTCTGTAAATAAAGCAATAATGTAGCAGAGGCATTCCCTTATTGCTCTAGTTAGGCAGAAAATAAGCACACTTTTATCTTTGTTTATAGTTTAGATTAATGCTTCATTTGTTTTTGTTTTAACAAGGCCAAACATGTAAATATAGAAAAGAAATGAAGGAAATTTCTCAGCAATGTACAGAACAAAGGACACAGCACATAAAAAGTACAATTCTCTGGGGTTTGGATTTTACTGCTATACTGTGTCTTACATATTATTACTTCTTCAAGTCATAAAAGTTGTTGTTTTATTATCAGGGATACAGACCCTGAGTAAACTTGACTAATTTCGTGGCAAGAAAACAGAATAACCATTAACTGTACAGAGAATTGGCATTTTAGTGCACACTTTCCCTTCCAGAGAGAAGTACATTAGTACATTGGCCAAATGTTACTGTCCTTCAGCTCACTGTGATTGGCAAACTTTTTTTTTTTTTGTGTCGTTTTTTTTTAGGTCAGATAATGCCAAATAGGAGATCTGTTGAGTGAAAGGTCTCAAATAATTACAACATTGAGTGTTTGATAAATCAATTCTTACAAAACCAACAAGATATTTTTTCCAATTATTCTAAATATTCTTTAATGGTTTCTTGATCAAAGCAATGAAAAATAAGTATAGGTCAGCAAGTTTCTTTTTGAGCTACTGAGCTGTTTCTATGGTAACTGCCTAATGCTGAACAAGAAAACAAAGTTTAAAATTATTAAATATACTTAATTCATTTCAAATCAAATAAATTATTTGAAAAGGAAATGTTATAAATATAAACAGTTGTCATTTACTGGTGAAACACCCTCTAAGCATATTTATACTGACATTGTGACAACTTATATACAAGAAGAAATGTGATACAGAGTATCACTGCGGGCCCACAAACAAAGCTGACAGACATGTAGGTATTTTTATGTATATTTCCAAATTTTCTTTTGCACAGCTTTCGAAAGCTGTATATCGCACAAACTGTTCATGCGCCTTGTTCTTCTACCAGTCTTAATGGTGAAGAAAACCCATGCAAGCAAAAATTGCTCTATAAAAGATCGATGCCTTGAACTAAATTGATTCATCAATCATTTCAGAAATATAAACTGAATATTTTATTTTCACAAACTAAAAATCACACACAACTTCAAATAATAAGTTATTTCTTTCAAAAGAAAAGACAAAAGAAATCTGCATTTTTAAAAATAAAAAACTAACTGCAATTCTTATACTGAATATTTTATTTATAAAAATCTTACACTTAAAATATGCAATAAGTAATTAATTCTAATATATATATACAAAAATAATAAAGAGGCAGTTAAATTTTAAAGTTAGAGATAAGCCGACTACTTTTTAGCTCACATGAGCACAACGTGCTCAAGGTGAGCTTTTCTGATCGCCTTTTGTCCGGCGTCCGTCGTCCGTGCGTGCGTGCGTCCGTGCGTCCGGCGTCAACAATTGCTTCAAACAACATCTCCTCCTAAACGGCTTGGCCAATTTGAAAAATATTTTGCAGGAATGTTCCTTGGATGAAGCTCTACTAAAGTTGTATAAATGGTTCTGGTCCATCGCATAATTAGGTCACAGGAGCTAAAAATAGATTTTAAAAATGAAAATTTAAAAAAATCTTCTTCTCTGAAACCACAAGGCCTAGTCTTTTGATTTTTGGTATGTAGCATGATCTTATGACTCTCTACCAGGATTGTACAAATTATACCTGTCAAAATCTTATTTCACATAGGCTAAGGAAAAATTAAAAAAGGGAAAGGGGGGTCTTTTATGGTTTTATAGAAAAATTAAAAAATCTTCTTCTATGAATCCATAAGGCCTAGAGCTTAGATATTTGGTATGTAGCATCATCTTATGGGCCACTACCAAGATTGTACAAATCATAGCCCTATGGTGATAAATGACCCCGCACCAGGGGTCACTTGTTTTACATAGAGTTATATAGGAAAATCTTAAAAAATCTTCTTCTATGAATGCATAAGGCCTAGAGCTTAGATATTTGGTATGTAGCATCATCTTATGGGCCACTACCAAGATTGTACAAATCATAGCCCTATGGTGATAAATGACCCCGCACCAGGGGTCACTTGTTTTACATAGAGTTATATAGGAAAATCTTAAAAAATCTTCTTCTATGAATCCATAAGGCCTAGAGCTTAGATATTTGGTATGTAGCATCATCTAATGGTTCATTACAAAGATTTTCAAAGTCTTGGCCCTACGGTGATAAATGACCCTGCGCCCAAGTCTTCTCTGAAACCATATGGCCCATTGCTTAGGTATTTGGTGTGTAGTATTGTCAGGGGTAAAATGTTTTAGATTAAGTTATATCAGAATCCTTGTCTGTTTAAAAACCTTGACATCAGTTGAAGCAATGGTACTCAGGTGAGCGATTCAGGGCCATCATGGCCCTCTTGTTGTAAATACAGTACAATCTTGCATAAAGGACCATTTAATTAAGTTAACCCTTTCCCTCATATAGACTCATTTTGACGCACTCAGTAGGTATCACATAAAGCTTGATCTGCAGAAAACCACAGTTAAACCTTAACAAATTTAATTACAAAATCCTCATTACCAGACCACTGAGGAGCAGCGAACAGCATAAAACCTGATCAGCCTGCGAGTTACTCGCAGGTTGATCTGGTTTTATGCTGTTCGCATAGGTCTTTTCATGGTGTCCTCTATGAGGGAAAGGGTTAAACAGAGAGGTTGATTGGGCAGATGAGTAAAATGGCTGCTAAATGTAGGATAATTTAATTATTTTAGCAATACACCAATCATTCATCTGTGTTTTAACTACTATATGGTCTGTACTAAAAAATGTATTGATAAATTAAGATAAAATGGTTGATCTGTACTAAAAAATTTGTTGATAAATTATAAATTTAGGAACTGTAAATATGCTAGCCGGTGACAAAAGTAAGGGTGGCAAAAAAATAAGAAAAAGATGAATTGGGGCTTGAACTCATGACTTTTGGCCTACTAGACTGAACTAAGTCTTTACCACCTGCACCATGGTGGCATTTCACAAAGTGTGCCAGCTCTGTTACTGGTAAGTGTTTAGTTTTTCTTGTTTAAATAGAAAGATTAAATTATTTGAAAATTGAAATTGTAAAGGTTTTCATGTTTAAATAGAAAGATTAAATTGTTTCTTGCAAATTGAAATCATGGAGAAAGAATTGGTTGTGATGGACATAAAAAAATAGTGGACTGTGACCAAAGACTGTGTCTCGAATTTACGTGTTAAAAGAACATCTTTATTTCTATGAAGAATGAGTTGCAAATTCTCCATATACTGCCTCAACACCCCATGTAAAGTATAGCAGGGTCCCCTTTGGGGGCTGGCAATAAACAATTGGGAGTATCCAAAATTCAAAACATTGAGATGATAAACTGTTTCATATGCCCTTTATATAATTATGTTTGTTTATTGCATGCTAATTATTACAGCTGCAAAAAATGTCTTATCAGTTTGTATGTGGTCTCGATACTAAAGCTGTAACCTTTCATCAATATTTCAATACTAGACTTAAAATGTCCAGGATGTGTGTAGCTGTTCTTCGAAGTAAAACCTGGCACGTGTTCATTATGCCAAACTGTATGCAGCCATTTGCTAACAATCAGCTATGAAGCTGTCTTACTGACATACAACACGATGTTAATGCATACCTACAGCATGAGGTACACGTGAAAAGCATGGTATATGGCCCTAAGACAATTTCATTTCAACGGTTGCATAAGGATTTGCATATTGAATGCATGCTTGATGACATGTAGTATCAAGAGGATCTTGTGGTTGTAATGATATGAGCAGCAGTTTTCATCTTTTATTAATACCTTGGGTCTTTGTAAATACTCATCTGTCATGGTTAAGAATTGTAAGGGGAATTGTTATCACAGGCACAACATTGTGCCATGGAGATAGCTTTTGTTGCAGTTTTGATTTTAATGTTGAAGGTCCTAAGTTTGAGTCCAGGTTAGGGGAAGGATTTTACTTTGATATATAATAATTCATGAAGAGAAAAATGTTAATTATTATCAGTGAATATTTTCACTCATTAGCATAACTAGAGATTCCAATGTTTAGATGTATTCCATGATTATAAAGAATACATAAATAATCTGTTTCTGCAAAGCTTACCACTGCAATGCATATGTGGTACTGGTGCAGAACAGCCTGTGACAAGAATTTCTATCGTAATGTAGTTTGCTCAAATATATTGATATACCATATGACATGACATTATATGCTTAAACAGCTGTTTCCAGTTCCATATAACCATCACATATTTTTCTTATATTTAACACGTTACATATAACTTTCAGGCCGAATTACGTCACTCAGGGTCCTGTGTGTGTATTCTATAATTGATACATAGTGTATTGAACTCGAACAGCTGGATTAAATGTGTTTGATGCAACTAACTTTGATCAAAAATATGCATTATTCATATGATGTTGAAAATGTATGAGATATACACACGTTAAATTGTTATTTTCAGTTATTATTTGAAACTATTTTCTTAGTGTTAGATTACAAATAGTAATTCCTTCACAGTCTGTCCATTCATGTTGTTATAATCGCGATTTACTGTCAGTATAATTCAAACAGTAAAATGAGTCTGAACCAGAGGCTTCCTTAATAACATTTTCATGAACTCATTTAGTAAAATTTGATATGAAATAACAATCATGTCAGATCCTATATATATTACACTCTGTTGGTAAAGAAAGTGTGCACCCAGGCTGTGTATTATTTCTATCAGAAACATGTTTTGGCTTAAAGCAGCTTGTTCACAGAATTTGATATTTAACTATATGTGTATAGTACTTCTATCAGTATCCATCTACAGGCACATGGTCACCCAATGCAACCACCTGTGATCATAAAAAGTAGGTGGTTTCCCAATCACAGGTATTAATACAATCACATGCAGATAGTATTGAAACTATATTTAGAGTTATAAAACCTTTCTGTCGACTTTCTATTTTGATTTGCCATTACTTGGCTGATCATAATCACTTTTAGAGAATGCACTAACTTTATATTTTTATATAAATATACGAAATCACTACCCTAAACTGGTGAAGACGCCATGTTGCAGAACGTGTCACATGGTACTGTAAGCATCTGCTTTTGGGAATGCAGTATTCTATATTTAACCGATTTTGTTGGGTTTAAGAAAATAGCTGTCTGGTTTGAGTGCTATCTGAGATAAAGGGTAAAAAAACACATTGACTTCTTAACCCTTTCCCTCATAGAGGATGCCATGAAAAGACCTATGCGAACAGCATAAAACCAGATCAGGTTTTATGCTGTTCGCTGCTCCTCAGTGGTCTGGTAATGAGGATTTTACAATTAAATTTGGTAAGGTTTAACTGTAGTTTTCTGCAGATCAGGCTTTATGTAGTACCTATTGAGTGCGTCAAAATGAGTCTATATGAGGGAAAGGGTTAAAATCGCTTACACATAAAGAACTTGAAGCAAATGTTGTAAATGAGAATGTTACCATTCTATCCCTGTCACATTTATAGATTACCCAAAAGCACTAGAACCTCAGGTTTTATATATTACACATTGGCTGGCAATATGTCTTGGCTTTATGCTGTTCTTGTAATTTCTACGATTTTGACTAAATCAATAATTGTATTGAAGTTACAGTAAAATATTCATTGATATGGCATTTATGTCAGACTCATGTGACTCATTTCACTGCATTGTGTTCTTCTGAAGCCTCTATGTGAACTTTGTAGGACATAAGAGACAAGAAAGAGCATCTCACTGAAGTCATAGTCTGTCGGAGCCTATTAGATATTTACAGATAACTGATATTAGAATTATATGAACGTTTTACCACAAATTCCTACAAGTTAAAATTGGAGTGACTAGGAAATATCAGTTTGCAAGGAATTTGTGAGGAGGGAGTCCTTAAATTAGGCTGCATGCTATGGTGACAATTCATTAACTGATTGTACAGTGTCATGTCTTAATTTTGGGTGAAACAAAGGACTCCTTTCTGACAAACACCAAACTGGCTTGATGATTGGCTGATTGCTTTTGTTTTGCTCTTAAGGCATTGAAAATTTATATGATAAAATAATCAAAGCACTGAAGGCACTGTGTGTCTCAAGTGAAGGCGGGTTTGACGAGCTGCAGATCTGCTGGGTAACTTAATTTTTGCCAGAAACCCGAACTTAAATAAAATAATGAAAGATTGTTGTTTTAAGTTTGCTTCCTTTTGATTTAGATATGCATATTGATATAAATCTTATAAATTGTTGGCAAGAAAAGTAGGAAATGTAAGATTGGCGATGTGCTATAATTGTTAGCAGACCATTGAAGCAAATGGTGTGTTCATCTTTTCTTGAAATAAAAATGACCAAAACCTTTATATTTACTATCTAAAAGCATTTACGAGCCACCTTTGCATCAAAACAAACTACACGTTCCTCTGCATGGTAAAGTGATAATTATGCAACATCATAGAAAAATCAGTTCTTTTGTGCCTTTATGCCACAGAAAATTATTGTTTCCTGTAAAATACTTATTTTTGACACACAATTGGTTTTTCAACACTTTTGCTCAGGCTCAATATACCTGTGTTGTAGAGTTATGTCTAATTGTTAAATCATTTTTACAAAATTGAGAGGTTCTTCAGTTTTCAAAGTAGAGAAATGAATGCTCAGAGAGTTAGTACTATAGTTGTGAGTGACGTCACACACAACTAAAAATATGATCAGCTTTTTTAGAACCTTTTTACATTTTTTCCCTTTTTTTTGTCAGAAATTTCTGATGATTGTTTATTTTGATGTGCAAGCAATTTTCTCAGTAAGCACTTAATTGAGTTGCCTTTGCAAGAGTGTCAGAGGTATTGGTTATATACAGTTTGATAGCATTTAATGAGAATCATGGCCCCTGGCTGGTTATACAAACATAGGAAGAAGCTTTGTTTGCAAGATGTTTTCATGCACATACCACATCAACCACTGATGTCTCTTTTATCTGTTGATTGATTGCTTTAAATAATGATGTATGTTGCCTTTCGGAAAGGTCGTCTTTGCAATTATCATGCAGAATTTACTTTTCTTTTTTTGAATATTTATTAATTATTCATGCATACCAATGAACATAAGTGGGGTATGTAGGAGTTGGTGAGTAATGGTCGAATGGTAATGGTTTGAATATCATTACCGTCTGATACGGATATAATCCTATTTCAATGAAATTTTAATCAGCATTATGTGTGTCCATCAGACACAGTGTTGTCTATACTGATGATGTGCACGTGGCAGCTGCATGGATAAGTGGTCTTCTTAATGAAATTATGTTGACCTTTTCCACCATGATGCAGACCTGATTCAGCATGATGGGCTAATATCTCAATAGTTTCATTATGGTGGACTGCATATTACTAGGTAATGATGCTTGTATAGAAAAAAACTTAAGCTTATGCAATGACAAGGCTGATTAATTTCATGTAAGCTCCATCAGATTATGAAAGATAATGGAGATATGTAATGTCCTAAAAACAAAGTGCAATTTTTGGAATATTGATATACCTCTATGTCAAACATTGCACGAAGGTATATATTGCAGAGTTGTTGATTCCTTATTCTCATTGTTGGGGAAAAAAAAGAAGCAATATTTGTGAAAACTGTATGTAAAGAAATTTTCAGGGCCCCTGAAGAAGGAGTTGAAAAAAAACTATAATATCACACACCCTTGATGACTTGGCAGTTTAAGATGAGTCATTGAAGCTTTATTAAAAATGCTTTTCTATGGTCTCGGACTCAAAAATCACAATTGAATCCTTCATCAAGAACACTAGGCCTATTGTCATGCTTGAGTTGTTGACCCTTGAAATACATCTTTTTTTCTGTATAAAAACTGGAATAAAGATAACTCGAGTCATTTTAGATCAGTGAATTTTTAACAGATTTTGTTAGGTTTTGTGTTAACATAAAAGGAGGAAAAAGTTTATTAATCTATAGGGAACACAACCGTCTTAAAACTTTCAACTTGAAGGAAATCCTGACAAATAAAACACTCACTTGAATCCCATTCTTGTATATGTCATACTTCCAGATATATGCACCTTAGCTCAAAAAAAAAATATTGTTTTTTTTTTGAATTGTGAAATCTGAAATTAATTGAGGTCATAGTATAACTGTAAAAAAATCTGTAAAAGAATAATATAAGACTACATAGGTGATTTTGAGTATGAAATCTCTTGAGTTCGCTGATATCTTTTTTTCACAAGCATCATCCCAGCTTCTGTTGGGTATTCAGTGTTAGGCAAAAAAAGTTCCGTTTCTGGACTCCTGACACCAACCCTCTTTTTTAATGACCGACCCTAAAGTTTTTTACATTTCCTCCTTTAAAAAAAATCCCTTTTTGTACCTTTCGTTTCATGTAAAAAAATAAATAAAAAAAAAATTAAAATCCCGACCTATGACCCTCTTTTTTATTTGCTGGAGACCAGAAACGGAACAATTTTTCTTTTTGGCCTTAGTAAATTGGCATCAGTTACCATATTGTCCAAAAGACTTTTTTCTCACCCAGTGTTTGGCAAAACTGCAGTGTATTATTGCATTATATATGTTGGAAGTTTCCAGGCATGCGATTATGAAGCATTACTCTGTTTCCAGCAGCTTTTATCTTGCAGTATCCCTCAGTGATGTTTTGGAGGAAATGCTCCTGAATATTCCAAAAGAGTGACAGCAATTGAGTCTGCTAGATAAACATGGTCTAATTATTAATTTACTATAAAAATAGTATATCAGATGGAATGCCTTAAAATAATATTTGAACCACTTAGTTTGTCCTCGTAATAAATATAAGGACATAGGACCTGTAATCTTATATGTCTATTTCTATTTTATTTCTTTGTCGATCACTCTGAACCTGATATCTACTCCCATGTTAGACAGGGAACACTCAGAGCAGACTGATTGTCATTTTTGGCATTACTGGCAGGATGATCTGAGTTTATATTGCTGATATATCAGACAGTTGCCAAAACTTCAAAGTATATTGAAAATCCATTATATTACTGTTTCAGAGATACCATCAGTCATTCATCAATGAATAGAGTTAACAGATATAAAATGGATAGAAAATGCAGCCAAAGTTTATCTGGTGACAAGTCATCCCAAGGACTGCTAGAGGTTCTTGTGATTGTTGTATGGAGGATGTGAAACAAACTGTGACTGCACCATTACATATATACTTAGCGCATCTGTGTAAAATATTTCAGTACTCCAAACCGGACCAATCTTTACTGTGAATGCCTATATTGAGTTTGTACAGGATACGTTTTTTTCTCCTTGAGACCCTGAAAATATTCAATTTTAGATGCTTTTAATGTTGCCAAATTAATGCATTTGATTTAAAATTGTTTTATTGAAGTTTAATACTTAAAATATAATTCAATATTCGGATTATATAAGTGTTTCAGTTTGTTTATCAAAATTCTAATAGATGTAGGTTATATTGAACTTAAATCAGAAAAAGTGAATAAAAATGTAAATTTGCATATTTCAATGAAATAATTCTGATTACCATAAATTTCTAAGTTGAATGAAATCACTTGGATTTTTAGCTCACCTGAGCACAATGTGTCAAGGTGACACAGATGTTCCTTAAGTCACTCTGTACCAAGATTGTTCAAACTATTTTGATCCGTTGAAAAACATGGACCCGTTTTCCTTATATGTATATAGTAAAATCTTTAAAAATTTTCTCCTCTAAAAGTACTGGCTGGATTTCAAAATTATTTGGCACAGATGTTTCTAGGTCACTCTTTACCAAGATTGTTCAAATTATTTTATCCTGCATCGAAAAACATGGCCGCCAGGGGGGCTAAGCCCATTTTCCATATATGTATATAGTACAAATTTGAAAAATCTTCTTGTCCTTAAGTACTCACTCGATTTATGGCTGGCAGAGGGCAGAGCCCATTTTCTACAATATCATAAGATATTTGCTGTTTATTTCCTCCCTATAATATCTGGGCCCAGGGCCATCATGGCCCTTTTGTTTATTTTTATTGTTCCTGTTGATATCTTATATATTTAATTAGAGCATCACTATAAACTATTTGAAGAATTCAATAACATTGATTTTTTATTATTGATTATGTTTGATAATTTCATTTTTCATCTTTTTATGCTACATACAGGTTCTCGATATAAAACAAACCACATTAAAACTTGTTATGGTCAATATTAAGAGACAGTAACCATAGAAACTCATTAATACGGCTTAAATATTTCGTAGAATGCCAAACTTGTAACTTGATGCTTTGAACAAGTTGTGTATCTTTTTAGATTTGATCATGAACAGGCTAAAAGAATTCTACCAAATAGAACAAACTTTACCATACCTTACCTGTCACAAGGAGCTTGCCAAACAAGAAATGGACAAGAAACATATTCTGACCATAGGTATTTGACTTGTATGTCCAAAACCCATTTTCTATGTAAAAATACAAACCAACAAATTCATGACTAGCTGGGACTATGATAATGAACTCAACAAATTCATGAGTAGTTGGGTCTATAATGAACTCAATAAATTCATGACTAATTGCGTCTGTGATAATGAACTCAACAAATTCATGACTAGTTGGGTCTCTGATGATGAACTCAACAAATTCATGACTAATTGCATCTATGATATGAACTCAACCACTGCATGACTAATTGCGTCTGTGATAATGAACTCAACAAATTCATGACTAGTTGGGTCTCTGATAATGAACTCAACAAATTCATGACTTAAATTGTGTCTGTGATAATGAACTCAACAAATTCATGACTAGTTGGGTCTGTGATAATGAACTCAACTACTTCATGAAAAATTGGGTCTGTGATATGAACTCAACCACTGCATGACTAATTGTGTCTATGATAATGAACTCAACAAATTCATGACTTGTTGGGTCTGTGATAGTGAACTCAACAAATTCATGACTAGTTGGGTCTATGATAATGAACTCAACAAATTCATGACTAGTTCATACATGCCATATTTTCAGTATGTCTCCCAGGGAGATTTTGAAATTTTCACAGGGAGATTTGGGGTCCAGCCAGGGAGATTTTACGACATATATCGAAGAGACGTTCTTAATAAAAAAAAAAAAATACACATTTGATTACCCCTTCATTAAATTCATTAACAGTTTATATACTGTTTATTGCATTTAATTAAAATACCATATGAAATTTATATGTAAAAATTTTTTTAAATTTAAAAATTCAAATAGAAACTTAACTTTCCACAAGCACTGTTTTACATTAAATGCAACACTAACTTATAACAAATTGGAGAACATGCCATTTACATCAAACACATTTAAATTGATACAGTATCTTTGATTTATTAAATGATTTCTGATCATAAGGTTTTAATTAATGGGGATGAATAAAGATGAAAAGTTAAATCATATTTAATAATACTTTCACCTTCCGTCTGTGTATTCTTTTTTTCTGAATTAAATTGCTTTTAGCTAAAATATTATTTAGCTTAAAATATTTATCGTGTACAGTATGGTGGTATGAAGTGGTTACCCAACTCTTCCGATCATGACATCTCATTATAGTAAATTACTCAGCAGACGATATCCCTTGTTTATCAAGTCATTTTTCGGTGTGAAAATTGCAATTCATTTGCAATTTATCGCTAGCTGAGGTGTACTTTCTATGATGTGTCAATATGATGAGTTTTGTTAAGATTTAAATGATTGGTAAACAGTTGATCTAATTATCATTTATTGTTTACACTTCCGGTAAGTAAGGATTAGCTATTCTCCGGGACCTTTTTTATCCATGATAAGAATTACGTCTTTATTACAGTGTGCCATTCTAACCTTACTCATTCTAGCTTTAATATTGCCTTGACAGCTGCTAATTACCCGACGATAATTGTTTCAACTGATAAGAGTGTCCAGTCTGCTACCTGTCTGAATTATGCAATTTGATTGGATAAGGACGATCACACATTGCTTGTGGCTGTACAGCACACTGGTCAGGATTGATACTAACACATGTTCTTACGTAATCTTCCTAATGCTGTATCATAGCTCGGTAATAAAATGGATTATACTGATTTTAAAGGGAAACCAGTTTGATTTAAGTCAGACCGGGAGATTTTCACCTCCCGGCGGGAGATCGGGAGACAAGTCGAAATCCGATTAATCTCCCGCCGGGAGATATGGCATGTATGCTAGTTGGGTCTATGATAATGAACTCAACTACTTCATGACTAGTTGGGTCTCTGATAATGAACTCAACTACTTCATGACTAGTTGGGTCTGTGATAATGAACTCAACAAATTCATGACTAGTTGGGTCTATGATAATGAACTCAACAAATTCATGACTAGTTAGGTCTGTGATAATGAACTCAACAAATTCATGACTAGTTGGGTCTATGATAATGAACTCAACAAATTCATGACTAGTTGGGTCTGTGATAATGAACTGTCTGCATCATGATGGAGAGCATAGTAATGGATCTTCACTTTATCCTGATTTATGTTCATTAATATGTTTTCATCTAAATATTGCTACCTGTCATTAATCTACTTGCAGATTTCAATTTCATAAATCATTCTTCATATCATTCAAATTGTAATCATGCATTTGCAACATTTGTGCAACCAATTTTTAAGATCCAATAACCAAATGTATTAAAAATATTGTTATAATTTTACACATCATACACAGTTATATTCAGAGAAAAATATCCGTAAATATTCCTGTTAAATTCTTGATTGCTTTCCTGGTTTTTAATTTGAATTCCATCAAAATTACAGGAGACACGAGATCCTCATTCAGATAACTTAAAGCATTCACAAACACATTTTACACTACAGTATATTCAGGTTTCATTTGGCACAGGATGGTCACAGAAATGAAGCCTGTCTGTAAAACTTTTGTTCTGTAATAAATGTTCCTTCCACAACAAAACAGCTATAGAGCCAACTGATTCAATGTTCAATCAGTTGCTAATATCAATTTGGTTTTAGTTTGTAAGGCATCTCTAGGCCAGCAGTGCTTGATTACTAGCTGCAGTTTCCCTTCATGATGATGAACAACCAGCCAAAACCTCCTACTGCCTGACACATTCATATAACTTGTGTGGATGGTCAGGGAAGCCAGAGATTGAGTATTAAGCACTGGGTATCCTGTAAAAAAATGGGTGTCGATAGTTCCAACCGGATAGCGATTAGTTTCATCTGTTGCCAGGGAGATTTTCCTGAGACCTGTGATGGACATATCCATTGCCAGAAAAAAAATGGTCTGTCAGATGATCTTGTGAAGATTTGTCTTGTGCTAGCTCCATGATGAGAATTAGGCTGCCATTATATCCCTCTAGAATGGCTGATGCAAATTATTGTGTTACCATTCGTTATAGATATGTCATTGTGCCGGACAGTAGGTGAAGGGTGCCAGTGATTGTAATCATGCCATTCATCAAGTTATTGTGCTCTGTTTTGGATGACTAGACTTTTCAGGAGTAATTTATTGAGTTACGAGTTAATGGCAAATTGGCCGTGGTCCACAATGGAAATGTCAAACACTTTGTATGTCCCACAGGACAGCATCCTAAAAATGTTTAGCATCCTAGCACTGATTGTTTAATCATTTTAGTCAATTGGCAATATTTGGGCCTATATGTACAAAGCTGTGAAGTCACCTTTGAATACAAATGATAATTCTGCTTCTGCATCTCATATAGATTGTGTAGACAGAATTTAAGGCCTACCTGTACTGGTTTCCATTCATGACAAGGTCAGCTGCTCACTTACCAGGGCTGGATCCAGGAGTTCAGGTTAGGGGGGTGCTATATTAAAGAAATGTAGGCAGTGACAATGCAAGCGGCTTGCTACTTCACCCAAGCCTTAGAAGGATTATTTCTGGTTGGACTGGTGATCAGGGAGAACTCCCACATAAATTTTTTTAGTTTAAAGCTGTGAAATAGTGCATTCTTGTGAATTTTTTGGGGGGTTATGTGTCTATATTTAGGTATAGTCAGGGAATTTTAGAGGGTGCGTGCGCCAGGCAAATATATGTTTTACATAATCAGCATTATTGATTTACATTAGCAACATAAGTGATTTACATGAGCACTATATGTTTTACACAAGCAGAATTAGTGATTTATATGAGCAACATATTATTAAGTCAGACAATCAGTTGAACTTGACATATAGATCAAATGGCAAGGTGAATGGTCTGGTCCTACATGAATATGTATTTGGTAAGGCTCACAAAATTGCAGTAAGTAAGAAACCCCATTCAAAATATGGTAGTCTCAGACTGACTTAATTACCAGTTATTGCGCAGTCTTCTGCATATATGAGGGGTGTTCAAATCTGAATGCAACTAGGTCAATTTTCAGAAGTGTTTAACAAACAATGACAAAAAAATTCTCTCCGTCCTTCAAAATACTCACCACTATGTGATATACAAAATTTTCAGTCTTTTAATCCAATTTTTAAAGGCGTTTTCATAATATTTCTGAAGTATACTGTTCAGACACTGGAAAATAGCTGAACCGAGATTTCTACTTGTTTGATAATTTCTTCCAGCAAGGTGAAATAGGAAAAAATCACAAGGGGAAAGATCTGGCGAATAAGGAGGGTGAGGAACCTCGACAACCTTTCCTGTTTTAGATATTTGCGTACAATGGCTGCTTTGTGTGACGAAGCATTGTATGTAGGGTGTAAAGCCAGCAGCCTTGAATCTTCAGATTTGGTTTCCTTTGCATTTAAAACAATTGAAGTTGATTTTTGTTAGCTCACCTGAGCAAAGTTCAGGGTGAGCTATTGTGATTCCATGAGCGTCCGTCGTCCGTCATGCATTGTGCGGCGTCAACAATTTTTAGTGTTTACACTCTATCACCTTTATTTCTTAAGCAATCATCCTCAAACTTTAAGACAATGTTTATGACCATAATGTCTCAATTGAGTTCGATTATGGCTGAGATCCGTCAATTAGGTCAGGAGTTTTGCCCCTTTTAATATTAAAAAAATTCCATATTTCAAGTTGTTTACATCTAGCATCTTCATCTTCTGAGCAATCATCTTCAAAGTTTATGACAATGCTTATGACCATAATGTCTCAATTGAGTTTGATTTAAGCTGAGATCTGTTGATTAGGTCAGGAATTATGCCCCTTTAAATATAAAAAAATGCCAGATTTCACTTTGATTACACTCTAGCATCTTCATTTTTTTAGCAATCTTTTTTTAAACTTTAAGACAATTTTATGCCCATAATCTCACAATCAGGTTCAATAATAACTGATATTGACTAGTTAATTTAGGAGTTATGCCCTTTTCACCATAAAAAAGCCAGATTTCACTTTTACACTCTAGCATCTTTATTTCTTAAGCAATCATCTTTCTCAGGTGAGCGATCAAGGGCCATGTTGGCCCTCTTGTTTATTTAAATATTGACATATAAATGCATTTACATACAGCTGTTTGCCTTTTAGTTGTATCCCTTCATTCCCACATTCATGTGAAATAGCTATTACCAAGCACTGTTCACAAGCATTGAGTCTGGTTGTTTGGGGTGGTGGGAGAATGGGGTATGTGGGGAGTATCTGTTAGCCTTTGGTTTAAATTACAGTTTTAGTTTTAAATACGGCGGGGGACAAATGACACCTTGATAAATTAAGAGACAAATTTTGAAATATTTGAAGGGTCATTTATGCAATTTAAGGGTCAAAATAGCAATATATATTGTGTGCTGGGGAAAGTCCTGGTATCCTATTACAGTGGAACCTCTCTAAACCACACCCTCTGAAAATCGGAATACTCTCTAAACCGCACGATTTCAAAAGTCCCGACTTTTCCCCTATATATTTCATATTGAAAAATACTCCGTAAACCGGACCCTCCGAATTCCGAATACCGCACGAAAATTTTGGGATATTTAGATAAATTGTGCCTATTTTAACCTCTGTAAACCGCACACAAATTTTCTGTCTGAGAAAAAAAAAACGCATGATTAATTAGAAATTCTGTACTGTAATTATGTGTTTTTGGCCGTAATATGGTTTGAGATTAATCCACTATGTGTTAAAAATACAATTAGCGGTGCTTGTTTACAATGACTGAATTTATCAATTACAGAATACGGTAATAATAGTGTTAATCAAACTTAATGAGTATCAGAAGTGTATGATAATTAAATCAGAGATTAATTTAAAAGAAAACTGTCAACAAACACATCATTTCGTTTCCTTCGTAAATGTTTGATGGTTACTGGACAAAATGAAGTTAAATAAATTGGCTCTTTCTGATGTTAATTCTCTGGAATCCATTTTGTGATAAACTTTAATTGAGTAAATATGACGGCTGAGATATATTCAGGGTTCTTTAACTTCCTTGTCATATATCTTTTAGAGTTTGATAAGGTTACAATAAAAGGTGTATCTAAAAAAAAAATGTCTGAAGAATTTGAAGAATATACATTGAATCCCATACATAAAGCAAAATAAGCACTGAAAGAGCAAAAACCTCTGTAAATCGCACACCTCTGAAAACCGGACATTTTAGCTGGTCCGGGCACCGTGCGGTTTAGAGAGGTTCCACTGTATATGGGTGTGGTTTTTCTTGATATGATGAATGGTTCTTCTGGTTAACACTAGAACATGAAACTGTTAGCCATCAGGTAAAATTCAGTCATGAAGGAAAGGATGGGCTTGTATAAAATCATTGTCACAGCTGTAACTGTATAACTGTTAGAAGAGCATTAAAGTTCAAACAAGGCAACACAAATTCACAGTACTCTATTTTTGTTTTCATCAGGGGTTGCTTAATATTACAATGACGTCTTTGCTTTAAAAAAAAAAAAGATTTAAAAATAATTTTCCCAAGAACTGCTAATTGCTTTTTACCGTAAGTTTTTTCTTCTTTCTATGCTAAAAAAATGTTTCCAATTAATGTGAAAAATAAGTTGCTTCAGTGTTTTATTTTTCATTTCTAAAACAGAATGTGACTGAGTTGCCCCCTTCCTTGTGCTTTTGGAAAAAAAAAAGTTTCTCTAGGAAATGGTAATTGCTTCATGAGATATTTATAAAAACACCAGTGTTTTTCAGAGCTGATATATGTTGATCCCTGCATTAACACACAAATAGCATGAAACAGCTGCTGGTTTCTGAGTACTCATGTAGATTATATCCTATGGAAATTGATTTTCCCTCTAAATGACAGAGTGATATGTCACATCAAATATTAATTGATTGGTCAAAGAATGGATGCCAGATATTTTTCTCATGATGCTGATACCTTGTTTACTACAGTTTCAAAATGCAGCAATTAAAGGAATGCTAATGAGGACAAATGTTTAAGGGGGGGGGGGGAATAAAAAAAGATTCTGATTGGCACCCTGCAGTTGATCAGATTCCATCAGCTTGATTGCAGTGTGTGATTTTAATAATTATTATGGTCTGTTCCAATTTCTCAAGAGATTTCTACATCATATTGTTTTTCTGAGCTCTGATTTGTATGACATTATTGTACTCTGATTCTTTTTTCTATGATAAAATGAGAGTACTATTTCTTATGTATTGCAGCATTTTCTGTTATTTCTTTTATAATTACTTTAAATCTTCTATTTCATGCATTTCATCATACCTATATATGTGTTTACTCAAAAGGTAAATTGAATTATGTTAAAGCATTGGCCTTCTGTCTGTCTGCCCTTTTGTAAAATGTTATGCACGCAATAATTTTAATACATAGTTTTGGCAGGGTTTTAATAACATCTCATATAAAAGATATCAGTATGAAGTATAGACTTGCTTAAAACATTTTCCTTGTCAGTAAGATAAACCATTGCAGAGTTGTTGACCCTTGAGATCACTAAAATGGCAATGTAAGTATTTAGAGTTTGGTTTTGGAGTCTACTTTTAATGTTGGTGGGGATAAGCCTTTGAGGAGTTATTAGCCCTTGAGTTTAGACAAAATAACTGCACACTATTGTAATTTATACATGTATATGAAGTTTATACATACAATTTATTCTGTAGTTTTGAAGAGATAAATGAGACTGTGGACATGGTCAGATTGATTTGTAGATGAAGATAAATTCCTACACAATTATCAGTCAAGAGGACCTTTGCAGAGTTATTGGCCTTGAAATGTAGACAAAAATCATTAAGGACATTGTAAGTATATAGAGTTTCCAAAATAAATTGAGGCATTTTGATAAACTTAATAAGTATGATCAACATTAACCCTGGCAAACTGAGTATCATGTTTTTCTGATATAATGTTTTTATCCCCTTAATCATGTTGGCTAATCATGCTACATGAACATGTTAGACTATCAATACATGTTCTGGAAGTCTGATAAATAAATCATAACTGCCCTAAGTCTGCAATGTTAAAAAGCATTGCAACATGTCGAGGTTTAACATTTTTTTTAAATCAATTTCAAAATATCTTTGACAGATGATTTATGATCATTTTGTTACCCCTTGGTGTAAATAATTTATCCGATATGCTATAACTTTGTGATTCGTAAGTTATTGTTTAGTTGCAAAAAAAAAATTTGACATCATATTTTGGTAATATTGAATTATTGTTCATTTAACTGTACTACCTTAAACTATAGATTTTTTTTTATTGAAATGTGAATTTTCCATATATTAGAAGTCATGATTTTTGGATTTAATGATTATGAAAAATTATAACTGTTAATCATGTACCCCGACCACTGTAGCTGTTATGTTCACAAAGATATGTTTTAATATGCTTGAATATGTTTTACTTTTAGATAATTATGTTTAAACATGGTCTAAAGCCCCCGCGGGGGCATGGGGTTCATTCGAACATAGCGCTTGTTTACCATCTATTTTTCTGATTATGTTTGCAATATAATAAACATATATTTTTGTTATATTGAATATTATTAATTTACCTAAACAAAGTACATGTGTATATAAAATGAAATAAAAAAAACCCCATACATTATATTATGTAAGATTTGCTTCCACATATTCAAATAATCTTATAAAATGCAAGCAAGAGAAATAGGGAGAGTAAGAGTGGCGGTATGCTTTTTATTAGCAATCCATAGAGATGAAATTAATGACATGTTCATCCTTTCTTTTAATGACCGTGTTCAAGCAAGGATAAAGTGGGTTTATAACATTCCAGGGTTTATTGGCAACACTTAGAAATTTGAGCTTCATTTATTAAATTTACCTTGATAAACAATAGAAATGTGACATCATCACATTAAGAACCCTTTTCTCTCTGTGCTATCAGCCCTTTAATTTAACATGTTGTGATCATGAAAGTTTTAACAAGAGGGTAGTTGTGGGTAACATGTTACAAATTATAGATATATAGAAGGTCCATCTCCAGTGAAGGCACATCTTGTTTCAGTACTTATATGACTTTTTGTGTTGCCCTTTTTCTAATATTTTAAGAGGCAATATTAGGCACATATTTACTTACTTCAACATACTGTGATAGCTATTTGCTTAATTACTTCAACATACTCTGATAACTATTTGCTTAATTACTTCAACATACTGTGATAACTATTTGCTTAATTACTTCAACATAGTCTGATAACTATTTGCTTAATTACTTCAACATACTCTGATAACTATTTGCTTAATTACTTCAACATACTCTGATAACTATTTACTTAATTACTTTAAGTTCATCAAGATGGTTCATTATACCCCCAGGGGCTACATTGGAGTCAGTCTGTTAGTTGTGGGTTGGTCAGTCAGTCGGTCAGTTTGTAGAAAAGATTTGTCTTACCTTTTCAGCTTTACAAGACTAATGAGTACCAAGACAAGTTGCACATATAGTTGGCATGTCATGAGCGGCTCGATTTTAAATGAGTTATGGCTCTTTGTTATATATATTGAATACATTTTGTCTGAACTATTTCTCAGCTTGGCTTAATTTCATTTAACGGCATAACAATTATAAGTACCAAGCCTAGTTGTGCATAGTCTTGCTTCAATTTTCACAGAGTTGTGCCCCCTTATTATATTTCTTGAGTATATTTTATCTGCTCTGTTAGTAGCGACTGTTGAAATCTCCCAGTTTGTTCCTCACTAAACAATCTCTGCAATGGGCTCAAGAAAGTTGTCAAAATAAACGCTTATTATTCGCCAATTGAGGTGTATTTTAAGGATCTGAAAGTATGGATACATTGAAAAAAAATATTTTTTTTGAATCATTATAAAATGTATGGAAATAATATTTTTTGGGAACTATTTTCCTGTTTGTTACACAGATGGGAACAACAATGTCAACAACGGTCTGAATAATCACAGTCACAGTCTTTATTTATGCACAATTTAGAACTACTTTCTGAGCTCACCAAAGAGGTGAATGTCATGTAACACAATGTGTAAGAGAGTGCTACTATTGGTCAGATTTTTACTTAACCACAGCATTTATAATAACCATTGCTAGTTGTACATACCTTTTGTATGCCATAATCAGCTTAATTTTAATTATTGCCCTTATACCTTAGGAATATTTTGTGTCTGAAATACATATGTATAATTGTATCAGAGCTCTACCATTTGTGGGTATTCATCATCTTCAATGATAATTCTTTAATATTCAATTTAAAGCAGCTTGTGATTTGAATGGTTTTGAATTTCACTTTTATATAGCAGATGCTGGTCTTGTCTGTTCAGAGTTTTCAATTCATTTCCATTGATATACATGGCCATGGGCTGTGTATATGTCAGCCAGAGGAATTGCATGAGATTCACCCTAGTAATATTATAATCTGGCACTTAAAGACAGGCAAAATTTGTGTCTGGGGGTTAGAACAGTCATGATTCATTCATCCATTGCTTCATCTTTTTTCTGTGAATTGAATTAAAATGTCACAATACCATAAGTTACCATTTGTAAAATCTTTGTGGCCGTTAAAGCTGCTTAATGGTCTTTTATGTAATGTTTTTTTTCCATATTGGATTATGTCTCAAAAGAAACATGCGATTTTGTTATAATTCTGAGTGTGCTGAACATTTAAATGTTAATATCAGTCTGTTAACACATATTGATTACTATTTACGTAAACAAATCTGACCTTGACACCAAACATTTATGTAAAAAATACAACATTATTTAAAAGACAATTATTGACATCCAAGTTCTTTGTGATTCAGTAATATGTCATGTTGTGTTGAGACATGCTTGTTTTAGATACCAAACAAATGACAACTAGACAGTTATTCAGACAGTGTTCTGTCAAATATCAGACATTTTAACTGATAATTACCAATAGTTTGGCATTTACACTAACGTCTCCTCCCAGACCATGTTATTTAGTTCTGCCTCTGATACTTGATCTGACAGTACGGGATTCCAAGGTGCTTGGGGCCAATGTTGAAAGGGCACACACAGCACCAGAGGCAATTAATCATACAGACTGGACTTAACCATAGGGAGATATCAAGTTTCTTTCTATTTACCATATTTTATTCATTAACAAAGGTATAGGTTGGTGAGAATTGGAAGACAATTCATTGTTTTGAGAAATACAATAGACCACACTATATTAGAAGGTAATGCCATAAATGTTTAAGTGTTTATGCATAAAGACTTTAAATAAGAAAGCTAGGGAGGTAATTTGATGTTAGGAAACAAATAGAAATTTGCAGTGCCATAGCCAGTATACAAACAGGAAGCCTTTGATAGCAGAAAATTTTACCAAGTTTAAATTGAGCTTTCAAAGCTGTAAGTCTTATTCTGGAGTCCCAGGATATTTGTAAGATGTCACTAAATGGATTTGTTTCCATAAATCCTGATCAATGGAATTTAACAATCCTGATATAAAATGATTAGCTATGTCAATTTATTTCTTCCCATCATGCATCTAGAAAGTTAAGGGATTGCCTCTTTTATAAGCATTTTAAGCTTGAAGTCACGCTGATGAAGTGCAGCAGCTATTAATTTTAATTCATCTTAAGAGACTTGAGAAACCCTTAACTCTATAGATATTGCTTTAGTTTAGATCTATGAATTTAAAAATATCCAAGAATTTAAAAATACATTTCTTTGAGATTAGTGCCAGCCTTCCATATTAAATGATTAAATTACTTGCAATTAGATGCCAATTTTACAGTCTGCAGTGAATTTGTCTTACTTTTATGTAAGACTTTGGGGGCATAATATTCAAATTGGTTGAACACTTTTGCTATAAATAAATCTGCTTGATGTATAATTGAAAGATGTTAATACTGCTTATCTTTAGAGCAATTACAGAAAAGGTTCAAATTTGAACTAAATTTTGATATTTTTAGCTCGACTATTCGAAGAATATGAGAGCTATTGTAGTCGCCATGGCGTTGAAGTTTTGCATGCAAGTTACTATCAACGTTATATCTCAATAACCATTTATGGTATTGACTTGAAAGTTTATAAATACGTTAAGGGGCATCAGACAACCAAGGTAGATAACTCTTGACTGAATTTAATATGAATTATGGCCCCTTTTTAACTTAGAAATTTTGGTTAAAGTTTTGCATGCTATAGAAAATTTGGTTAAAGTTTTGTGTGCAAACTACTATCTAGTTTGTATCTCAATAACCATTCATGGTATTGACTTGAAAGTTTATGAATATGTTTAGGGGCATCAGACAACCAAGGTAGATAACTCTTGATGGAATATATTACAAATTATGTCCCCTTTTTAACTTAGAAATTTTGGTTAAAGTTTTGCATGCAAGGTAATTTCATGCTAATATCTCAGTATCCAGGCATGGGATTAATTTGAAACATCTTTAATATGGTTAGGGATATCATACTTTCATGGTAGATAACTTTTGATGGAATATATTACAAATTATTGCCCTTTTTAACTTAGAAATTTTGGTTAAAGTTTTGCATGCAAGTTACTTTCATGCTAATATCTCAGTATCCAGGCATGCAATTGAATTTAAACATCTTAAATATGTTTAGGAGTATCATACTATCAAGGTAGATAACTTTTGATGGAATATATTTCAAGTTATGGCCCCTTTTTAGCTCACATGAGCACAACGTGCTCAAGGTGAGCTTTTCTGATCGCCTTTTGTCCGGCGTCCGTCGTCTGTGCGTGCGTGCGTGCGTGCGTGCGTCCGGCGTCAACAATTGCTTCAAACAACATCTCCTCCTAAACGGCTTGGCCAATTTGAAAAATATTTTGCAGGAATGTTCCTTGGATGAAGCTCTACTAAAGTTGTATAAATGGTTCTGGTCCATTGCATAATTAGGTCACAGGAGCTAAAAATAGATTTTAAAAATGAAAATTTAAAAAATCTTCTTCTCTGAAACCACAAGGCCTAGCCTTTTGATTTTTGGTATGTAGCATGATCTTATGACTCTCTACCAGGATTGTACAAATTATGACCCTGGGGTCAAAATTGGCCCCGCCCCAGGGGTCACTTGATTTCACATAGGCTAATATAGGAAAAACTTGAAAAAATCTTCTTCTCCATCATCTTATGGGCCACTACCAAGATTGTACAAATCATAGCCCTATGGTGATAAATGACCCCGCACCAGGGGTCACTTGTTTTACATAGAGTTATATAGAAAAATCTTAAAAAATCTTCTTCTATGAATCCATAAGGCCTAGAGCTTAGATATTTGGTATGTAGCATCATCTTATGGGCCACTACCAAGATTGTACAAATCATAGCCCTATGGTGATAAATGACCCCGCACCAGGGGTCACTTGTTTTACATAGAGTTATATAGGAAAATCTTAAAAAATCTTCTTCTATGAATCCATAAGGCCTAGAGCTTAGATATTTGGTATGAAGCATCATCTTATGGGCCACTACCAAGATTGTACAAATCATAGCCCTATGGTGATAAATGACCCCGCACCAGGGGTCACTTGTTTTACATAGAGTTATATAGGAAAATCTTAAAAAATCTTCTTCATGAATCCATAAGGCCTAGAGCTTAGATATTTGGTATGAGCATCATCTTATGGGCCACTACCAAGATTGTACAAATCATAGCCCTATGGTGATAAATGACCCCGCACCAGGGGTCACTTGTTTTACATAGAGTTATATAGGAAAATCTTAAAAAATCTTCTTCCATGAATGCATAAGGCCTAGAGCTTAGATATTTGGTATGAAGCATCATCTTATGGGCCACTACCAAGATTGTACAAATCATAGCCCTATGGTGATAAATGACCCCCACCAGGGGTCACTTGTTTTACATAGAGTTAAATAGGAAAATCTTAAAAAATCTTCTTCTATGAATCAATAAGGCCTAGAGCTTAGATATTTGGTATGTAGCATCATCTTATGGGCCACTACCAAGATTGTACAAATCATAGCCCTATGGTGATAAATGACCCCACACCAGGGGTCACTTGTTTTACATAGAGTTAAATAGGAAAATCTTAAAAAATCTTCTTCTATGAATCAATAAGGCCTAGAGCTAAGATTTTTGGTATGTAGTAGCATCTAATGGTTCATTACAAAGATTTTCAAAGTCTTGGCCCTACGGTGATAAATGACCCTGCGCCCAAGTCTTCTCTGAAACCATATGGCCCATTGCTTAGATATTTGGTGTGTAGTATTGTCAGGGGTAAAATGTTTTAGATTAAGTTATATCAGAATCCTTGTCTGTTTAAAAACCTTGACATCAGTTGAAGCAATGGTACTCAGGTGAGCGATTCAGGGCCATCATGGCCCTCTTGTTTAACTTAGTTTTGCATGCAAGGTCCAGGCATGGGATTGATTTGAAACATCTTTAATATGTTTAGGGGTATCATACTATAAAGGAAGATAACACGTGATGGAATATATTAAAAATTATGACCCCCTTTTAATTTAGAATTACAGTCGAACCTGCTTACAAAGGCCACCCAAGGGAAATTACAATTTTGGCCTTTGTTAGCAGGTGGCCTTTGTTAGCAGGTGTCATGTTTTGTCTGATGTTCGTGACTGTACATATATGTATGTGGTCATCTCTCTCTCTCTAAGTTCCAATTATGTGCAGAAAGTTATTTATAGGAGGATATACATATTTTAAATAACAAATGTGAAAACATAATAATGTTTAATAATTGATTTCATAAATGAATAACATTTTGAACAACAAACATGTATTTGTCTTGTGTAAGATTTTCACAGCGTTGTTTTGTTACCATGGAGCTTGAAGACAGAAGAATGAATAGGCAGATACGAAACAGAATGAAAGCATAAGAATGTGTATATGTGTTCGTTTGTTGTAGAATATACGTGATAATCATAGAATAATGTGTATTTGTAATGTGAGAATCGATTCTGATCAACCTTCAATCAATAAAGCAAGTGTTTCTGTGTTAAAACCAACTTTCTCATAACGCGAAAACATGTTACACTCTTTACTATGTCTGGCGATAAAATCCGAGTAATCCACAATTTGAGCGTCGGCTATTATACGGTCCTCAATACCTCGTGTATTTTTAACAGAGATAAGGTGCTTTTTTTTTCTCTCTCTAAACTCTTTGAAAACAAAACAAACCAAAAAATTATTTATAATTAATGACAAGACCGCATCTTAAACACGCTTGAAGCACCGCACTTTACACTCAATCATTGTTATCATTTTCCCGGATTAAAAATGAGGAAGACATCTTGCTAATCAATGCCAATTAAGGTCATCCACACCTGACAAACACCACCTGTACGAACAGTAATGGTCACTATGGAAACCATCCTCGCCACCCTCGATGATTACGGTATTGTCTCAAATCTATTGCTCGGCTCTCACCTGACGGTGTTAGCCGTTACGCAACTTCCTGATGGGGCGAGTGGCGCGTGGCCGTTCGTACCAGTGTGGGGTACCAAATGGGGTCAAATATGGTGGCCGTTGGTCGTAGTAAGCAGTTGGTCGCTGATAGCAGGTGTAATATAGAACGAAATTGGTCGGGGGGAATTTGAAGTGGCCGTTGTTAGCAGTTGGTCGCTGCTAGCAGGTGGCCGTTGGACCAGGTTCGACTGTATGGTTAAATATTTGCATTTAAGCTACTATCCAGCTTATATCTCAGAAATTGCTTGCGGAATTGACTAGAAAGTTAAGGCGTGTCTTTAGGGGCATCAGAAAACTTAGAAGGATAACTTTTGGACTGAATTTTATGCAAATTATGACCCTTTTCTAACTTGGATTTTTGATTAAAGTTTTGCATGCAAAGTGTTATTGTGCTTATGTCTCAGTAACTAGGCATGGGATTGATTTTAGACATCATAAAAATATTAAGGGGTATCAGACTATCAAGGTATACCTTTTTTAGCTCACATGAGCACAACGTGCTCAAGGTGAGCTTTTCTGATCGCCTTTTGTCCGGCGTCCGTCGTCTGTGCGTGCGTGCGTGCGTGCGTGCGTCCGGCGTCAACAATTGCTTCAAACAACATCTCCTCCTAAACGGCTTGGCCAATTTGAAAAATATTTTGCAGGAATGTTCCTTGGATGAAGCTCTACTAAAGTTGTATAAATGGTTCTGGTCCATCGCATAATTAGGTCACAGGAGCTAAAAATAGATTTTAAAAATGAAAATTTAAAAAATCTTCTTCTCTGAAACCACAAGGCCTAGCCTTTTGATTTTTGGTATGTAGCATGATCTTATGACTCTCTACCAGGATTGTACAAATTATGACCCTGGGGTCAAAATTGGCCCCGCCCCAGGGGTCACTTGATTTCACATAGGCTAATATAGGAAAAACTTGAAAAAATCTTCTTCTCCGAAACCACAAGGCCTAACCTTTTGATTTTTGGTATGTAGCATCATCTTATGGGCCACTACCAAGATTGTACAAATCATAGCCCTATGGTGATAAATGACCCCGCACCAGGGGTCACTTGTTTTACATAGAGTTATATAGAAAAATCTTAAAAAATCTTCTTCTATGAATCCATAAGGCCTAGAGCTTAGATATTTGGTATGAAGCATCATCTTATGGGCCACTACCAAGATTGTACAAATCATAGCCCTATGGTGATAAATGACCCCGCACCAGGGGTCACTTGTTTTACATAGAGTTATATAGGAAAATCTTAAAAAATCTTCTTCTATGAATCCATAAGGCCTAGAGCTTAGATATTTGGTATGTAGCATCATCTTATGGGCCACTACCAAGATTGTACAAATCATAGCCCTATGGTGATAAATGACCCCACACCAGGGGTCACTTGTTTTACATAGAGTTAAATAGGAAAATCTTAAAAAATCTTCTTCTATGAATCAATAAGGCCTAGAGCTAAGATTTTTGGTATGTAGTAGCATCTAATGGTTCATTACAAAGATTTTCAAAGTCTTGGCCCTACGGTGATAAATGACCCTGCGCCCAAGTCTTCTCTGAAACCATATGTCCCATTGCTTAGATATTTGGTGTGTAGTATTGTCAGGGGTAAAATGTTTTAGATTAAGTTATATCAGAATCCTTGTCTGTTTAAAAACCTTGACATCAGTTGAAGCAATGGTACTCAGGTGAGCGATTCAGGGCCATCATGGCCCTCTTGTTTTTATTTGCCACTATTTAAGACTACCAGTCAAAAACTGTATGAGAGCACAACATATTAGTTTTGATGTATACTGAAAATCCTCCCTGCCTTATTTAACCCTTTCCCTCATACAGACTCATTTTGACGCACTCAATAGGTACCACATAAAGCCTGATCTGCAGAAAACTAAACTCAAACCTAACCAAATTTAATTGTAAAATCCTCATTACCAGACCACTGAGGAGCAGCGAACAGCATAAAACCTGATCAGCCTGCGAGTTACTCGCAGGCTGATCTGGTTTTATGCTGTTCACATAGGTCTTTTCATGGTATCTTCTATGAGGGAAAGGGTTAAAGGTCACTTTTCAATCATTTCATTTAGCATCATGAAATAGATTTTTTAGACTTTACAATTGTGTTTCCATGTTGTAGAAGTTGATGAAGGGATGAATTAGATGTAGAATTGATAAGAATTATTTAGATCAGTCTAAAGTGCATTTTTCATCAATACAGAATAAACACAAAATAGAACCACGTATCATAATTATATTACTTAAAATCATTTGGAAAAATATATTATAAAGTTACATCTATATTGCACTAAATATTGATGTTATATCACAGATAAGTATTCATTACTGTAGTTGATAATAATTATTTATCAACAGACAGTTCAATACATATGTTTGCCATGCTAGCTTGGTAGAGAAGACTAGTGAGCAGGAGTAATCAACAGTGTTTCAGTTCACAGTGTATCCCTCTTACAGTCGTTTGCTTTTTAGTTGTGTGTGACGTCACTACGTTTTCAACCCAGGTTCTCCTAGATTTAAAACCGAATAACCTGTCAATAGTGTAAATATGATCGAACAATTGTATATATCTCTACAATATAAGTATACTAGAATTAAGCAAAAATGCTGAATAAGAGGGCCAAGATGGCCCTAACACGCTCACTTGAGTAAAACTGCCTTCATTTCCTGTACAAGTTACTAAATTATAGCATAGTTGTATTGTATACATAATCCATGAGATCATTTATAATTCTACGAACTAAACAGTGCCTGTGGTCAAAATTTGAAGTCAAACTTGACTGAGATATTATGGCTTTAAACACACAAATTTAAACATTAAAAGGGGCATAACTCCTGGCCTTATAGGCCAATATCAGTAATAATCGAAGTTTGCCAAGAGATTATGGTAATAAACATTGTCATAAAGTTTAAAGATGATTGCTTAAAGAATGAAGATGCTAGAGTGCAAACAAACTGAATGTTGGCATTTTATAATATTAAAAAGGGCATAACTCCTGACCTAACAGTCCGATTTCAGCCATATTCAAACTTGGCCAAGAGATTATACTAATATACATTGTCATAAAGTTTGAAGATGATTGCTTAAGAAATGAAGATGCTAGGGTGCAAACAAACTGAACATTGACACTGACATTTTATAATATTAAAAGGGGCATAACTCCTGACCTTAACAGGCCAATATGAGCCATAATCTAGGCCAAGAGATTATGGTAATATACATTGTCATAAATGTTGAAGATGAAATGAAGATGCTAGAGTGCAAACAAAGTGAAATTTGAAGGGACAGAACTTCTTACCTAATAGGCCGATATCAGCCATAATCAAACTAGGCCAAGATATTATGGTAATAAATATTGTCATAAAGTTTGAAGATGATTGCTTAAGAAATGAAGATGCTAGAGTGCAAACAAACTGAAAATTGACATTTTTTAATATCAAAAGGGGCATAACTCCTTATTGTGGACGACGGATGACGGACATTCTTCGATCCTGTGCTCAGGTGAGCTAAAAATCAATGCTGTGTGAAAAATAAATACTTACAGGCTACAAAAATCGCCTGTGACATGAAAACATTATAGGACTTACTTTTCTATGCTGATGTAACTGCAATTGAATGATGCAACTGTTTTTATCACGTGATCACTCAGATTCTATAGGGTTTAGAAGAAAATAATTGATTTGCTCCTTTTTCTTCTTTTTATATGCCCCAAGGATTGTATTATGTTATACTATCAGTCGTCCGTCCGCCTGTCTGTACGTTAGCAGAACCTTGTGAACGCAACACCTCCTGTGGTTCAAACTTACAATCAATACTTGCCCTTATATATGCAAGTGTGCATGACAGCTGGATTTGGCTCTCACATGAAACTTTCAAGAGTTATGGCCCCTTTCCACTTTTTCCTATGCACAGTTTTATAAGCAGAACCTTTTGAACACAACTCCTCCTCCTTTGGTTCAAACTTACCAAAATACTTGCCCTATGTATATGTGCATGAAGGCTGCATTTTGCCCTCTATTATTTGAAACTTTCAAAAGTAAATGTAGATATCAGCAAACAATGTTGTAGTCAAACATAAATGTTATTTTCATGTCAGCATTTTGTGATACGATAAACAAGAAATATCTTTAAAAAAAATATTCGGCGTAGGATGAAAGAAAAACGAGATTTCCAGTCTTCTAGAACATTCCGAGGAAAAGCGCGCAAAAGACCGACGCACAACAAATTTAGTACGCTCTAGAAATAGTTCAGTATTTTTTCTATGAAATATACTTATTTATAGACGGTAATACAAAATATTATATCTGTAAATAGGCTTGTTTGATAGTTGTTCATATCATTATTGCATATGACAATTATGATATAAAGCGTATTAGTTGTTTTGGTTTTGGCGAATTAATTTTCAATGAGAGCATCTCGGCAGGCTGGAAGAATTCAATATACATAGTAATTAAGGGTTTCATGTCATAACACGGTGGATTCTTTTTGTTGTTTTCCCAATTGGAAAAGGTTTTTAATTAAATTTTTAAAAAAAAAAAAAAAAAATTCAGCTTATAATTATTTACCGCTGTTAGCGTACATTTGATTGGTTTAAGATGCGAGTTGAAATCGAAATTATACAGCTACGCCGAAAAAAAAATGAAAAAAATTCTGCCCTTGATAGACATCATAATTGTACCATATAACGTACAAGGCTTCTTCACATTACAAAACCTTTGGGCGTATTGCAATGCTTTGCGGTGCCCTTTTTTTTCTTTTGCATTGTCAGTTACAATATCCGCTTTTTGTTGTTCAGTGGAAAGCCTTAGAGGAATAAGGCAGAACCTGTTATATGTCAGTATGGTAAAGTGCTTTCAAGTCTCCTGTCTTTCTTGTAAGGAGGTAAGAACTTCCTCGATATCTTTTACAGGAGTGAAAAGAAAATATCTACACAACAGTGTTTGATTATGTTGTGATAATTAGAACACTGTGGCGAATCTTAGATAGATTCTCTGTCATGTCCAAAGTTTTGCCCAGGGGTTTGGCTGGGTCATTTTGTAGATATTCCAAAGAAACTTACGATTATAATTTGTGCTTATATATAGAGGTGTTACCAATGACTCTCTCTCCTTCATTCTGTCCTTATGATGTACAAGAATTTAGTGCTGTTTTCCTACATGCTAATAAAAAGAGTATTAAACTGACTCTTTGTATGCTGCTACACCATGTACTTATTAAGTTCCCTCCATTGACTTGTTGGGCAACCATGACATCTTAGGCCTGGTTCAAGTTGGCTCTCACGTTTAATTTCAAACTTTAATTTATTATGCTTATAATGGGAATTAGTCTTTATAACTTATATTTATCTCTTAGGAACTTTATAGAGTTCATGAAATTATTGTCAAACAGGGTGCCTTTGGGCTTTAAACGATTTTGAGCACATTTGATAAGTTTAACCCTGACAAAGGGAATAAGCATATAAAATTATATGTACATGTTTATACATGCTTTAGAAAAAAAATAACCAGAGTATGCAGTCCATTGTCAGTGCTCTTTTATTTAATCCTTATCATGCTAAATTTCTTCATTTTGGACCGAACCATTTGTTGTTTATGGGATGTGCAGGTTGATATTGGTCTGCATTGATTGCAAAGGCTGTGACAAGTGCCCACAGCAATGTAAGGGTTACAGTTAATTTTTGTCTAAACTTGTTTCATGCTTAGAAGTTGAGAAGACAGATGAATATAAAAAAAAATGAATACTGTTATAGATTTAAGCTCTTTAGTGCTTGAAATTATATTTTGTCCAATGAGATCGTTCAATTTTTCAAAATTTTGTCTCCATTTAATTCATTTAATTGGCATAAACTTATCAATAAACACTATTCTGTTAAATGAGTTGATCAATTTAAAACCAGCCTCAAGCACCTTCGAGTGCGCATGTGTGGTGAGGTGTGTCAAGAGGTGGAGCTTGATGTGTTTACCAATATCACGCATGTGTAATGTGTTACAGGGATTTTTGATGTGGACGCATGAACATTGATAAAAAAAACAAAAAACACAACAACCATAGTGAACAAACATTTACTCACCAGCAATCTGATTTATCCAAATTAACAAAAGAACTCTACCCTTCCACTTAGTTTAGTTCAAACATGTTTTATTGCCGTAAATAATGATGATACAACATTGAAGATTTTACAAAATAAGTAAAAGGGTCTGACCGCAAGTTTTAACAACATTTAAGTATCGGTCACCACTTTAAAGGCACTTGTGTAATTTCAATGTCTACACATGCTAACATAGAAGAGACAATATATAACTAA
>CM037787.1:37680476-37730476 GCA_021229015.1 Solen grandis
CTTCCAGACTTACTTAAATCACAGGTTTTATATCTGTCTTAATCAGGTTACTTCCAGACTTATTTAAATCACAGGTTTTATATCTGTCCTAATCAGGTTACTTCCAGACTTATTTAAATCACAGGTTTTATATCAGTCCTAATCAGGTTACTTCAAGACTTATTTAAATCACAGGTTTTATATCAGTCCTAATCTGGTTACTTCCAGACTTATTTAAATCACAGGTTTTATATCAGTCCTAATCAGGTTACTTCCAGACTTATTTAAATCACAGGTTTTATATCAGTCTTAATCAGGTTACTTTCAGACTTATTTAAATCACAGGTTTTATATCAGTCCTAATCAGGTTACTTTCAGACTTATTTAAATCACAGGTTTTATATCAGTCCTAATCAGGTTACTTCCAGACTTATTTAAATCACAGGTTTTATATCAGTCCTAATCAGGTTACTTCCAGACTTATTTAAATCACAGGTTTTATATCAGTCTTAATCAGGTTACTTCAAGACTTATTTACCCATTGAAAATACCAAAGTACTAGTCCAATCCAGGGGTAAACTTAAAGAGTATCAGCAAGTATAAATTGTACATTATAATTGCTTAATTAAGTCTCCTTAAACACAGCTACCTTTTATCTGCTTTCCCCAGTAACTTTTACCTGGGTACAGCAGATAACCTGTTTACAGCAACACTTACATTAATTGCCCTGTGGCTTTAATGACAGGTTTGTTTCACAGTAATTAAGGTAAAGTCCCTGTAATGGTGTCGCTACATTTCAGACCTCATGGCCTTTCACGGAGATAACCAAGGTTTCCTAATGTTTCATTAGGGTGCCTTGGTTATCTTGGTAGAGGTTAAGTGGTCCAAGACGTAGCGGAATCATTACAGGGACTTTACCTTAATGTTGACCTACTGGTACAAAGCCTTATAAAGGGCTTACGATTATAATAAGGAACTATATCAAAAGAAAAGTGTCTGGCTTATCCGCTACAGTGTTTCTTGTTGTTGTTTCCTTAGTATTATATCTTTTTTTGCTTTTAATTAAACCATTGTTGAACCTACATATTTTTTGTCCATAATGGTAGAAGCAAACAGAACCAGTAGTTTCGTCAAATATTGAGCAGTCGTGCAGGAAACAGCCTGCTGCCAGGTTTAATTCAATAATGGATTACATTTCTCTATTGTTCCTTACAGACGGCTCTGAGGTATATGCATTTTGTCTGCTGTATTTCAGAATTGTCTTGCTTGTAGATTCATTGAAAAAAATAGCAGCTGGTCAAATTATCGGCAGTGTAGAAACTGCAAGCTAAGGTCATAGAGAGGGCTTGAATAATGGACTCTTTCCAGACTAATTTTGTTTGTAGTTATTTTTTCCACATAGATTTGTAGTACATAAAACAAATAAACACATTTCTGAAAAATGAACTTAATTATTGCTTTGTTAGACCATACATTAGTTTTGTAGCTTAGACTGAAAAGTGGAATTTTAAGTAGAAAAAGAAAAAAATGTAATATTCATAACTGTGCTGAGAGGTGTTTTAAATCAATTAGGGGGGAAAACATTTTCTCAGCAGACGTCTACAGGTATTGATTGCCAACCATTCAACTTTATTTCATTTTTACAAGACAATGTATTAGTTGGTTTCATTTTTATCTTTGTTGGGAAAAAAACAACAACTTAAAACATAAGCCTTGCAGAGGAGAAAACTTGTTCATTTCTTACAAATAAACATTATTGTTCATTATAAGACATTTATTTTGTCCACTAGCAAAGTTTTATATTTACAGTTTCTTCCACAGCTTCCAATTAATTAAACCTCTTAAAATGATCATATGGAATATAAATGTGCAATATTAGTCATTGACTCATGACAGAGTTATGTGCCCTTTGTTGAAGAACATAATCAGTCTTCTGGTTAATATGTGTGCATATTGCTTTTAAATAATGCACAGCTGCATGCTTTTTGGTAATCATTGAAGCATCATTCACAAGACTGATCTTCTATAACATTTTAAATGAGTGACATTCATAATTCTTTCATTGCGGAAAGAATTTTTAAAAAGAAGGGAATTTCAAGTCACAGGAGGGCACACATATTTTTCCCCCTGCAAAGTATTGTTAAACATGTTAATTGTGTTGAGTTATCTCACCTCATAATCTCAAGAGAGATGAGAGTTCAGATAGAAATACTGGTGATATAATTCAAAATAACCTTACAAGTTCAAATTCATTATTTTCATGTAACAAGGCAGTTATACCCCCAGAGGTGCAATTAGTGAACATAAGATAACAGTTCTACATCTAATTCCAATTTGTAACTCAGAGAGCTTGTTGATAGCTGTTAGATTTATTTTTCAAGATTGTAACATAAATGCACTTTTTTCTGGAATAAGTAGCTCATGAAGATAATGCTCATTCCAGTATAGCTTAAAAGTAACGTGACTGTTAAGGTTAAAAGTATAGAAGCAAACAGAACCCTGACGATGCTGTGGGCAGAAAATGGGACTTGCTGCCTTAGTGCAGACCAAGATTTATATAGCCTGCACATCTGTGTAAGCTGATCATGGTTTGCACTGTTCCCTATTCAGTCACTTAATTTTTAGCAAGTTAAAAGTGACCTCTATACACAACTAATGGTACAGTCCAAAATGAAGAAAGGACAAGTCCAATTAAGAAATTTAGCATGGTATTAATAGAGGATGACTGGTGGTTAGCTAGACTTTCCTTTTTTGTTTACCAGTTTTCTCTGAAACTACTATGTGCATAAAGAAAATGAATTTTGTATAAAAAACACCATTTAAAATCAACATGATATTTTATGTTTGAACTTTTATCATTAAATCCTGAAAGAATATAAAATTTGTCTTTTTTTTTCATGAAAACCCAAATAAAAATAATTTTATGATCATTAAAAAAAAATTTTAAAAATTAAAATATCAAGGTCATTAAAATTAATTTTCATGGCCTTGAATTACATGTACTTGCCCCTGAGTATTGAAGTACATATTACTTCGTGCTAAGAATAGTAATAGTAATGTGGGATTTGTGGCCTTAAGCTTGTCTCCTGGGATGAAATATATATATATATAATCTAGTTCATCCCTGTACTTATAACAGATGGTTTCTTCAAGAAAGATTCTTGGAAAACATGTTTTGTTTAACATTTTGAGCCGAATAACCACTGTGTACCTTCATGTGTACAAGTATCCAGGTCTACAAAGCATGCTTGTTTATACAGAAAGCTGCTTTGCTTACATTATAGCTGCAAATTGTTCATCCTCTATATGTAATACCTCTTGCATGCTCTCTTATTCTTCTAGGCATCTTTCGGACCTCTTTATATGCATCTATGTGCCAGTCTGTCTCCCTTCTAAACCGGATTTATTTCGTGGTCAAAGACTTTTCCAGAAACCCAGATTAGTGATAAATCCAACTTATGGTAGCTAATCTGTTGCCATAAAAGATCAAAACACTCATTTCACTGATGCAGAAATGCATTAAACATTGTGAAATGAGAGAAAAGATGTGAGATTTTGTATAAATACTGAGCATTGAAATTTGGTTTCTGGGTCAAATAGATAGGGAATTTTTGTGGTGTTTATTTTCAAGATAACATCAGTCTTCGTGCAAAACAATATTTGTGTTTGGTTACTCTGCTGAAATTTGGAAAAAAAAGTATTGGAATTTATTGTATAGTGTTCCTTCATGTTTTTAAAGGTATGTACTTTCTACAAATATTGTCATGTGATACATTTATAATCTTCCATTATTTTTAATTTCTGCTTTCTGAGATTTACTTAATAGAAGTATGAAATGGAAAATCAGGTAAAAATTTCCATTTAATCTAGATATTTTCAACTGTAGTTTGATATAGGCTTGAAAAGGTAAGTCAGTTACTCAATATATACATGAGAAGTTCTGGATTTTAAATAACACTTTGGATGGAAAGTAATTTGAGAGTAGATTTATAATATAATGTGGCATGTGGGGCCCAAAACTTAATTACCATGTTATATTGCATGGAGCCAGTGGCGACTGAAAACTGTAATAAATTGATGGTATAGGAACCATGGTTTGAACAAAATTGTTATGTTGGCATTATAATGGAGTGCATTGTAATATTATCATCTCTTCTACAGCATTTGCATTATTTGGAAATTGGTTGTGCTAATTGTATTGGCATTTGCTTTTAAAGGAACTGATATTTTGATGTTCTTAATCTGAAGTATTGTTATTCATTGATGTGAACACAGTGGTCTAACAAATTATTGCATGAGAAATTTGCATAATACATGAAAGAAACTGCTGCATTCTCTCTAAATGCTCTTTTTAATTGCCCTTACCTAAGTACTCTTTATCATTCACTCTTTAATTGCTCTTATCTTCACTCTAGTTGCTTGTTACCTTCACTCTTACCTTTGATGTAATTGCTCTTATTTCACTTTTACATTCACTCTAGTTACACTTAGCTTTACTCTAACCTTCAATCTTGTTGCCCTTACCTTCACTCTAGTTGCTTGTTACCTTCACTCTTACCTTTGATCTAATTGCTCTTATTAGCTGGACTATTCGAAGAATATGAGAGCTATTGTAGTTGCCTTAGCGTCGGCGTTGGCGTTGCAGCTTTTGGTTAAAGTTTTGCTTGCAAGTTACTATCAACCTTATATCTCAATAACCATTCATGGTTTTGACTTGAAAGTTTATGAATATGTTCAGGGGCATCAGACAACCATGGTAGATAACTCTTGATAGAATATGTTACAAATTATTGCCCTTTTTAACTTAGAAATTTTGGATAAAGTTTTGCATGCAAGGTACTTTCATGCTAATATCTCAGTATCCAGGCATGCGATTGATTGTAAACATCTTTAATATGTTTAGGGTATCATCTTCAGGTAGATAACTTTTGATGAATATTTACAATTATGCCCTTTTAACTTAGAAATTTTGGTAAAGTTTTGCATGCAAGGTACTTTCATGCTATATTCAGTCCAGGCATGGGATTGATTGAAACATCTTAAATATGGGGGTTATATATAAAGGAATATAACACTTGATGGAATATATTAAAAATTATGACCCTCTTTTAACTTAGAATTTTGGTTAAATTTTTGCATTCAAGCTAATATCCAGCTTATATCTCAGAAGTAACTTGTGGAATTGACTAGAAGGTTAAGGAGTGTCTTCAGGGGCATCAGAAAACTAAGGAGGATAACTTTTGGACTGAATTTTATACAAATTATGGCCCTTTTATAACTTGGGTTATTGGTTAAAGTTTTGCATGTACAGTGTTATTGTGCTTATGTCTCAGTAACTAGGCATGGGATTGATTTTAGAAATCATAAAAATATTAAGGGGTATCAGACTATCAAGGTATTTCATTTTTGACTATTATTATGTACAGGGTATGTAAAGGGCAAGAATTGAAATAGATTTCATTTGATTTACCAACAAGCATTTTGAATAGTCGAGCGTGCTGTCCTCTGACAGCTCTTGTTTTCACTTTTACATTCACTCTAGTTACACTTAGCTTTACTCTAACCTTCAATCTTGTTGCCCTTACCTTCACTCTAGTTGCTTGTTACCTTCTCTCTTACCTTTGACCTTATTACTCTTATCTTCACTTTTACATTCACTCTAGTTACACTTACCATTACTCTAACCTTCAATCTTGTTGCCCTTACCTTCACTCTAGTTGCTTGTTACCTTCACTCTTACCTTTGATCTTATTACTCTAGTTACACTTACTTTACTCTACTTCATCTTGTTGCCCTACTTCACTCTTACCTTTGATCTAACTTCTCTCTTATGACTGTTACCTTCAACATTGCATTCACTTTAATTGTTCTTACCATCACTGTAAATTGCTCTTACTTTATTTATTGGTATACATATTACAACTCCAAACTGCCACAGAATATCCTCTAAAAAAACAGAATAACAGACACAAGCTTTGTATTCAATATACCTTTTTTGGCATACAAGTGACAACTGAGATATGAAATACTCTTGTGTTTTTATCCAAGATGGATTAGCAGATCAAGGGGTCACATGATACTCATTTGAAATAAAAAAAAATCAGGGAAAATCCTTCATAACCTAAAATTGTGGTGGAAATGAACAAAGTTGTTAGATATGATGCTGTTGTATCTTTCTTGCCAGATATATGTTACAATGTCCATGATGTGATGCATGTTGTCTTACAACACTATCTGATCACAAAGTTTAGTTTCTCTGATATTATAGCTGATTTTTGTCTGGTTTTCAAAGGAAAAACGTCAGTGAGAGATGTTGAGTCCTGCAGGCACAGTAGAGTCTATAATTAGTTCACACGTAAGTAAAAGCTTATTGCCTGACTACACCTATGATTCAATATGACCACTTGTAGCTGGATATTAACAAAGCCAATACTTGACAGAATCAATATGTTCACATGGTACTGAGCTAAGTCTGTGATAACTCATTTTCCTGTCACACAGTACCTGTGCTTACTTGACCCAGCACTGACCAAACAAATTAGGAGCTCAAGTGTTATTGTACAATTAATCAAACACATTCATCATTTTAATTAGACCAACAACAGGCATATTGACCATTATGACTGTTTGCAGAGAGATTTATTAAAATTCTGCCCTACTTGTTCAGTTCTTGCTGTTGACCAACATGTAATCGTGTTGTATTTTCATAAATACTTGATGTTTGTCTTGTTCTCCATATTAAAGGCGATTGTTACTTTAATTGGAAGTTACGAATGGTCACCGATGTTGGGAATTATTTTGCAGCAAGAATTATTCATCAAGGTGATTTGGGTCAGAGCTGGGAATCCTAGCAACATGGTAATGGCTTGACATCATCATAATTGTCTGTATCAGATGCTTTGGGGACTTAATTGGTTTGATATGCAGTAAATGGTACAAATATTTTTGATCGTTGTCATGTTGTAGTAGCAACTAATTATGGTACTGTGCCAGTTGTATACACAAGAAACATATTGATATGCCATTTGTTTCCTGGTATGGTACCATCAGTTTGTTTAATAAGATGTTATGTTACTTATCTTCCATATGTTGGATCATACCACTTGTCTTTTTCTGTCTGTCAACATTACCTTGTGTCTTCAAATGTGTGTAGCAATTGCCCCTACAAAATATGGAAGCACGATTCCGTTGTTGAATGGTACCAATCCACTGGTCCATATAGCAAAGGGAAGCAAATATAGACAACAATAAACAAGCAAATTATCTTGGGTTATGCTGATAATGAAGGGGGCCCCTTGTGACCAGGTGGGTAAAATTGCTGACTAAACATCACTCAGCCCCTTACATTGTAGGTTGGAATCCTGGCAGGGTCACTCAGATTTGTCATGTGAAAATCTTTTCAACTGGCTTACGGTGGGTCAGTAGTTCTACCATAGTGCCATCTTCCTACCCTAATGTAATTAGCTAGATGAGGTTGTTTGACTGATATTAACCCTTTACTTTATGAATATTCATTTACAAATGTATGACTTCATGAATATTCAATAACTGACCTTTAAATGGTATATGAAACAGAGGATTTTTCTGTGCACTGCAGACTGTATAGAAACTGAGCTACAATATTGTATAAGCAAATAGAGGAGACCCTGATCAGATCCTATAGAAGCTGTGTCTGATCAGGGTCAGTTCTGTTTGCCGATGATACAAGTGAGTCTTTGTGAAGTAAAGGGTTAAATAATGTGGCTGGTGATGGCAAAGTTCTACACAGCAACAACAGTTGTTAATGAATAAATGATTGCTTTTGGTTGTAAAGCCTAATCTGAAATATCCCATTGACCAGTACCTTTATGACTTGGTGGGCATTTCTTAGCACTAAAACTTAGTGGTATCAGATTTGTGTTATAGGCTGTGACCTGATTCATGCAAGTTATCAACAAGTGGTTTATTTTGATTAAGTATTTTCAGTAATTGAATTGAAGAACCCAACCCTAATTGAAAGTTTACATCTTAAGTAGAGTCAAAAATACTTGACACAATTATTTTTGTTTCAGATTATTGTATTTAACAATGTACATTCATTTTAGAAATCCAGTCTGAAACTTTTTCTCTACTTTTGCTTAATATATATATATATATATATATATATATATATATATATATATATATATATATATATATATATATATATACACACACACACATGCCTCTATCAGACTTAATTGAGCTTTTAGTCTGTAAGCATTTAATACACCCATTTCTGTATTCAAAATATTTCTGCTTGTGTGATATTTATGTACTTCTGTATCATACATTAAAAGGCTGTGAATGATTACTAGGTATGTTGTTTGTCTACAAGTGAACATTTCTTGATCCGCTTGTTTAAATTTGGAAAATATTTCTTCTATCAGTGGAAAACAAGTTCTTTAATAGCTTTCATCTTCCTTGATAAACAACTCAAGCTGGTTTAATTTCTGGACAGTATCCATTTCCATGCTATATTTCATAACTGGACTTGCCCTTTCTTCAATTTGGACTGTACCATTAGTTGTTCATGGGGATGCTTGCTGAATAGAGAATAGACAGCACAGATGTGCAGGCTGATTTTGGTCTGTAATGGTTGCAAAGGCAGTCATTAGTACCCACAGCATTGTAAGGGCTAGATGCATCGATGAAGGCCTTAGTAATTTGTCATAGTTTGTTTTTAAGTTGACCATGTTCACACATAGAGGTCATTTCTACTAGGATGAAAAAGTGGCAGCTGAGAATGTGGATGATTGGGGCCAAATCATCATAGGAGGATCTCCACAAGTGTGGTTTAGTGTACACTGACCCCACTTTTATTCTGTGTAGCTGTCTAACCATACTTTTCACCAACTTAGGGACAGTGTCGTATGAGTATTTCAATAATCTTCATTGGTAGATATTCCTATACTCTCTAGAAAAAGTTAGGAACCATCGACAGTTGACATGACAACTAACTGAAACATACACTTGCAGTTATGAGATAAATGATGTAAAAGGCCCAGGTATTTAAAGATTTAAAGGGCCCAGGTGATTGATGACTTGCAGGGCTCAGAAAAAATGATCATTTATAAGGTGCAAGTGAATTGATAGGGCCCAGGTGATTGGTGATTAAAAGGGCCTATGATATTGATGATTATAGGACCTAGGAGATTGATAATTTATAGGACCTAGAATTTATAGGACCTAGGAAATTATTGATTTTTACTCACAGAGTTTAGGAGATTTTGTTTATAGAGTCCAGGAGATTGATGATTTATAGAGTCCAGGAGATTGATGATTTATAGAGTCCAGGAGATTGATGATTTATAGAGTCCAGGAGATTGATGATTTATAGAGTCCAGGAGATTGATGATTTATAGAGTCCAGGAGATTGATGATATACAAAGTCCAGGAGCTTGATGCTTTATAAAGTCCAGGAGATTGATGCTTTATAGGACCTGGTATTTATAGGACCTAGGAGATTGATGATATACAAAGTCCAGGAGCTTGATGCTTTATAAAGTCCAGGAGATTGATGATTTATAGAGTCCAGGAGATTGATGATTTATAGAGTCCATGAGATTGATGATTTATAGAGTCCATGAGATTGATGCTTTATAGAGTCCAGGAGCTTGATGATTATAGGACCTTGGATTTATAGGACCTAGGAGATTGATGATATACAAAGTCCAGGAGCTTGATGCTTTATAAAGTCCAGGAGATTGATGCTTTATAGGACCTAGTATTTGTAGGACCTAGGAGATTGATGATATACAAAGTCCAGGAGATTGATGATTTATAGAGTCCAGGAGATTGATGATATACAAAGTCCAGGAGCTTGATGGATTACAAAGTCCAGGAGATTGATGCTTTATAGGACCTGGTATTTATAGGACCTAGGAGATTGATGATATACAAAGTCCAGGAGCTTGATGCTTTATAAAGTCCAGGAGATTGATGATTTATAGAGTCCAGGAGATTGATGATATACAAAGTCCAGGAGCTTGATGCTTTATAGGACCTAGTATTTATAGGACCTAGGAGATTGATGATATACAAAGTCCAGGAGATTGATGCTTTATAGGACCTAGTATTTATAGGACCTAGGAGATTGATGATATACAAAGTCCAGGAGATTGATGCTTTATAGGACCTAGTATTTGTAGGACCTAGGAGATTGATGATATACAAAGTCCAGGAGATTGATGATATACAAAGTCCAGGAGATTGATGCTTTATAGGACCTAGTATTTGTAGGACCTAGGAGATTGATGATATACAAAGTCCAGGAGATTGATGCTTTATAGGACCTAGTATTTATAGGACCTAGGAGATTGATGATATACAAAGTCCAGGAGCTTGATGCTTTATAGAGTCCAGGAGATTGATGATATACAAAGTCCAGGAGCTTGATGCTTTATAGGACCTAGTATTTGGCCGGTTTTTAAATTCCCTTGGGATTTATAAAGGTGATGGGCCAAGGGGTATATAGGCCCCATTGACTCACACTTTAGAATGATTTTTTCTTAAAAGATATGTTATTGAAGCCCTTTTTCATCTAAATGAATAAAGGTCTCAAAAACACCAAAGTATAATCTCAAGCTCAGTTGTGAGTACTATACTTAAATCCCTATTGAAACTAATGGGTATAGTTTGTGTCTGAATATGAAAATCATACTTAAGTACCATTTAAATTTTCGAGAACCAACAGAAATATATTTGTTTACCTGAGCAGAGTTTAGGCTAATTATGCTTTTGTGTGTATGTGTATCTAGAAACTCGGTGAAATATTGACTGACTTTAATTTTATTTATTATACCCCCCCGCAACGAAGTTAGGGGGGGGTATACTGGAATCAGGTTGTCCGTCCGTCCGTCCGTCCGTCTGTCCGTCCGTCTGTCCGTCCGTCTGTCCGTCCGTCCGTCTGTAGACACAAAATTCTGCGGACTACTCCTCCTAAACTTCTGGAAGGATTTTGATGAAACTTGCTGGCAATGATCCTTAGACATTGTATTAGCGCGTTATCTATATAGCATTGAGTTACCTCCCCTATTTACCAAGTTATGCCCCTTTGATGATTTTTGCATTACAAACTTCTGCGGACTACTCCGCCTAAACTACTGTAAGGATTTTAATGATACTTGCTGTCAATGATCCTTAGACATTGTAGCAGCGCGTTATCTATATAGCATTGAGTTACCTCCCCTATTTACCAAGTTATGCCCCTTTGATGATTTTTGCATTACAAACTTCTGCGGACTACTCCTTCTAAACTACTGGAAGGATTTTGATGAAACTTGCTGGCAATGATCCTTAGACATTGTATAAGCGCGTTATCTATATATCATTTGGTTACCTCCCCTATTTACCAATTTATGCCCCTTTGATGATTTTTGCATTACAAACTTCTGCGGACTACTCCGCCTAAACTACTGGAAGGATTTTAATGATAAACTTGCTGTCAATGATCCTTAGACATTGTAGCAGCGCGTTATCTATATAGCATTGAGTTACCTCCCCTATTCACCAAGTTATGCCCCTTTGATGATTTTTGCATTACAAACTTCTGCGGACTACTCCGCCTAAACTACTGGAAGGATTTTAATGATACTTGCTGTCAATGATCCTTAGACATTGTAGCAGCGCGTTATCTATATAGCATTGAGTTACCTCCCCTATTTACCAAGTTATGCCCCTTTGATGATTTTTGCATTACAAACTTCTGCGGACTACTCCTTCTAAACTACTGGAAGGATTTTGATGAAACTTGCTGGCAGTGATCCTTAGACATTGTATAAGCGCGTTATCTATATATCATTTGGTTACCTCCCCTATTTTCCAAGTTATGCCCCTTTGATGGTATTTGTTTTACAATTTTCTTCCATTGATAGATTTCAGTGAATCTTAATGATATTTATCCATAGACATAGGTATATCCATAGGTATGTGTTACAAAGGATCACTAGATTTCCATGTAGTTGGCACATATGTCCTCTGTATATTAAGATGGAGTGTTGCATACAAGAATTCTGATTTCATGCTCCAAAGCCATGTTTGACAAAAACACTTGCGGGGGGGTATTAGTAAGCCCTTAGGCGACAGTTCTAGTTTCAAGCAAGAATACCATATACCCCACTTAACGTCATAAGATATGGGCTATAATTGTGTTCCATTCCAGTTCTTCTCCACACGTCCCACCCTATTCCATTTAACAACATTACTGGCTAGTTTTATTATTTTGTTTAATGGTAATGGAACACCTGAATTTCTGAAAAGATTTTTCAAGTGTCTCAGAAAGTAGATTGGGGTGGTGCTTAAAATTTGACGACAGATTCTTGTTTGGGAGTTTGTGATGTGAACTGATAAATGAACTTCTAAATAAAGCGATATGGTTGGGGACTATAACCGGTAAATCACCTTCCGTGATGGTCTTGCTCCACTTTGTTCATGAAATAGTCCTGTTTTCTTTTTTTTCAAAATACCTGAAAAGTTCATTGAGCTTTTAGGAAAAATATGTGTACACAAGTACCTATTTAAAATATAGAGACAGTATCGTTTTAATGCTTTAGAATATTGACCTCTATGTCAGCTTAAAGCTTGAAGAAATTCACTCAATTGATGTGAACAGTTTGTTGCTTATTTGTTTCTGTTGACAACAATATTATTTAATGAGTGCAGCTAGTTTACAATAGGGTTGGAACATGTGAATAAACTGATATCACAAAATATCTATTCCCTTTTTTGTTCTTTAAATTGCAAGGTATATAAAGATGAAAAATCTGTTTTAGCCATCAAGGGAAGTAATTTGACAGGAAATGGTTTTGGATGAATTATTTTAAATTTATCTCCCTTGTAAGAATTGAAATGAATTTGAATTTGTGTAACTTGTGTTCAAAAACATTTTACAGTTAAATAACAAGCTTTTGAATACTGTGTAGTTCTTTGAACTAAATCATTTTCTCCCAATATATGCATCTATCTAAAGAACCATTTTAATTAAATGAGTCACACAAGTTGATACACATATAATTATGTCATAATTAAATTATCAAAATTATACAGTTGTCATTATCACTTGTGCCTTGAGTCTTCTTGACCTGCCTAGTGGCAGCCATGTGGGTTAGATATAAGACCTGTAAGTTGTGGGTTTGATATCTGGTAATCAGTGGGTTATTTCCATTCCTTAACGATACTAAACAGCTTTGTGTTTGGTATTTCAGAAAGTGATAACCAAGGACTCACATATGCCCTGGTTTAAGCATTTGACTAGATGTGGTACAATGCAAAGCTGTTCATTATTATACTATTTAGATTTATTTTATTATTGTATGAATGTAATTAATTATAATAGAAAAGCATTTCATATTACCCTATGATACCTCATTTTGATGCATGGCAAAGGAAGGAGCTGCCTGATCAGGGTTTCCTCTGTTTGTTTATAAAATTACAATGAAGCTTGGGTTCTACACCTTCTGTCTGGGAAAGAAAAATCCCATTGTTTTGTATTCCATTTAAATTTCTGTAAATTAATATTCATAAAGTCATAAATTTGTGCATGAATATTCTTAAGGAAGGAAAAGGGTTAATGAAAAAGGGAAAAACTTGATTAATGTGGCTATTTCTTTCATCACTCACTCGCATGTTTAAAATCTTGAGCTGATTTCCTATGCTGTCTGTGGCTGGCCTGTCAGTTTAACAGATCACTGCCTTTGGTGAAAATAAAGTATCTGAAAGTAATCAATATATAGATATACCTGTCTTTGGAAGACAATTTTATTGGAACTCGCTCTCTGGATATCAATTAAATAGTCCTACCGGACTGCACTGTACTCTTGTATGTCAATTAGTGGACCACCTTTCGTTGTGAAACGACTACAAATAAGGCAAATGTGACTGGTAGAGTGTACAGAACATACGGTTAAAGTTACGGTGGAGTGGTTCTGGGTTATTGATACCGATACTGTATAGGGACAGGAATTTTCGCTCCACTAATCTGTTACTAACAATCAGCTGTTTTTGGGTGATAGATAGGAAGTAAGACGTGAAAGTCTGCAGGATTAAGGGCCGGCTCGGGAGGTTCTGATAGTCGCGTCTGCATTCTGGAATTACACAAGGATTACTGTAAGTGTTGGAATTAAGTTAATTGAGAATTTAGAAAGTTTTTGTTAAAAATGTATGAGGTTGGCAGAGGTACAAAAATCAACAGCTTAGAGTGGCATTGGTATTGAATGGTGCGCTGGCAAAGTGGGAAATGATGTGTAATTTACGGTTCAAATACCCTTGTAAAATTGATATGAATGAAAGCTTAAGTGTACTAGGTCTGTAAATGGAAGTGATGAATGGGAAAATTGGTGGTATTTATTGAATACATCTTGGCAATTTTGATACATACTTGATATAGAATAGGTGAATGGTTGAAAGTGTTTGGATTGTTATTGTGCTGTAGTTGTGCCCACAAAAATCTTCAAAGGTAGTTTTTGAAAAAGTTGAATATTTATATTTTATTTATTTGAAGTTTACACTTTTTTTACATGGATCTTTTTGAGTCAGCTGTTTCTGATGTTAACTTCTCAGTGATACAGATTAAGTTTTAAGTAACTTAACTGACCTGTTTAATAGGGTATACGTCTAGTATGTGTTTATACTTGGATTAGGGATTAAAGAAACTCGAAGGTATTAATTCATGCATTCACTTACACAGATGTTGTTACACCACTGCTACACATAAATATGCATATGATGATTTAAAACACACGTACAGTTCTGTTTACTACGTCATATTTACGTGCCTCTAGATTCACTTTAGATATTTACAATATCTAATCCTGTGATGTCTACAAATCACACATTCCACAAATTAAAGGTTAATATTTTCATATGTTTTAAATTATGACTGCATAAAAAATGCAGGAATGACTGTCCCATATAAAATTTCAGTATTTTACATATATGTACATACATAAATGGGGGAAGTGTTTAATTTCACCCTTTACTTTGTAATTAAGACACATTTCGATGCATTGGCAAACAGAGCAGACAGCTCCTGGTTGGAGGAACTATTTGATCTGCGGGTCTTCTCTGTAAAACTGCTCATACAATATTGAAACTGATCTGATTCTACACAGTCTGCATAGCAAAGAAAAAGAAAATCCATTAATTCATATTCCATTTTTAAGGTTCATCCAAATAATTTTCACTAAATCATGAGTTTGTACATGAATATTCATGAGGTAAAGGGTTATATTTTTTTTTAAGTAAGCAGTTAGGGATATAATTGAATGGTACAAATATAATAATTTAAAAAAAAAAAATTTAAAATCATATCTTATATTACTAATAATTTAGGCATAAATAAAACGTTCCAATAGGATTAACTGGCCCCACCCCCTCCCCGGTGTAGTATATGGTATATTTTAATGTGTGTTTTTAACCCTTTACTGCCTTGAATACAGTGTAGTGAGGGCTTGGCCCAGTGGAAGGATTAATTATGAATGCAACTAGATAATGGTTTCATCCCATGAAAATGTTTGGCAATCAATATAGTTTAAACCTCTATTTCCTTCAGGGACTTATTTTATGGATGGAAATATTTTATGGATATTTGTCCTGCTAAGTTTGTAAATTAAAAGGATATATAACCCATTTAATGGATTGTAAGTCCACACATTTAATATCCATAATATTATGTACAATAAAAATTGCCCTTTTGAACCGGTCTGTAGAATTATTTAGCAGACTATAACGAAGCATTGCCAAAAATAATGCTGTTGTAATATTGCTTTTTGAAAATGCTCTATATCTATTGTCAGTGGGATTTAATTAAAAAAAAATGACAGAAATTGGAAATGGGAGAATTCTCAAAGAAACAAATGGCTACAGGATGATTTGTGAATTCTGAGGGCCAGTAAATTTATCACTCAAAAAAAAAAAAAAAAGCAATGATGTGCCCTTGTGACACATGCATTGAACATTAAAGGACCAGCCGAGGGATTATTTATACCTAGCTCTGCGCTGAGAATCCATTAAATTACAGACTTGGGGGTCAGCTGAAATTTGACTCCTGATATTTTTTGGGGGATGATGCCTCAGAAGACCAATAAAAGATATTTATGAGGTGATTTTATTTCAATTGATTAGATTTTCATTTTTTTCATCAGTGAAAAAGAGGTTTTTGCGATCAAAAATTGCACTCGACAGAAAGTCATGCACATGGAAAAGTCTCAGTTGTGCATCCTATTCACGGTTGCAACATGTTTCATTTGTCACATACAAAACAAAAAAAGAAAAAGTGCCAACAAACCAACTGATTTTTTTTATATGATAGCGGAAACACACATTTTTTTGTCTAATGGGGGAATCAGATTTTCAACCTTGTGCCTTCTTTGACACAATCATTTACATATGGGACTCAAACTTTCACTGGTAGAAGCACAAAAACAGATTAAATATTCATATACATTATCAACCTGTTGAAAAACACTTGTCTACAAATGGCACAAGCTGTTTAGGGATGGTAGAACTTCCGTGTTTGATGATGAAAGACCGTGAGGTCGGCTGACATCAACAGTCACTGTTGAAAACGCAGCATTAGTGAAGAACTGTTTGATAATGACAGACGATTTATGATGCGAGGTATTGCAGAGCAACTGTATCTCTCTTGATGACGTATTACAAAGTGCAACGTATTCTTACATGTGAGCTTAATATGTCGAAAGTTTCTGCATGGTCAAGAAAGTTAACCTGACACTTGACTTTGACATTTAAGTAACATCAGCATGACCCAACGTTGACATCGGTATGCTTCAAGTACTACATAGTACTGTTGTTCAATATTTCATGTAAATTTTATTGTTCAATGTATCTAAATATTATTTGAAACCAATGTTAATCGTGAGTAAACATATCTTTTTTGTGATATATTTTGTTTTCCATTCAAGGTTTCAGTAATAAAGCTATTCCGGGAACTTGTCAATCACCCCACGTATTTGCTAACCTTTGGGATAAAAAGGGAATGTAATAAATAATTTCTACCCGTATGCCTCCGTGCATTTGGGGTCTTCCTCCATCTGTAATTAGCTGGATGTCGCTATATGACTGAAATACTGTCAAAGCAACGGTAAACTCAAATAGTCAAGTCAATAAATAATTGATGACCATGAGATTGCAGGTTAAGCTGGTTTCAGTTTGACCTGACTTTACATTCAGTTTGGTGTAATATGACATAATTTTAGATAATTTCATATAAATGGTAAAGAGTTAATTACGGTAAAGTCCCTGTAATGGTTCCGCTACGTCTTGGACCACTTAATCTCTACCAAGATTATAAACCAAGGTACCCTAATGAAATATTAGGAAACCTTGGTTATCTCTGAAAGGCCATGAGGTCCGAAATGTTTGGACTTTACCTTAAGAAAAGAAGGACTCCATGATCCAGTGTTCATTGACTATGGTAACATCCTCTTTAATGACAGATGATTTTTAAAGAAGCTCATTCACAAATGGTTGTTGACTAAGAATTTGACTATGTCTATCAATACACATCTGGTCACCCAATGCAACAATGCAATGTAAAAAAATGAGTGGTTTCCCCCTCACAGGGAATATCGTCATATATGGTATTGAAACTATACACTTTAGACTATAAAATCTATATTTAGATTTTCTGTTTTCATTTGCCATCACTATGCTGTTCACAGTCACTCTTGACGCGCCATAAGATGCAGCGCTAAACTCTATAGGCCGAACATATGAAATCACTACCCAGAATTCAGGTGAATATGCCATGTTGTAGAATGTGTCACATGGTCTTTGGGGATACCGTATTCTATATTTAACCATTTCGCCAAAGTTGTCCAGATTATGAGTTTATTTGTCAGGGAACAGAGACATGAAAATTTATGAGGAAGGGTAGAATTTTTTTTTTCTTCTAATTTCTACCGATCATCTATGAACAAACTGCTTTAAGGTCAGAGGGTAATTGTTACTAAAACTGTTTGCTGTCTGTCTGAATTTTCTTGATAGATTTTGTCAGGAATGAGATATTAAAATCAAATTTGTTATTGATATATTTTGTGACAGGATAAAGCTTTGATGTGCAGTGTGGGTCTGAAAGGTCAAGGTCTCTAGTGTTACTAAAAATAGCTTCTCCCCAAAACTGACTTTACTTACTGACTTAAATCAGATATGGGGTATTATAATCAATTTTGGAATAAACATGCATATAGCATATGTAAAGATAAGTTTTAACAAGCTGTTTGTGGTCTGGTGGATAAAGGTTAAGGTCATTGTTACAAAAAACTAGACTCATGTTATTGTTTATACACTGTCTGTCCCCAAAATGGATTTTTCTTAATATCTTTTTTCAGGACTGATATAAAATCAAGCTTGCAACATATATCACATAAAGCTTTGTAGAACTATTGGATCATGGTCAACTTCCATTTACTGTTAATAATGTTCATTAGGAATTTAAAATATTTTGACCTTGTGTTGAATATATTTATTACTTGTGTGAAACTAAGGTAATATTATTCTCAAGGTTCATTTTTGACCGGCCCTTTCATGAAAAAAATCTCCATTTACTTAAATCCATGATTATTGCTTTCAATGTTTAGAGCATGTGACTTCCATACTGGGACAAAGCAGTATGCAGGGGTATAAGTCACCTCTGTGACAAGACTAGATGATTGGAATTTGGTTTATCATTCTGAAAAACTTTTTTTGCTGAAACGATTATGAGGCATTTTTTATTGAATTTTTTATCAAGGAAGAGTAGATTGAGTAGGTCAAATGTATATACGTAGTACTTAAAAAAACAGTTTGGCACTCAGTTGACCTCCTTATCTGTCTGTGATCATAAATTCTGACATTCTTTTTAAGAGGAGGAGCTTTAAATGTAGGTCTATGAATCACCTTAACTGTGATCTGTAGATTAAAAGGTATAATATCAAAGGTTAGGCTAATGTTTCTGATGTAGGTTACACAATCCAATAAAACTTTTATATTGAGATCACTCTTAATTGATAGCTTGTGGAAACTCAACAGTTCATCCAGTTGTAGGATACTTCAGAGGTCTTTCTGCATAGAGAATTCATTAAAAATTGTATTGCTATGAGGCATCGATGTATCTCCTAAATTTTTAGACTAAGTCACCAAATGAATGCAATACTGTTAGTGGACTGTTAAAACCCAAACAAACAAATAAGGAGTCATGTACTTGATTCTGTTCTATCACCAGACTCATATTGTGGTATAAACTGCCTGTTGAATAAACTTAGCTTTATACACATTCATGATTTTTAGCTCACCTGAGCACAACGTGCTCAAAGTGAGCTTTTGTGATCGCCCTTCGTCAGTTGTGCGTCATCAACAATTTGGCTTGTTAACACTCTAGAGGCCACATTTTTAGCCCAATCTTCATGAAACTTGGTCAGAATATTTGTTTCCATAAATCTTTGACAATTTCCAAGTTGGGTTGTGTGGGGTCAAAAAGTAGGTCTCAAGGTCAAATCACAGAAAAACCTTGTTAACACTCTAGAGGCCATATTTTTGGCCAACTCTTTATGAAACTTAGTCAGAATGTCTGTTGCTCATTTAAAATCAGGTGAGCAATTCAGGGCTATCATGGCTCTCTTGTTTATATACTCTGACATCATCTGTATTTACTTTCTTGTTTACCATACGTATGACGTAAGTCGCAGAGTTGAAGATCGTGTGATCAGATAGTTTGTTTTTGTTACATTCTTTTTTTTCATATATATTATTTTTCCTGTGTATAATGCTTTGACATGATAGGATAAATAGAATACTAAGTAAGTGTTGAATAAAGATAAGTTTATCCTGCCGATGTCTTAGGAAATATAAACCGCTCGCCAAGCCTTGCAGGATAAACTTATCTTTATTTAACACTTACATAACCTAGTATTCTCTATATCCTTCAGATTTGAGTTTTTGGTGAAATTTACATTCAAAAAGACAATTAATTTGAAAACTATTCCTACTTTAATTAGCAAGCATATTGGTTTTTGAATTTCATTTTAGCCTCATTTTAAATTTAGCTGTCATTCAAGTCTGATCTGGGTCTACGTACTAGACTAATGTCTATATGAAAAGGCTTTATCAGTCAGTTTTTAACAATCACAAAATAAACATAGAATTTGCAGGGTTTTCATTATTAATCAATTGCAGATCAAAACCATTGGATAAATTCAAATAAAAATTGGTTATTTTGGCAATATTTGATGTTTTGAATTTCCAAAATCCCCTTTGACTGTAAAGTTTAAACTTAAACCAAATCAGTTGTTTTTAAAAGAAAAAAAAGCATTAAATAATGATTTAATTGAAAATTGATAACTGCGTTATTCTAAATTAAGTGAAGGTGGAAACATTTGTTAAAAAAAACAACTTAAAAGATTTGAAGCAAATCATGGCGATCTAAATTTTAGAATTAAGATTAAAAAAAATTTGATCATTAATCATAATTCCATCAGGCAGAGTTCCTGCACAGACACATTTTTAAAGTCATTTTTCATCCTCATGTGGAATTCAGATCTAATTTTGACAGTCTTCCCAAACAGAAAGTCCATATCCTAAATAAACCTTCCTAAAATTCTCATATAAACGTTTAAATGTAAATCTCCCTCTCTTTCTTTCCTCTCACTCTTTCTTCCACTCTCTCTCTTTCCTCCTCTCTCTCTCTCCCCCTTTTTCCCCTCTCTTTCTTCCCTTCTCTCTCTCTCTCCTTCTCTTAGTCCTCTCTCATTTTTGCTCTCACTCTCTCACTTTTTTCCCTCTCTCTATATCTCTCTCCCTCTGTCGTCAGTCTGTCTTTCACTCCTTTTCACGCATGCAACTCTTGTTTTCCCACTATGGTAGCGACCACGGAAAACTAAGATTCAACTGAACTGAATGTTGTGTGCATTTTAAACTCTCCATTTAAAAGTAACCTTGGCCTACTCACAGTCCTGGTGAGTAATAAACCTCATGCTTGTAGTATGGGCTGGCTGATCTGGTTTATTTTGGTTTGAGTTTGGTCGTGCCAGTAATCTTTTGTAATTGTCATATTGTGTAGAATTAAGATGTATTAACAAATTACCTCATGAATAACTGTGTATCTTGATGAATATCAATTTACAAAACTTTAAATGGTATGGGAAACAATGGATTTTTCTTTGCTGTGCAGACTTTTTAGAATCTAAGCTATGTTTACATCATATTGTATGAGCAAATTCAACAGGATCAGGCTTCTAGAAAGACCTGTTTAAACTTAGTCTGTCCTGTTTACCAAAGCATCAAAATGTGCCTATATGAGGTTAGGGGTCAAGAAATCTCTGTCAGGATTTGCAGTGATATATTTACTATGAAATACCAGTTGATAAAACTAATGACAAAAATTGCATGCTTGGGGCTTTTATATATAGAAGAGTTGTTTAATTAAGATAGACAGTTCAGACAGAGTTCCCCTTAACCTTGACTGTAATTGGCAGACACCTTTATTATCATGTCTGAAATACTGGTGTGTCGATCAGGTTAACTCGAAAATCTCGGGGTGCCATGGGCCAGTGGTTATACATACATGACACAGATCTGAAGGTTGTGGGTTCAAAACCCACTCAGGAGATTGGGACTGTAAGGATTTTTCTTGGTCTCCCCAGGAGCAAAGAAGTGGTTCAGTAAAGAAATCATTGAGAATAATTAGTGCAACTTATATAAACCTAATTCCCAATCAAGGTAAAAATAAATAAGTCAAAACTTAAGTCAAAAACAAAAGCAAAATTGGTCACAGCTTGTTTTTATCAGGCAAACCAGACCAGGGCACTTTTTCTTCTTTATCAGAGGCCATTCATTTAGCTTGGGTTCTTCCCCTGTAAACATTTCCTTAATGCATGCAGTTTTCCCCAAAACTCCTATTTTTACCAGTCAGTTTTCTGAATCCCCAAACTCAAGAAAATGTTGCTTTTATTCCCCAAAATATAGTCCCCAAAATAACTATCATTAGAAAAAAAGGCCTTTTTGCATTACAGTAAATTTATTTTTCATTAAATCTCAGTACTATTTTTCTGAATTGACTTTTTAACCCTTTCCCTCATAGAAGACACCATGAAAAGACCTATGCAAACAACATAAAACAGATCAGCCTGCGAGTAACTCGCAGGCTGATCAGGTTTTCTGCTGTTTGCTGCTCCTCAGTGGTCTGAAAAGAGGATTTTGTAATTAAATTTGGTAAGGTTTAACTGTGGTTTTCTACAGATCAGGCTTTATGTGGTACCTACTGAGTGCGTCAAAATGAGTCTATATGAGGGAAAGGGTTAAGCAACACATTCACAGATGGTCAATAACTGTAAGAATATTTTTTGAACAGTATAATATGTGTATGACATCTATCAATACTCATAATGGACACATGGTCTCTATCTCTGATTATTAAAAGAATGGGTGGTTTCTCCATCACAGGCAACATCATTAAGAATGGTATTGAATTATATTTAGAATTATAAAACCTATATCTATAATTTCTATATCCGTGTGCCGTCACATGACTGATAACATTCTTTGCATATGCATTCACCTCACAATTCACTACCCAGAACTGGTGAGGGTTCAGTGTTGCGGAATGTGTCATGTATTACTGCAAGCAACTGCTTTTGGGATGCCGTATTCTATATTTGATTGATTTTCCCAAAGTGACGTTAACGATACCTTCTCTTGCCAAGTTTATGTGTTTGGACAGATTATCTGTGAAAGAGCTTCTTTAAACATGAAACACAATAAGGTGTTGGCTTTGATCCACCCTGGTTTGATGTTAATCATCAGCAAAACATAAAAATCAAGCTTTCAAAAATCGGATTAAATAAATCAGGTTGTCAAAATTATGTTTATTGACACAGGACAATCATATCTTGACTTGATATCATATTTTCAAACTGTCACACTCAGCAAACTTTATTGATTACAATGTATTTCATCATATAAATAATTAATGGTTTCAAATTGAATAAACCCATAATTAAGCACTGAATAATGGTTGCATGTGTTTGAGATGAAGTCTGCAAGTCTTTTATTAGCTGTTTGTGAAGTCAGTAATTTCAATTTAGTGATGGCACTTAATCCTACTAAGTTAATTACAGTTAGATAAAGTGTATTGCTTGTAGCAACCTTTCATCAGTAGTCTTTCAAACTCAGTTCTTTGAATGTGATATAAGCTGGCTTTATGAAGGTGTAATACAAGGCATATTCAGTGTTGGAGTAATAAAAAGAAATTTGTTTCCTATTTAGGGTAAGTTTTGGCCTGGAAATTTAAAAACTGGTTGATTAGTTTTGACATGCATTGAAAATTTATCACTTTAGTTGGTGTACGTAATGTTATGTACTATATCATTATATAATGTAGGGGTGTATATATTAGTATTATAATCATTATATGTGTACTATATTCAGTGTGGTATAATCATATATAAATGTACTATATTCAGTATGGTATAATCATGTAGGGGTGTAATATACTCAGTATGGTATAATCATGTAGGGGTGTACTATATTCAGTATGGTATAATCATGTAGGGGTGTAATATATTCAGTATGGTATAATCATGTAGGGGTGTAATATACTCAGTATGGTATAATCATGTAGGGGTGTACTATATTCAGTATGGTATAATCATGTAGGGGTGTACTATATTCAGTATGGTATAATCATGTAGGGGTGTACTATATTCAGTATGGTATAATCATGTAGGGGTGTAATATACTCACTATGGTATAATCATGTAGGGGTGTACTATATTCAGTATGGTATAATCATGTAGGGGTGTACTATATTCAGTATGGTATAATCATGTAGGGGTGTAATATATTCAGTATGGTATAATCATGTAGGGGTGTAATATATTCAGTATGGTATAATCATGTAGTGGTGTAATATACTCAGTATGGTATAATCATATAGGGGTGTACTATATTCAGTATGGTATAATCATATAGGGGTGTACTATATTCAGTATGGTATAATCATGTAGGGGTGTAATATATTCAGTGTGGTATAATCATATATATGTGTACTATATTCAGTGTGGTATAATCATGTAGGGGTGTAATATATTCAGTGTGGTATAATCATGTAGGGGTGTAATATATTCAGTGTGGTATAATCATATAGGGGTGTACTATATTCAGTATGGTATAATCATGTAGGGGTGTAATATATTCAGTATGGTATAATCATGTAGTGGTGTAATATATTCAGTATGGTATAATCATGATGGGGTGTAATATATTCAGTATGGTATAATCATATAGGGGTGTACTATATTCAGTATGGTATAATCATGTAGGGGTGTACTATATTCAGTATGGTATAATCATGTAGGGGTGTACTATATTCAGTATGGTATAATCATGTAGGGGTGTACTATATTCAGTGTGGTATAATCATGTAGGGGTGTAATATATTCAGTGTGGTATAATCATGTAGGGGTGTACTATATTCAGTGTGGTATAATCATGTAGGGGGTACTATATTCAGTATGGTATAATCATGTAGGTTAATAATCATTGGTATAATATAGGTTACTATATTCAGTGTGGTATAATCATGTAGGGGTGTACTATATTCAGTTGGTATAATATTAGTTCATATTCGTTGGTATAATCATGTAGGGGTGTATATATTCAGTATGGTATAATCATGTAGGGTATATATTCAGTTGTATAATCATGTGGGTGTATATATTCAGTTGGTAATCATAGGGTGTACTATATTCAGTGTGGTATAATCATGTAGGGGTATACTATATTCAGTATGGTATAATCATGTAGGGGTGTACTATATTCAGTGTGGTATAATCATGTAGGGATGATACTATATTCAGTGTGGTATAATCATGTAGGGGTGTACTATATTCAGTGTGGTATAATCATGTAGGGGTGTACTATATTCAGTGTGGTATAATCATGTAGGGGTGTACTATATTCAGTATGGTATAATCATGTAGGGGTGTAATATATTCAGTATGGTATAATCATGTAGGGGTGTAATATATTCAGTATGGTATAATCATGTAGGGGTGTATTATATTCAGTGTTGTATAATTAGAAGGGGTGTACTATATTCAGTGGGGTATAATCATGTAGGGGTGTACTATATTCAGTGTAGTATAATCATATATATGTGTACTATATTCAGTGTGGTATAATCATGTTGGGGTGTACTATATTCAGTGTGGTAAAATCATGTAGGGGTGTACTATATTCAGTGTGGTATAATCATGTAGGGGTGTACTATATTCAGTGTGGTATAATCATGTAGGGGTGTACTATATTCAGTATGGTATAATCATATATATGTGTACTATATTCAGTGTGGTATAATCATATATAAATGTACTATATTCAGTATGGTATAATCATGTAGGGGTGTATATATTCAGTATGGTATAATCATGTAGGGGTGAACTATATTCAGTATGGTATAATCATGTAGGGGTGTAATATATTCAGTATGGTATAATCATGTAGGGGTGTAATATATTCAGTATGGTATAATCATGTAGGGGTGTACTATATTCAGTATGGTATAATCATGTAGGGGTGTACTATATTCAGTTGGTATAATCATGTAGGGGTGTACTATATTCAGTATGGTATAATCATGTAGGGGTGTACTATATTCAGTGTGGTATAATCATGTAGGGGTGTACTATATTCAGTGTGGTATAATCATGTAGGGGTGAACTATGTTCAGTATGGTATAATCATGTAGGGGTGTTCTATATTCAGTATGGTAAAATCATGTAGGGGTGTACTATATTCAGTGTGGTATAATCATGTAGGGGTGAACTATATTCAGTGTGGTATAATCATGTAGGGGTGTACTATATTCAGTGTGGTATAATCATGTAGGGGTGTACTATATTCAGTGTGGTATAATCATGTAGGGGTGTACTATATTCAGTGTGGTATAATCATGTAGGGCAAAATGTACTTGGATGTACGTATTATAATGTTCAGTATGGTATAGTTATGTAGGGGTGTAAAATTCCTGAAAATTTTCACTTGTCCTTTCCAATTTGAGATACAAAGAAATAGTCTGGTTTTTTCACTTGCCCAGAATTGTTCACTTGATGAGTGGAATTTTACATCCAATAGCCATCATAAATACCACACTAATAGTAATATTATGACAAGCCCAACACAAGAATTTTACTAGCCTTTTTTTGCCAAAAATCATCTTATTTTAACCCTTGCAATGCTGTGGTCACCTGTGACAGCCCTTGTAACCAGTGCAGACCATGATCAACCTGCACATTTGTGAAATCTGATTATGGTCTGCACTGTCCTCTTTTCAGTCAGTATCCCCAGAAAACACCCATATAAACAACTAATGGTACAGTCCAAAATGAAAAGAAGCTAAAGTCCAGTTTAGAAATTTAGTATGGTAAGGGTTATTGACTTTGGTCATGACAACGTGTTGCTGCCAATTCTAGAAGGCAAATGAGATCTTGTTTCTAAGATCATAAATCTGGCTTAGGGAGTGTCGAGGTAGCATGTAACTGATTTGCAGATTAGATAAAATTATTTGTGGTATAAAGATAACAGGAACAATTTCATACTTCAGGTTTCCATGGAAATAGTGACCACAAGAACCTCCTGAAATGGATGAGATGAAAACGTTGGTGTTCAAGTCCTCCGACACGTAAGTACCCTCGTTAAACAATATTGTAACAATAATAATGGTCTTGTTGGATAGAAAATACTGTAAATACGCATATAACTGAAAGTAGTGCAGAATTATCATTAGCTGGACTAAATTAAGAGTTAGGATAGCTTGATCCTACTCAACTGAGCATTGGTGTCAGGGTTGTTGTTGCCATGCTTTGGTTATAATCGCAACGATCAGGGCTCATAATAGATTGAAACTTCACACATAGGTTCCCAGCCCTGTAACCTACTATCCGGAACAAGAAATATGAAATTTTGTTTTAATTTAAACTCTGATCACACCTGCTCTGTAACATTCATATGAACACCATGTGATGGTTGAAGTGATTGTAGAGCAGTCGCAAGTGCCAAAAAATCACAAGGCTGTTGCACTTGCAGCAAGTGATTCCAGTATGATTTCTTTTGATTATAAAGAGGTTAGAGCAAGGTTGAAGAGTGGAATGCGACTAATAGTTGATTTACTGCTGTCAATCCCATGCAGTCTTTGATCATTTTTTGGTCACATTATGTTGCCATTAAGTCTGTGATTTGTCATGGACCACACTTGAACCTGTCTACGAACACTCAGCTACAAAAATGGTCATTGCCCGATCACAAGATCCACTATATACATACATGTATACAGATGCAGTTATTTTTGTGCCTAGACATCAAAAGTAAGAAAGCATGCTACAACAACAGAACAATATGGTTAAAGGAGGGGGGAAGAAGGTTGGGCCTTGTCTGTGGTAGCACCCAGTACTGCCTCAGTCTTCTTCCTCTTCTCTATGATCCATTAAAGCACCAGCTTTTTCTTGTTGCTGTTGCATCATTTATCCCAGCATCTGTAAGTGTCTTGGTGCAAATTGAAGAACCATGTTGACAGCTTTCAAAAGTTTATACTCCTTCACAAAAGTTGACTGCCATGTGATTGTCGAAAGATAATCAGCAGCCATTTGAAGATCAGTCAGCGACCAGTCGCAGTTGCATTTCAGTAAGAATTCCAAACAATTGCAAACTTGTTGCAGACTAACTGGGAGTGAGTATATTAATTTTATGACTTACCTTGGGGCACAAAGTACTAGTCCAACTTAGCAATCATCAAGTGTGATTAGTAGAAGTTGTAAGAACCTGTTTCTCAGTCAGTGGTAAATGTTAAAACTAATCAAGCTGTGTTTCAGTCTAAAGTAAAACATTTGTTGTAGAGAACTTCTAGAGATTGACTGAATAGATTGGTTCATGCTACAAGTAATTGATCATCATAGACTAAGTTTTGCCTAAGGTGTTTTTCAATGATCTTCATCTCGGCAGAACTAAGTTTTTGCTTTTGTGAAAGACATCCTGTACGGAGCCATTCAGTGAATATGCTTGCTCAGCATGTACCCCATATCCAATTTAAGCCTTACTTCATGAATATTCATGTATAAATGTTTAACTTGATGAATATTAATTGGCTAAACTTAAGTATGAGCAAACAGAGGAGACTTTAATCAGACAGCTCCTGAAGGTGCTTAATTGAGAAGCTGTCTGATATTTAAGCTCAAATTCCACCAACAATACTTAGCGCTAAGTAATACTTAAATTCTTACACTAGATAGATAAACATTCCACCATTACTATTTTATTAAATATTCAGGATCATGACTAATTTGAAATGAATTATTACCTTAATAACTAACAATAATTGACAAGAAATGAAACATTTGGATATTTTTATCATAGAAACAAGACTAATCAAATTTGCCCTTAAGTATCCTTAAGTATTTAAGTTTTACTTAGTGCTAAAAATTGTTGGAATTTGACCCTGAAGCAAAATTTTTCAATATGAGGTAAAGGGTTGAACACTGTAGATGTATATCAGTCGGTGAACTTCACATCTGCGATAATTAACCCTTTCCCTCATATAGACTCATTTTGACGCACTCAATAGGTACCACATAAAGCCTGATCTGCAGAAAACCACAGTTAAACCTTACCAAATTTAATTATAAAATCCTCATTTCCAGACCACTGAGGAGCAGGGAACAGCATAAAACCTGATCAACCTGCGAGTTACTCACAGGCTGATCTGGTTTTATGCTGTTCGCATAGGTCTTTTCATGGTGTCCTCTATGAGCGAAAGGGTTAAATGACAAATTTAGGTCGCTGATGTAGCTGAGATATAAACTATGCCATTTCTGGAATTACTGATACCACTAATTTTTTCCCTTTCATGTATTAAAATGATTTATTCATAATGTAATTCAAACATGGCACAAAACAATATTAAAAAGTCAAACCAACATGAATGTTCATAAATTGTGCATATAATATTGAACAAAATATCATTTTATGAACTGAATCTTAGTCGGATAGTTATTGATCAATCAGAACTAATCATACCAACAGCCCACCACTTATTGTGATGTCCAGCTAATTACAGGTGGAGGAAGACCCAGGTGCAAAGAGATACTTTAGGAAATTCTGCTGATCCCTACTAAATTAGCTCAATATTTTATTAAATTCCATCAACTCTTTGTTGCAAGCATTTCGTAGATTAAATAAAATATTGCAGGTATTTGTTAATTACTGTTTAACCCTTTCCCTCATAGAGGAAACCATGAAAAGACCTATGCAAACAACATAAAACCAGATCAGCCTGCGAGTAACTCGCAGGCTGATCAGGTTTTATGCTGTTCGCTGCTCCTCAGTGGTCTGGAAATGAGGATTTTGTAATTAAATTTGGTAAGGTTTAACTGTGGTTTTCTGCAGATCAGGCTTTATGTGGTACCTATTGAGTGCATCAAAATGAGTCTATATGAGGGAAAGGGTTAAAAAAAACATGCAGACACTCAGTATTTTAAATGAAATATTTTAAAAAAATTGATGTATTAATCAAATAATGCATGAACTTGAAGTTGATGTTTATACAGTAACTTGTTTAATAGGATGTTTTCAAAGGATGGACAATTGACCAAGTATCATGAAATCTAACTGAATGTACATGTACTCTTTGTAGCAGGTAAGATCTACCAGACATTGCTATTCAACGGAGATGTAAATATTTGATGAGGCACCGTATTTAGATACTTGGGTTATCTGTTATTAAATATTCATCTTGTAATATCAATTTATTTGTACTCTATATTCAAGGAAAGTAGTCTTGGTATTTGTCAGAATTTAAATGAGCATATGATTAAGTTTGGTGGGGAGAGAGGGGGTGAGAGAAAATGAGGCAGGGAGAGATGCTTTGATTAAGATTATAGGATTTGGACCAGGGGGCTTAAAGAAAGAGTACCCCTGTAATAAACCTGTTCTCTCTAGAACCAGTTTAGGAAGGAAGAAAGTAAGAGTTTGTGGGTTAGAATAGAGGGAGGAAGAGTTTTTGGGAGTTGTCTTAAGAAGAGATAGAGTATAGCCTGGATAGAGAGAAAGGGAGAGAGAGAGAGAAAGGGAGAGAGAGGTTATCTAGAGGGTCCAGAGAGAGTGAGAGGGCCGGAAAGAGAGATTCCTCAACATTTAAGAAGAGAGTTTTCGGGATTGTCTTAGAGAGAGAGAGAGAGAGAGAGAGAGAGAAAGAGTAAGGCCTGGCCCCTTAAAATTTTTGCTCATTTTGTAAATCAGATAATGCCAAATATGGCCAGGGAAAGTGAGAGAGAGAGTATGGCCTGGAGAGAAAGAGAGGGAGCTAGATTAAAATCTACAAAATATATTGTAGCATGTGAATACGCCATATAGCTATCATGTTGCAGTAATCAAATGCATTCATATCCTGCAATGCATGCATAAACACAGCATAATGGAGGGCAGCCGGCCATTACAAACTGTAGAGACCGGGTCATTACATAATGTTAAATCTCTATATAGATATTTAGAGTATATCTTCATATCTTTACATTTCTATAAAGTCTCACTTCACCATGATTGCCGCTATTTCAAAACACCAGTATTTATTCATAGAGGTACATGTTCTGGACAAAAGTTTTAATCAGTATTTATATAAAGAAGATGAATACAGGACTGAATTGCAAAATTTAGAAAATTAAATGACAATTTGCCTTAATGTCCACAAACTTGCTGCATCTATTGATTTTAGGGGTGAGCAATATCACAATACTGCAATATATCGCAATACTATTTGTCTGCCAATATATCGCAATTTGATTTCAAATATCGCAATATATTGTGTCTTAGTAACTGCATAATTTTTAATTTTCAAGTATTAAAATAGATCTAATGAATAGAAACAAATAGCAAGTATGTTTATACAACATTAAATTTATGTGTATCTTTTAATATAAAGTAAATTTCACAACTTCAGGAGATGCAGTATCAACAAGCTATTATGGTTACTATAAGATTGAATGGAAACTTGAAGTCAAAACATCACTTGAAAAGTTAAGGCGAGGAATTTAGAGTTGACACCTTACCCAAAAGCACAAAATATGAAAATAACTTAAAATTAACATAAAGTAACTTAAAATTAGTATAAAGTAACTTAAAATTAGCATAAAGTAAAAGAAGCATCTTTATCTTTTATGTGTTTTGATTTTAGGCAATATTGCAGTTTATCATAATTTATGACATTGTGCTCAATAGGTTGTTTCCGGTGTCGTATACCCATTACATATTTTCTTACATTTAACACGTTACATATAACTTTTAGGCCGAATAACATCACTCCCAGTCATGCATGTGTATTCTATATGTATGCAAAGTGTGTTGAACTCGAACAGCTGGATTGAATTATTATTATTCATATGATGTTGAAAATGTTTGAAAAATACACACGTTAAATCGTTATTTTCAGTTATTATTTGAAACTATTTTCTTTGTGTTAGATTACAAAAGTAATTCGTGCACAGTCCGTTCCTTCATTTGTTTGTTTGTTAGTTGATATAATTGAGTTTTACTGTCACTGTAGGTCAAATGATAAAAAGAATCTGACATGAATTGTCATTTCACATCAAATTTTACTAAAGTTATTCATGAAAATGTTATTAAGCTCGCAAGAGGCTCGCTGAATAACATTTTCATGAACTCGTTTTGTAAAATTTGATATGAAATAACAATTCAAGTCAGATCCTATATATATGGCAATATTAGCTTAAGGCTCAAATATCACAATATATTGCAATATCATTTTGCTTGTAATACCCATTCCTAATTGATTTAAAAGATTTGAATCTGCAAAGAACCTGCCAAAGATCATCGGGACTTTGATTTTCTAGGAATCACTTTGTTTTTGTCATATTCTTGCAAGAGAGCGTCAATTACAGTCAGAGATAACAGGGGATCGGAAAGTTTGAGATGGCACAGGAATGTGTTTTCCTTTGAACATTATAACAAGCAGAAGCCAGACATCTTCGTCATGACGGTGATAATGATAAAGATTTGCCTGCATACCCATAACACATTAAAGTCATTCCGTCCTTCCATCACATCCATCATAAATAATGCTGTGAATCATATCGCAGTCTGCAACTACAGTGTATCATTTGTATTGTCAATTTGAAATATCCCCCCCCCCCCCCACACACACCACCTTCATGTGACCCTATATCGGATTTAGTTTTCCTTTTATTTTTCATTCCGGATATTATATTGATGCTGGTAGCTATAACGATATTAAGTCTCCAGACATGTGAGGGTCTTTTCTGTCTGTTCCGTCATTTGTTAGATTCTCCTTATTTATACGCTACAGTCTCTAATTATTTACTAGTCTCTCTATATATTTGTTTATTATTATGTCTGGATAATATTTTTTGTTGATTTTGTGTCTATAAGTATCTCGCTTTATGATTAAGGCTGCGAATTTATATTTATTTGGTCCCAGGTATAGAATTAAGCCTTTACTTCATATAGACTGCTGTACATCCAAGTCTCCTCTGTTTGCTCCTACAATATTGTAGCTCAGATTCTACATAGTCTGCATCAGGCAAAGAAGAGGTCCATTAATTCTTATGCCATTTTTAGTTCAGTCATTTAATATTCATCAAGTCATAATTTTGTATATGAATATTCATGAGGAAAATGGTTATAAATTATCACTGGTAAATGGTAAAATTATCTGTAAGCAGAGGTGACATATAGGGATCACTTCTCTGTCGTCTATCTGTCCAGTGGTCTGTCTGTCACACTTTTTTGTCCCACTTTTTCTGTCACGCTTTTTTGTGACACATGTTCTTGTCTCATAAGCTTATAGGAATAATAAAGAAGATCAAATTAATCTCAGTATGAGACTGTTCCTGGTGCCTAAGTGATTATAGCTAGCATCTGCCTTGTATCCAGAAAGCTGTTGGTGTAATTCTTGGCTATGACATTTTATTTCAAATTTACTAAAAATGAGTTTAATCCTATACCTCATGAATAATCATGTACAAATGAAAGACTTAATAAATATTCATTTACAGAATTTAAAATGGTATAATTTGAGATAATGGATTTTTTAAATGGTGTACATTGTACAGAATCTGAGCTACAATATTGTATAATCAAACAGAGGAGGCCCTGATCAGTTAGAGCTACAATATCATATGAGCAAACAGAGGAGACCCTGATCAGAGAGCTACAATATTGTATGAGCAAACAGAGGAGACCCTGATCAGAGAGCAACAATATTGTATGAGCAACATAGGAGACACTGATCAGAGAGCTATAATAGTGTATGAGCAAACAGAGGAGACCCTGATCAGAGAGCTACAATATTGTATGAGTAAACAGAGGAGACCCTGATCAGAGAGCTACAATATTGTATGAGCAAACAGAGGAGACCCTGATCAGAGAGCTACAATCATTGTATGAGCAAACAGAGGAGACCCTGATCAGAGAGCTACAATATTATATAAGTAAACAGAGGAGACCTCAATCAGACAGAGCTCCTTTCAGGGGCTGCAGTCTGATCTAGGATTGCTAATGTGTCAAGCATCTTTATGGAGTAAAAGGTTAATGTATCTCCCTTGCTTGGTGGTGCTCATTATACAAGGGAGCTCCAGGATCAGTAATTGCCCTTTGTTAGGTGTTGTATCATGCCATTTGCCTATGGTGGGATGTGAGAGACTAGCATAGAAAAATTCCCAAATGGCTGAAATACTGTCATTTGGACAGTATAAAGCCAAGACAAGAAAAGAACTTTCATTATGATGATAATGATGATGATGATGATGATGATGATGGTGGATAGGTTTCATAATTATCGAAACCAAAATAATCATAACTATAAAAAGCAAGTTAATAAGCAACATCATGTTTGTTTTTTTTTTGTTTTTTTTTGTCTGGACTTTTCCAAAGATAGATCCTGGGTTCCAGATAAAGCAACCCTTGCTGAGAGACCTATTAAAATCTCCCCACAGTCCTATCTAGGTCGGAACAAATATTCAGTCCTGTTTGAGACATGGCAAACATGTGAAGAGTTTGTATTGGCAGTGATAATAAAAGATAGGATAGTCTAACTGGAGTGTAAATATCTCTCCCTGCAGTCTGAAAAGCGACTGACTCTGTAAAGTTGTTCTCTCTCTGTAGAAGTGCCGTTCCTTCAGACGAAAGATTTACTTTGATGTCTTTGTGACAAGGGAACAAATTACAGTCTTCAGCATTTGTGTTGCAGTATAGAGCATTATTATGAAGGCAGATGATACCTGGATATTGAACATTAGAAAGATCTTTCAAAAATAGATATATCTATTATGGGTACTTTTCTTCTTCCTCTTAATCAAAAAAGACCCATTGTTATTAAATTATGCCATTTGAAGTCAGTCCAATTATCCTTTTATATTCTATAAGATTTTTTCTACAGATGAAATTATATTTAAAGGCTTGTACAGATATATATAGAAAAAATAGTTCAGCAGAGGTATATTTCTGCTGGTATGACTAAGGCATTTAATGCTTTTTTTCCCGAATTTGGAGGGGGGGGGGGATTTCCCAAATTTTCTTCCATAGTTTGCTTAAAATTTACTGAAAATTTACTTCTTGACATATTATTTCATTAAATCATATTGTAAAAGCTGTGTTTAAACATAAACATGATTTTTTTTTTTTGCAGTATGTTTAAGTTTCCTTTATTAATTGATTTATTTGCATAATTTCTGAATTCTGTACCAGAACTTCCCAAAAGTGAAAGGTACATTAAAGTTGTATCTAAAGTTTGGTTGAAAAAGTCCTAAATGGCTTATAACAAGTTATTTCAAGGATCCAAAAATTGGCAGAATTACACTCTGTCTTGCTCACACTTAAGTTGACAGAGTATTGGTCATAGGTTTGATCCCCTGCTATGACATTTAGTTGTGTCTTCTTAAGTTGTTTTGTTTGGCCCTTACAGCTACAGAAATAAAACAGTTAACCCTTTCCCTCATATAGACTCATTTTGACGCACGCAATAGGTACCACATAAAGCCTCATCTGCAGAAAACCACAGTTAAACCTTACCAAATTTAATTGCAAAATCCTCATTTCCAGACCACTGAGGAGCACCGAACAGCATAAAACCTGATCAGCCTGCGAGTTACTCGCAGACTGATCTGGTTTTATGTTGTTCGCATAGGTCTTTTCATGGTTTCCTCTATGAGGGAAAGGGTTAACAATCACATGTGTTACCCATGAAGTTAAATTTGACGCATCACTTAACAGGCAAGATTTCAAGTAGTACCATTGCACAAAAATTAATTGTATAGAAATTGTAATTTCGCTCATGCGATATACATGTACTGAGAAATGTCTCTTGAAGCTATCATCAGAAGCTAGCTAAATGGTCTGTTTACTACAAGGGCCAAATGGAAGAACCCATCACTATATTTTGTGTAATACAGTAGGCTCGAATGTAGGTTGACGTGTGACGTTACAAGCGTTGTTGACTTTAAACTCACAAGTCAACACACATCGACGATTCTATTAAAACAGTAACGTTTGCGTTTTTATTTCTATGTAACTTCATAGTCTCATTTTGAGGCATGAGCAAAATTTTGAGAGGCTGACCGTGAAAGTGTTCAAAGTGTGTATAGAAATAGAAGCTAGAAGATGGAACTGAGTCAACCCTAGAATTAGAACACCTCCAGTGTTTGTGCATACAATGCTTGGATTCTACACAGGCTACATGGCAAAGAAAATTTCAATGTTTCATAAAAATTATGTTATTCAAAGTTCAGTCACTTAATATTCATTAAGTCATAATTTGTACATGAATATTCATGAGGTAAAGGGTTAATGGTGATGACCTTTGGTGAAGTATAAATGGTTTATGTAATTAAATATCAAGGATTTGGTTCAGGAAAATGGGCTAAATTATAGATTAATGCCATATAACATGCTTCTGCCGTATTAAATCCTCTTATGAAATTACGTCATATCCATTACTTCAATTCGCGGTCAATTTGCTATGGCAAACTTAATGTTACTGATAATGCCTCAACATGTTTTTGTTTTGGATTACTGCATGGTTCCCTAATCTTGGAAAATATCAATAACTAAATAACCTTGAAAGTTGAAATAGCCAGTGTAGAATAAATAAACTGTTACTCAAGAGGCGCATAATTCCACTCAAGTTTTATTGAGTGTTTAAAACGACCAGGGTTATTTAGGTAATGAACATGTTTTCCTATTGATTTTGGCTTAGATGCATTTAAGCTATCTTATCCACGGAGAATTATTTTCTGAAACTGATAGATGAAGACCAGTTATTCTGGTAGGTAGATTGTAATGTAAAAATATCTGTCAAAAATTTTTAATATTTCCTTTTCTGAAAGAAATTGAAAAATCACTTGTAGAACAAAAAAAGCCTCTTAAAAAATAAGTAAAAATGATTCTACAAAAATAGAGAAAAATAAGAAAAAAATGCCTGTCCAAGGGGGGGGGGGGACCCTGTACACTAACCCCCTTTCAACAAAGAAAGCTACGTTCGAATGAAAGCCATGCCCCCCCAGAGGTCAAGGTCATTTGAAGGTCAAGGTCACCGGGCAGGTAGAGCTCATTAATGTGCTTGAGAAATTTGGAGACTGTAGGTGGAAGGACTTCTGTTTGTTATGGTCAAAGTTAAAGTTTTGTGGAAAACAGACAAACAAACAGACAGACCAAAAACAATGCAGCCCCAATCTGTTTATCCGATGGCATAAAAACAAAAATAAAATAGGAACAGTGGTCTTCTGGGTAGATAGTTAACAACCCAACAGCAGCTGTATATATATGATATGTTGGGTGGATAGTGTCAGGCATGTATTGGGAAGACTAATAATGTGATAAATTATTCTAAGTTCTACTATCCTATTTTAATTTGAAGCGCTAGGCTCAAAAAGAACCATGCCTCTGTGGTGGGGCCATAGACCTTGGGGGTCAAGGTCATTTGAAGGTCAAGGTCTCCTGGCGGGTAGAGCTCATCAAAGTGCATACACCTGAGAAGTTTGGAGGCTGTAGGTGGAAGTTGGTCATGGCTAAAGTTTTGTGACAAACAGACAGACCAAAAACAATATGCCCCTGATCTATTGATGTGGGCGTAATAAAACAACTTTTCATTGAAAATTCACTTTATTTTCAAACCTTGGTACAGTTACTTTTCTGATGTACAGATGCAAGTTACAAACAGTTTTGATGAATTTAAAATTTTTTTGTCTTTCTGATTCTGTCATGTCCCATGCTATTTATATAAACCTTACAATACTGTGGGCACTAACGTTACTGCCATTGCAACCATCACAGACCAATATCAGCCTGCACATTTGTGCAGTCTGATCATGGTCTTCACTGATAGCGATTCAGTCAATAAATCTTCAGCAATCAACCCCTTATACAACTTATGGTAAAGTCCAAAATGAAGAAAGGTCAGTAAAGTATGGTATGTAAAGTTTGTAAATGATGACCTTGAACTTTTGCCTGATATATAGTTTATGAAACTGTGTATGTGTATAAAAGAATGTTACTGAGACTTTTTTACATGGACCTAAATTAATTACCTGCCTTAATATTGCACAGGTATTATTCATATATATAAATTAATTAAGTTGCCAGTTGGGTTATATAAATCCACTGACCCAAGTGCTCATTCTTCCAGTCCTGCCTGTAGTCTTAAGTTTCCCCTCCTAAGAGGCTATCTTATTCAAGCTATAATTTTTGTCCTATTGTTTTATGGACAATTTGAACAATTACATACAACGATCACATGTTTAACCTTGGATTAGTTCAGGTATAAGTAATAGGTACAATAGTATAACTTTCAGGTATGTGTTGTTTACCTTCAGTGCAGTATGTTTGTATAATGACTTATGTCAGGCTTGGACTGCTTATTTATGGCTGATTTTTGAACTTTTCAATGGAAATAAATGAATGATATTCAACATATTGGGATAGCAGTTTAAAACCCAAGACATCAGGGGTTTCCTTAAGGATTTGACTGTCACCTGCTCAGTGGGCAAGTTACTTTGAACATCTACTTGCCCCCAGTGAAAACAGCTTGTCCAATCTTTAAGTTAGTTAGTGTTTGTTAATGTTTAAAACTAAATATGTGTAGTATTAAGATGAATTTTAGTTAACATGTATAAAACACAATTTGCAAGCAACTTACCCCATATATAATGTAGAAAAAAAAAAAAAAAAAAAAAAAAAAAAAAAACCACGAAAAATTACATTTACGAAAATAACCTTGCCCGATGGGCTATCTCCTTGTAAAAATCACTTGCCCATGGTGATTTTAACCCGGCACGGGCAAGCGGGCGTCCACTTAAGAAAACCCCTGGACATGTCCCGTCAATGACATACTAGTCGTGCATTACACAAAGTCTTCCCTATTTCAGTCACAGTTTCTCTCAAGTAGTGTATATCATCCTCAATCAGTGACTGACCAGGTAAACAATGGTGACTACCTCAAGGTAAAGTCCCTGTAATGGTTCTGCTACATTTTGGACCTCATGGCCTTTCAATGGAGATAACCAAGGTTTCCTTATGTTTCATTAGGATACCTTCGTTATCTTGCTAGAGGTTAGGTGGTCCAAAACGTAGCAGAACCATTACAGGAACTTTACCTTAAAACAGAAGAGTCCAAGTCAGAGGCAAAGTTACAAAGTGTTTCAAGGTCACATTTCCCATTTTCTTTGTGCTCTATGTAACGATTTTACGCTATTGTAGTGAAAAAAGTGCTTTGAAGATGGGGTCTAACATAGACAATATTTATCTTCCATTTAAAACAAATATCAAACTGCAAGATTTAGCAAATAATCCATGCATATGAACACAATCAACGTTATAACTTTAAACAGAAACAGCAAACAAAACATTTTTTATTTCCACATTTAACAACCAATTAAATAATATCTGTTTCGAATCAGAAAATCCAAAACCTGGTGGACCTTACTTGTTTACCATGATACTGCGCGAGGCACCTTTGAAGATTACCTTTTATTTCTCTCTCTCAAAACATCTGGTTATATACAAAGCATGAATTTGCAGTGTGGCAGCACTATATCTGTCGTCTAGAAATGACAGGAATACTGTCGGTGGGACGTTAAACCCAAGAAACAAACAAACAGTTGGCTGTGTTCTCAAAAATACTCATACTTAAAATACAATTTCCATGCTTAAACTCAAAGTAAATTATTATTTTGAATAATAAAACGAGGGCTTGGTGTGAATCTATTGAAACTGCTTCTATCTTTATATGTCGTATTACATAATAAATACCAGGCACCAAGTTCTTCAAAAGAAAATAATAAATAAATACCAGTATGGAATTTTTACTACAATATTTAGTTCGACCTTCAAATCATACTTATTATTTTTTTTTCTAAAAAAGGGGAAGCGGAAGAAGAAGAAGAACTTGATAGTTATTATGGTTGCTTAGGTCATTTCTCAGATAAAGCATGTATGTCGAATGGTTTAAGCCTAAACTATGTATACTTCATTCACATATAGCTGCAATGCAATAAAGGCACATTAAAATAAATCCATTAATCCTGTTATGTTAGACTTTTCTGTTCAATTTTCTGATGACCTCTTTATGTTTAGTTTCTTGCGTGAATGTTTATTGTGCTGGAAATTGAAATGCAGCTCTAAAGAAAATAAGACAATATCACCTTTATAAGGATTAAAAGTAATTTTTCCTTCAATGTCATTGGTACACACAACCTTGACTTGCATTTGGAAATTGCATACTGATCGAGATACAATATAAAGATTATGGCAAGAAATTATTCAAATCAAGAGATGGCTCATATCCTTTTTTACCCAGTCTTGAATTGAGTGATTATCCATCCATCATTATTATGTCAATCTATCATAATAGAGAGAGCTGAAAGCAATTCCTTATCACCAAGAATAAAAATATTTTCTTCTTTCTTTGTGTGTTATTATTTCTAACCATTTATCAAAAGAAGTATAAAAAAGAGAATCTGTCTATGTAAAAACATTAAGTGTTTTCTTATGAAAGAATGTAGAAAAAAGTTACTGCAATAGAATATTCATTTACATTTCTTTAGGAGAGAAAAAATGGTATGTGCTTTTATCTCATCCGAGTTTAGGCTGAATGGTAGAATGCTTGGCCTCTGCATCAAAGGAGAATAATTAAAGAGATAGAAAAAGACAGAGAGTAACCTTATTTGTAAGTGATCCTCTTATAAAGTGAAGAGGGCGCTACTGCACGTAAGGAGATCCCATTAGCTGCTCGTGCTTCAGGAGCTGGTTGAAGTCTCGTCCATAAGCAGATAAATCTTGAGAGTCAAAAGACTTTCATGCACGGGAATTGGAGTGATTGGTCAGAATAAATCTTGCCCTGAAGTGGCAGTGAGGAAGTGAAAGTGCTCAATAACTAAGGCCTGATTAACTCTCCAGTGGTGGAGGACAGATTGATCCTGGTCATTAAATGCTTGTAAGTCTCTGGTCAACTAATCATACATCTGGTTCATTTGGAAGCTTGGATTGTTTAAAAAAGAAGGCAGTGGTATCTGAGAGAACAGAATCTACTAGAGGAGGGAAAAAAATGAAAGTATGGTTTGTCATAAAATGTACTGTCTAGATCTAGCAATTTACTTGAGGCAGACACAGATATTTGTGAAAAAATGAAATCAATAATATATAAGACATCTGTCTGTATATGAAGGTAACATTTTTATGCTTTTTCATTCTTAGATGGTTTTTATTTGAAGATAGGCAGAAAAGTAATCTGGTATTATAGAAGTCCCATTTTCTTGAAATTTCATTAAAAGCTCCATGTAAAAAAGTACTGATATATGTAAATTTAACAAAAAATATCTTTCATTTGTTTTAATTGTAATTGGGTTATTTGTTCTAGAGTTACTGCCCATATTCACCTTTTATTTTGGTTTTTTGTAATTTGATAGTTTGAATATATTGTGAATATATTGCCCCCTTCCCCTTCTTATATAATGGACCTAAAAATATATAAGATTAATTTCTTGGGGTCTGTAGTATAAACATTTTTATTGATATGTATATTATAATGAGTATTATATAAGAATCTATTGTGAATACCAAAGCACTGCAAACATGTACATATTGTATTACCCCAGAGAATGAAACATCTGGAATACCAGTAGGACTTAAGCTGGAGTTCAAGTTGAATTTTACCAGTATTTTTCAATGGTATATAGTACTATGATACTCTTCCATTGGGGAAAAAATGTGTGTTAATTTGTGTGTAAATACCAGTGGAATTCCACTCCATTTTCCAGTGGAATTCCACATCAGTATAAAATCAGTATAACACAAAGAATAAGGTTTTGTTAATTTCTGCACATTTTGAACAATTAACATGTATTATTTTATAGGTACTAAAAGTAGCATTTTCCTGGAAATATTAATGCTGGATGCAACCAATATGGTAAAACATGCTTTGTTTCTCAAGCTTCATCATAGTTGCAGAGTTTAAATGAATTACAAGCCTCAAGGGAGAGACGAAATAGAGACAGCAGAGAATTTTTTCATTCATTTTATGTCTGACAGAGGCTTATTTTTCCCGAAGGAAACGTTAACATGCAAAATATTTCAGCTAATGTTGTTGTTATTGGATAAGGTAGCATCGCAGCGACCCTTCCAGCTGCTACTGGGGACAAAACACTTCTACGACCTTAACATACTGGAAATTGAACAGTTTCAAACTATAGTTTTAATCAAGGAAATGTCCACCAGGAGCATTGACTGCAAAACATCCATCTGTAATTCGAATCTGAAATTAGCTTTTTTTCTCTCTTTTTTGCAGTATAAAATGAAAATATTGAAAGAAAAAACTGAAGATATTATGGGTACAATGGCATTTTCTTCACAGTGTTTCAGTATTTAGTCATAGATTAATGCTGTAGGTAAATCAAACTGGAATAAGTTAATTGCCAATGATGAATACCATGTTTATTGTTCAATATTATAGGAATTACGCTCTTCACATTCCGTCACTTCACAGCCTGTCATGTCATGTCCAGCCTGTTTCAGTCAAGTTCAAAAAACATTATTAGGCATGATCAAACATATTTGACAGTGTTCAGATATCAACATGTTTGGTGATTTGATCATCACATTATACAACTCGGTTCATCAGATAATGCATTCACACTTGGAATATAATGATTATACAAGAAAAGATGAACCAACCACTGTCTCAATGGACTGCTATATTGGGACTATTTCTCACAGTTTATAAGATTATATAAATATGTAGAAGCAAATCTAAAAAAAAAAAACTTTCATTATTTAACCCTTTCCCTCATATAGACTCATTTTGACGCACTCAATAGGTACCACATAAAGCCTGATCTGCAGAAAACCACAGTTAAACCGTACCAAATTTAATTATAAAATCCTCATTTCCAGACCACTGAGGAGCAGCGAACAACATAAAACCTGATCAGCCTGCGAGTTACTCGCAGCCTGATCTGGTTTTATGCTGTTCGCATAGGTCTTTTCATGGTTTCCTCTATTAGGGAAAGGGTTAATGTAGGTTTTTTTTTCACATATACATAATATAGGTAATTTGAATGATATTCCTTATAACAAAAATATAGATGTATGATTCTTATATTGGAAAAATTAAAAAAAAAAAAATCTTAGACAAATCAGCAGACAAGTGCAGTTAACTCTATCAAGGCCCTTTTCCTTTGTCAGAGTGGTACTAGCTCGTATGCAGGGATATGAATCACCTTTAGTGATCCTTTAGGTTATATAATACTGATAGTCCTATATTGAGTGGGCTGTTTGCCGGGGTATTTACATTGCGCTAGCAGTATATCAATCATTTGGGGACTGCCTTCCTGAAGCAGATGTGGTACTTTACACTTCCCACTATAGACAAGTGGCATGGAACCACACCCAGTGACAGTATCCTGACACAGGGCCAACAAGTCCAGGGACCACCCTTACATGCTGAGTAGGATTATCAAGAAAGTGAGTGGGTTGTTACATTTGTAACATGTGTTCATTTGATGGTTCAGGGGGGAATACTGCAGCTAGTATTACAGTCTCTTATAAATGGTTCACAAAATACTGCAGAGGACCAACTGCAGGCCTATAGTGTATAAACCTATGGGTTCCTTAGTTTAACCCTTTCCCTCATATAGACTCATTTTGACGCACTCAATAGGTACCACATAAAGCCTGATCTGCAGAAAACCACAGTTAAACCGTACCAAATTTAATCATAAAGTCCTCATTTCCAGACCACTGAGGAGCAGCGAACAGCATAAAACCTGATCAGCCTGCAAGTTTATGTTGTTCGCATATGTCTTTTCATGGTTTCCTTTATGAGGGAAAGGGTTAAGTTAAATTAGCCTGACTGACAGTTATTTAAATTGACCTTTGACATTGAAATTCAGTAGTTAACCCCAATGCAATCAATCAGTTACTGACAACTAATGTAATATGTTGACAAAGATTTATTGAACCTCACATCATGTTCAGAATGCCAGAAAATTTGCTCATATTTTTAAACCCAGAAATAGGCCAAGTGAAGCATGTAACTGATGAAGACTTTCAGATGATCGATTGACAACATGTAGTTACTCTTGATATTTCAAAGCGTATAATCAGTTAAACTCAAGAATTTTTTTACTTGAGTGATTACTTTTTCACCAACTGTCATTGCATGTAATTTTAGTCTCTTTCTTCCAAGTGGGTAGGTAGGTATAGGGATTGAACAGTTATGAATGAGGAGGCCTTAAAAATCAGGGTTCAGTGTAACGGATTCCTCAGTGACTTCAGCACAGTTCATCTTAAAGCAGCTTTTTCACAGATGGCAATTGACTAAGATTTTTTATAAACTATCTGAGTGATACTATTCCTCTATCTATGCCCATCTAAAGGTGATGGTTGCCCATTTCGTAAGCAACTTTCCATGATTGTTAACAAAATTGGTGGTTTCTCCATCAAAGGCAACAAAAAGTGTTAAACCATGTTTGGAATTAATAAAACTGTGTTTATAATTTCTTTTCTGTGTGCTGTCAATGACTGTGCTCACATTCACTCTTTGCGCATGCGCTTACTTCACAGACTTAAAAGACTTAGCTACCTGGGACTGGTGAAGACACCATGTTGCAGAAATTGTGTCACATGGTACAGAAAGCAACTGCTTCATTCCATAATCTATATATGACCAGAATTCACTGAAGTGTGTTTGTGAAAAATTCTATTTTCCAATGCAATACTACAACATGTATATTGTGACCTTGCCAAGTTAAAAATGTCATGAATCGGAGTTTGACCAACAGTAAATGAGGGAGAGTAGAATCAGTAGATTTTTTTTTATTTCTTACTGATTATCTGCAAACGAAGTCATTATGCATACATGTATTTTATGTAAGAATCATAGTATCCAAGTGCTGGAAAAAAGTATGTAGAAATTAGAGAGAGACAACTCCCCCTTAAAAAAAGTTGAAAGATTGACAAAATATATATTGATATATTGGCAAAAAATATTTTTAAGGATGGCTTATATAAGTGTATTTATAAGAAAAAATGACAGTAACATTAATAAAAAAAAATGCATTATTAATAGTCTTTTTAATACAGTTATCTAAATATCAATCACAGGAAACTCTTAGAAGGTGTAAGGCACTGAACCAGGACATGGTACCAGTGCTGTTTCAAGTATATCTAGATACAAGACTTTAGCATGGTGTACTGGATTGGATTGTTCATGTACCACAGTCAGCTGTGCCGTAAAGGAACTGACAGGCCATTGTTCCAGCGCATTACCACCAAATGCTGGGTGACATTAGGAACTCCAAGTGTGCCAAAAGCATTAACTGGCCGTCAGGTTGAAAGTATAGAGTGCCACCCATCTGGATTATCTTGTCAGCCAAGAATGAAATCGACATGTACTTTTTGCCAGGCATTTAAGACTAGAGGTAATGTTACCAGCAGTGTTATTTGACCGACTTGTCAATAATTTACTGATTGTTTTGTGTATGCCATACCCTTTGGCCAAAACAACAAAGCAATATAATAAATAAAAAACAAAAGAGTAGAAGTTGTGGTTTAAATAACAGGATTAAATGACTGGAGTACATTCAGAGTGTGTGTTGGATTTGTTAAAGTCACTATGTGGGCACCACATGAATCCTAGTTGTTTAATGAAAGCATTACTTCTGTGTATGTTTTTGTGCAAATTATAATAAATGCTGAAATTTAAGGCACACCTACATCTACTGGAGACAGATATTCAAATCTATAAAAGGGGAGAACCAGGAAAATTGGTTGCCAAGAAAGACAAAAGGTGTTGAAAGAAAAAAAAGATAATGGATTGAATTCATTTGGATGTTTATTTTTATATGTATGGAAGACAATTTAATTTAGTAGCCATTGAAAACTTCCAAAGTGAATAAGATTTATCAGGTATATGAAATTTGTTAATAAAAATATTCTTTGCTGGGGTAAAACAAATATCTTTGTGGTAATAAAACAATCCTAAATTGACATCAAACCATTGGAATCACCATGGACCTCTCCAGACTCAACAGTGAAGTTAAAGCAACACCTTTACCTATTGTAATTGGATTAATGCACAACAGGTATTTTTTTCATAATTACAACCAGTTCTTTACTCTTTTATATGGCCAATCAGATTTATAAAAAGTATATTTATATTCAGCGCAGGTGTTGGTGCTTCTCTTCCTTAGGAGATATTAGCACCTATAAATCTGTAATAAAATACCCCAAACTTGATAATATTTAGCACCTTAAAAAAACCCCTAAAAATTAAGAATAAAATACCTAAAAATTAATGATATATGTGCCATCACTTTGACAACATTGGGTAGGTAGATCGATTGAACGAAAAGAAAAGAAAATAACATGCCTGTCCAAAATCTAGATTGCTATATAATAACATAGCTCCAATTACACTGTCAGGAAGTGGAGAGAAGGTTTTGCCTGCCCCCAAGAATGCAGGACATGTGTCTGGTGGACAGTCAGACATAGGGTAGACTGAATACTAGGTGGTGTCAGTCATTAATTATAATCCCTTTACCTCATATAGACACATTTTTACGTATTAATTGGCAAACGGAAGAGACCCTGATCAGACAGCACCTGGAACAGGTCCTGGAAGTATCTGTACGTATGATCAGGGTTTCCTCCGTCTGCTCATATACAATATTATAGCCCAGATTCTACACTGTCTGCATGGCATTGAACGATACATGGCTTTAATATTTAAAGGTAAGTAAATTAATTTTCATTACAGTTATATTAATTAACCCTTTCCCTCATATAGACTCATTTTGACGCACTCAATAGGTACCACATAAAGCCTGATCTGCAGAAAACCGCAGTTAAACCTTACCAGATTTAATTATAAAGTCCTCATTTCCAGACCACTGAGGAGCAGCGAACAGCATAAAGCCTGATTAGCCTGCGAGTTACTCGCAGGCTGATCTGGTTTTATGCTGTTCGCATAGGTCTTTTCATGGTTTCCTCTATGAGGGAAAGGGTTAATTTCTACATGAATAAACATGAGGTAAAGCAGTATATACTAGCAAGTAGGTGCAAATAAAGAGGTTATTAAATTTGCTTCTGCTTATATAACTGAAGCTATTTTTTACATACCAACCCTGAACTTTTTCTATTCCAATTTAAGTATTCGGGTCATCATGACTGTGAAGCTTTTTTTGTCATATCCTCTAAAAGAATATGAAATAAAGAAGAAAAAAGAAAATATATATATATATATATATATATATATATATATATATAATTGCTGACCTATAGCTACCAAATTTATTTTAGGTGTTTTGTGGAAACAGTTTTTGTTTTTTGGCCTAAGGATATTGTTAACATTAAATCAGGTACATGGTCATTCCTTTTTTTCTCCCACCCCCTCATATTTGACTACAATAGTGTCTTTATATACCTTGTCATTATGATAAAATAAAACTTTGGAATTTTCATTTTACAGAGTAATTAATATATGTATACATGTAGTAGCTTTTAAGTATGATTCTAGATTTAAGTACATGGGTTTGTTTGAAAGATTTGAATCAGTGTAAGCAATTTATGGTGCATTTGTGACCATTGATTTTGTGATTTTATCCATTTACAATATTTGTAAACTTTTAATGCAGTAAAAATAATCCTTTATACATTATTTTCTTTTGTATGGTGCAGTCATCAAACATCCCCTTTTGTTCCTTGTGTACACTGAGGTCAGTTAGTCATTGCTTACATCATGTCCTATTGGTTAATCCTTTCCCTCATAGAGGAAACCATGAAAAGACCTATGCGAACAGCATAAAACCAGATCAGCCTGCGAGTAACTCGCAGGCTAATCAGGCTTTATGCTGTTCGCTGCTCCTCAGTGGTCTGGAAATGAGGACTTTATAATTAAATTTGGTAAGGTTTAACTGTGGTTTTCTGCAGATCAGGCTTTATGTGGTACCTATTGAGTGCGTCAAAATGAGTCTATATGAGGGAAAGGGTTAATCTGATGACTGGATTTAAATATTTCTATAAACAATGTAAAGGCCGCTCTCTCAAAGCTGGGGTATCAAAAATAAAACATTTGGCATAGTACTTTTATTTTCAGATTTCATGTCTCACATATACTTAATAAACTCATGAAAAAAATCTGATGAACTCTTCAGTATTTAAGGTAATGGAAACTTTCTTTTTGAATAAGTTTTTAAGTTACATCAGTGCAGTGTACCTCTTTAAGTTATTTTATTATGATTATTATTTTTTTTTTTTGGCTTAAACTTAATTTTGACTTTATAATGTTAATGATGATTTATGGTTACTAATTCAGTGTTAAGTTCTCTATTAGTTGAGCGTTTTGCGATTATTTTATGGCTGTCTCTCATTGTAATTCTGTGTAATTTGTGGATGATTGATGAGCCATAAGCGACTTATAGCACTGTAACACATGTTTTGTCACACATGTGTTTTGTCATGCTGTATTTTGTGCCAAGTTCAAAGTTCGTCTCAGCAGTGGTTGTGTTGTTTTGGCACTTTCCATAATGACATCTTAATCTTTGACAAGGCAGGCAGTAGCCTATAGGAGCAGGGAGGAATTATTTATTGACACTGAACTGTGTTTACTGAATCAACAACACTTGTATTGAGGTTGGTTTTACACCTCCTACATATGTCAGCAGGTTATACAGTGAACCTCCCTCTGCGACTACCTGAGTGCCTGCTAGTAATCAGAAAAAATATACCTGGCCCATTGTTGTTATTTTTTTATTGGTCCCTATCGGAATGTCAGCCAATTGACTTCTTCAGAGTTGGCTTGAGTGCACAGAATCTGGGATGCTAATCTCACACAGGGTGTGCTTGATTCATTTGTATACTAGTATTGAAGAAGGAAGGAAGAAGTTCTAAAAATTCTGTGTGTGAAATGTTTTTTACCATTTTTTGTCTAGAAATAAATTTGGCAGTTAAATTTTTCGTTTGTAATTTTATTGTGTGTGAGTGTTTATTCATGCAGTGACTTTTTTATGGAATAAATAAAATTTTAAAATTATTTGTTTAGTTAAGGAATTAGATACTGTGGAAAAGATTGATTTTCTCTAAGTAAAGAAAAGGCATTCTGGAAAGAGAGGAATTTGTGATACATTCTTTAAACAGTTTCTTTGGATCTCTAGATCGGCAGACACCATATCTGGTCATGTGCTGGGAATAATACGGATTTTGTGTGTTTGTGACTTTGTGTCACTGATATTTGCCGCTGAATGCTCTCCTCGAACGGAACATTATTTGAAAACCGAATCAATAAAAGATGCACCAGAATTTAGAACTAGTTGTAGAGAGTCAATAAAGGTAATGTTTGTCTTTCTGAGATGAATCGGAAAACGATTGGATGTTAGCACTTAGGGCTTCAGTAGCTAGATGAGGACCAAATACTACCACACCTGATGCTTGGGTAGGTTATAGTTTTTGTTTTGTCCAATTATAGGACTGTATCCCTGTGCCTGTGATCTCATGGAATAGTTCTATATTTCTTGCGAGTGGCTAACACTGATAAGGATGTAACACAGGGTGAGGTTTTATCTTCGCTTTCGTTTATTGGAAATGTTAGAAATTGCTTTCACTTAAGGAAGATTAATCAATAGTAATGTTTGTTGTAGGTTTTGATTGACTTTGGCATAATGACTAAAATTCTTTTTTGTATTGAAATATAATTTTAATGTTTCAATCTTTGTTTTTTGAAAATATTTTATCTAATTACGAGATAATATTTTTATGAAAAAATAATATGATATTTAATATCTAGGTTTTAGAATATTGTTACAGGATCAAAGTCTTAAGATTGTTTAATTTATTGTTTAAATATTTTGACATGTTTTGACTATATATGTATTTATTTTACTTTTTTGGTATAATGAAAGTATAAATTAGTTAAGGTATAATTGCAAAAAAAAATTTTTAAAATTTTGGTTTAAAACAGCTAAATGAATAGATTTATATATTAGTTTAGGTTTAAACTTTGTTACAAATGTAATTTGATTTTGGGGAGGGGGGTGGGGGGGGTCAAAACAACAGCTAAATTAATAGATTTTAATGAATTGTGTTTTCTGTGAAAAATATTTTCATATTGTTTAATTTGACAAGAGGGTCAGGGCAGGCAAAACAACAGCTAAATAAATAGATTTTAATGGGGAAAAAATGACTACCCAAGATCCATTGTATATACTATTCAAAATTTCACATGTTGATATTTTAATTCTAATTAATTTGATGAGAAAACCATTGAATGAGTTGCAAGTATTAATATCTCAAAAACTTCTCAAGACTTTAATTAACCCTTTCCCTCATAGAGGAAACCATGAAAAGACCTAGCATAAAACCAGATCAGCCTGCGAGTAACTCTCAGGCTGATCAGGTTTTATGCTGTTCGCTGCTCCTCAGTGGTCTGGAAATGAAGATTTTGT
>CM037787.1:37730576-37775576 GCA_021229015.1 Solen grandis
TTTATTTCCGTAAACCGACGCTTGCGACAGGTCAAAAACAATAATTCTACGATTCAAATGTTCGAAATGTCATACTGTTGGGACATACAATAAAAAGAAAATGGTGCTTTGAGAGAGAGAGAGAGAGAGAGAGAGAGACAGAATTCATGGTACATTTATTACATACATTAACCGGAACAGATGCAGGGAATAAACATAGAAGGAAGGACATATGAAACGTCATCACTAATGAGTCACAGATATTGTATTTTATAGGAACTATTTACCTCTGTTTTAACTTTGATATACGGCCTCAGTTTGAAGGCGTCTGCGTACATGTTCAGGTACCTGTCCACATGTTTGTGCGGCATAAAGGCGGGGAAGTCCGGGGGCGTTGGGAAGTCACTGAACGTCATCATCTCCTTACTAACGTTGCTTATTGTATTCCGCATAACACACGCCTCGCCGTCAGATGCCTGAGGAATGATTTTATTAGGGCTTTCTGTCATTTCTTTTGCTATAATTAAGATTTTCAGCCACAGCAAAAAAAACCTATTGGGTTTGTTATGTTTTTCTTATTACGGCAGAAAGTCCTTTTGGGTTTGTACTGCCGCCAAAGCTAGTTTTGTGGGTTGTTATATTATTGGACCGTCCGTCCGTGCGTGTGTGTGTTAGTGTGTGTGTGTGAGAGAGTACGTCCGAGCATTTTCGTTTCAGGACACTAACTTTGTCTTGCATGCATGCATTTTGATGTAATTTGGCAAGAATGATCTCCTCAAGAAGATGGAGTGTCGCGCGAAAGATCCAGGTTTGTAACTCAAAGGTCGAAGTCATAATCACAGATCAAAGGTCATAAAATGGATTAACTCTGTCATGGATGGATGGATTTTATAACTTAGTATCAATGATCTCCTTGAGAAGATGGAGTGTCGCGCGAAAGATCCAGGTTTGAAACTCAAAGGTCAAGTTCACAATCACAGATCAAATGTCATAAAATGGGGGATATTTTTCAATTTCCGGACAATAACTCTGTCCTGGATGGATGGATATTTATACAACTTGGTATCAATGAACTCCTCAAGGAGATGGAGTGTCGTGCAAAAGATCCGGGTTTGTAACTCAAAGGTCAAGGTCACAATACAGATCAAATATCATAAAATGGGGGTATTTTCAGTTTCCGGACATTAACTCTGTTCTGGATGGATATTTGCACCCACTGGCATGTTACTCCATATACAGACAGAACATATGAAAGAAATTGCAGATTACAAGACTCTTAATTCTTAACTTCATTATATTTTGAGTTACTCCCCTTTGTTGATAGAGCTATTTGGTAGGGGACACATGCTTAAACGGTTTTCCACGGAATACCCAAGTCTGGTTTACATCAAGTATGTGCTAAAATTTGCTAAAACGACAAAACAGTTCTGTGTTAAAGCAACTCTTTGAGGGCACATGTCACTGACAAACAGTTCTTGTTTGTTATTATTCTTTTTCCTCCATTTTCACAGCTTAATTTCGATATGTTGCTGTTGTGTTAGAAAGATGAAATGTTTATGACAGATACTTATGTTACTGAATTTTCCAATAACATAATTTTCAGCTCCATGTGACGTTTTATGACGCCAGTCTTAACCACGGTTAAAAAATTGTATGCAGCCTGCAACTGTAATTTCTTGACGAATTTCACAGAATGTGTGTATTACGTTCTAGTATTTTCATTTTCCAAAATTCCAAAAAGTTAATTTTCTGTGACAAAACCAAGACTCGAACTGTTGTCCCGGTATTGAATAAAAATCATTAAGGTATTCTAGAGGTTCCTGATAAGCATTAAAATTAAAATTTGGAAAGCTTGTAGGTATAGACATCCTCTTTCGATATTGAGAAAAACCAACGTCATTTGACGTCATACCACATTAAGCAGTTTTAAGCGAAATAACGGGTTTCTAGCTCTATAGCATCTATTTCTTGTCCGATTTGCATATATCTTTTACTGAATGTTCAGTACTTCGTGTCATTTTAAATAGTCTCTTCCGTTTTCGGAAAAAAAAAAGGTCAAGGTTATCTTCCAATTATTGGGGTTTCCTTTGACCGTTGATATTTCAAAAACGATAAATATTTTATTGAGAGACTTAGCATATAATTATTAATGCTTTGATAGACCTTTCAGATGATATTCAGGTTTTGAAGATCGGGCTTAAAAATAACGTAGCAATGGCGAAAAATGAAAATGGTGTTACCCAATAGAGCAGTAAACTGCTGATATTTAGAAAACAATTTATGTTGATAATTACATTATGAACATAAGATGTTGCCCAATTCATTACATTTTTAACGATATGCGGTTTTTTAGAATCGGTCAAAGAATGATAAAATTATATGAAGAAAACCAAAGACCTATTAAACAAAGATTGGCAATCTTAATCTCACAAAAGCACGTGACAAATTGTACAATTCTCGCAAAGTCACGTTTTCAAATATCTTCTATTCTATCGAAGATATGAAAGTAATTATTAAGAACTTAACATTAACATCAAAATGATACCTTTGTTTTTAAATAAGTCAAAAAGAAAAAATGTTTCATGTAAAATAGAAAAGTACTTGCATGGTGATAACTATGTAAAATGTGTTGATTTTCTGCTACACTGGTCATAATTTAAAATATTTTTTTTTAAAATAAATCAAAATGAAAATGAAACCTTGCAGTAGAGAAAGGATTATTTTATATGTTTATATTTTCCTCTGTGATTAAGTTTGCACTATTCAATGATCTGCTGTGTGCTTAAACAATATTTTGAACACTTTTAGCTGTTTTCTTGAGGTCTAACTGTTTATTATTCGTAAACCGATGAAAATAAGTTCATGCATGCAACATGTAAAAATGTAGCATAATTCGAGACCTTTTTGACTGTATCATGGGTTTTCAAAATTGGACATTATAAAAAAAGAAAGAAAAGAAAACGGTTCTTCCATGCACCTCTGCAGTTGTTCCCGCGAACTATTTTTTTTTCTAGATAACTATCATTTTTTTTGTAAGTAAGAGTATGACCAAGATTTATAGCCATTCTAATGGGCTTTCCAATAGTGTTTTTATCGGTCAAAGGATGAGAAAACTAAATTACATGATATATTGTTTTTCTGTCTTTGTTTGCAACCCGTACATACTGTAAGTGTAATGTTAGGAAGTTTGTGCTCTTTCTAAATGTACCAACATTTTTAAAATGGGACTTCACACAAGAAAATTACATGAAAAATAAGAATTCTGAAAAACCGTTTTTGTCGAGCCCGCTTTCGGTGAGCTCGACTCAGTTGTCACAATGGCGGTTCGGTGTATGTATGTGCGTGCGTTAGTGCGTGCGTGCGTCCGTCAGGATTTGATCTTGTCCGGGTTGTAACTTCATCATGGATGGAAGGATTTTGAAAAGAATTAGCACAAATGTCAAGCTCAGTGAGACGGAGTGTCATGCACAAGAACCTGATTCATAGCTCAAAGGTCAAGGTCACAGATGGAGGTCAAAGTTCAAAAACATGTACTTTTTTGCTTGTCCGGGTTGTAACCTCACCTTTGGATTGAAGGATTCTCAAATAATTTGGCACAAATGTCAAGCTCATAGAGACGGAATGTCATGCACAAGAACCAGATTCATAGCTCAAAGGTCAAGGTCACAGATAGAGGTCAAAGTTAAAAAACAAGTACATTTTTGCTTGTCCGGGTTGTAACTTCATCATGGTTTGAAGGATTTTCAAAACAATTGGCACAAATGTCAAGCTCGGTGAGACGGAGTGTCATGCACAAGAACCAGATTCTTAGCTCAAAGGTCAAGGTCACAGTTGGAGGTCAAAGTTCTAAAACATAATCGATCCAGCGGCCTAGTGGTTAAGGCATCCGCTTCGGGGGCGGGAGGTCGAAGGTTCGATCCCCGGCAGAGGGTCGCTCTGATATGGCCGGTTGGTGAGCCGGCAGTTAGTTAGATAATGGTACTGGTTGCCTTCCTGCCTGATGCCTTGCATATAAGAGTGAACTGGGAAGGTACATGTGGCATAAAAGAGGTGTCTCATAAGTCAAAATTTACTGGCCCTTTCAATAGGGGTGACACTATAATAAAACAAACACTTTGCACTTTTTGTACATTTTTCATTGCCCTGGTTCTTTCTTTAAGAAAGGAATGAATAGAATTTGAAATGATTTGGTAGAAATGTTTTACTTGTGAGTATGGTCTGTTGCATGGGTCTGTTGCGTGTAAGAACCATATCCATATCTTAAAGTCAAGGTCATATGTGGAGGTCAAAGGTCAAAAACTGCAGTTCACACCCAGGATTATATACATGTACATAATGCTGTAATCAGCACAGTTGAAACCTCATTAAATTTTAAAACAACAACAACAACAACAACAACAACAATTTCTACAATGCCTCTCGTAGGTATCCTGTTCAATATGGTATCCTTTGGCGGCTCGACATGTTGCCCTTGGGCATCTAGTTTCATAGTGCTACTGCATTTGGTTCTAAATTGTATTCCTGTTAATTTATAGTTATAATGTGTTTTTGTGATATGTTCAAATGCTCTATGCTCACTTTGAATTCATCAAATAAATTCTATGAAAAAAAGGCATATAAAGATGACTAGTGATAGTTCACTACCTTGTGGGACGATAATATTTCATTTTAAAGAGCAGCCTCAGTAGAAAGACCTATTGGGTTTGATTTTTTCCTTATCAATATTCTTCCCTTTTTTCCTTTTCAGTTCAAATATCAGGTTGCCGAAAAGCCAGCATCAGGAAATTTTAACAGCTACCAAAGCAACTTTAGCTCTTTTGAAGACAATTTCTTTTTTCTTCATAAGACGCCTTATGACGCCAGAACTAAAAAAGTGTAAAAATTGTATATACATATTAATAGATTTTTTTTATTATTTAAGAGGACTGTTTACAAGCTGAAAATAAAACATCTGAAAGAAACAATAACGAAAACTTGAGTGCACGCCTTCTTTTGTAACCGTGTATGTATTACATCATTTTCCATAATATTTTTTATATAATTACTTTCGTGAATATAGCTATGCCTATCAACATATTGCATAAAGTAAAGCAACTAAAATATAGTATTTGTTCTGTATTCTAGTAACTAGGGGTACTGGTTTTCACCCAGGCAACCCTAGTTCGATTTCGGCATCGGAATGACTTCATTAAACAGGATCCGTGGCCCTGTGGTATTGTTCTGAAGATAAGTGTTAATAAATGTAAAAAATAAAGTAAAATTTCGTTGGTAATAAAATATGTATATTGGACTTTACAACCCACTGACAGTATTGTAATCATTTAGAGATTCTGTCTACATGAGACAGGTAAAGTGGTGTTTGACTGAGATATCATGCATGTGACATAAACATGTGACACGATACCAAACAGTCATATTATCCTGACACCGGACCAACTATTTCTGGAACTACGCTGTTTTTATGTTCCTCCTTTCTCTCTTTTTTTTTCATCCGTCAGTTATCTCTTGTCTAATTTCATCTGTCACTATATCTTTCTCTCTTGCTCCTTTCCTTCTCCTGTGATTATTCACTTTCACCGTCTTTCTTGCTCCCTATTTTCTATTATTTGCATCGTAATTAGACAAAATCAGTTATAAAATATTTGATGTTTACGATATATATTCATCTCTTAATGTCTTTTCTTTCATGTTTCCTCCCCCGTTTATTTCGTTCACATTTATCCTTCTCATAAATAATCGACATAAAGTGAGCTTTAATTTTACATCTGGATGACTCAGTTGACACATCCTGTACAGATGCAGTATGGACTATATTAGCTGAATTCAACCAAAAATGTAACAACGATGTCAGTTTAACATATCCACAGATGTTATCTTAATGTATTTATCAAGTTTATGAAACACTTTCTTGGCTGCCAATTATCCTTGAGGTGAACATAGGTATCTAGAAATAACCAGTTTTTAGTGGAAATTTATCGAACTGAATCTAACATGACTTTTTTTTTTCGAAAAGATCGCTGTAGCGTGCATTTTTTTCATTATAGATATTCCTTTTATAGATATGTACGTGTGAAATTCGGATAGGTCACTTTGACATGGTTCGTGCATACCTGAGATTAAACATTTTAAAGGGACCCCCTTCCGACACCTATGTGTGTTTGATGTGTTTATAAATACATTTATGATAATATTAAATAAACATAAACATTTTAAGTGTGTCATGCTATTATGGCAGTGAAATATTCTAGAAACGTTATTTTTAAATGTCATCATTGAATCTCCCAAATATTTTAAATAAGCCTTTAACGCAGCTCATCACAGATCGTCAGTAACTAAGATTTTGATTTTGAATTTGAACTTTATGTGTGTATTACGTCTATCAATACCCATCTACAGACACATGATCACCCAATGTAACCATCCGTGATTGGAAAAAAAATGTTTCTCAATCCCCGGGAACTTGAAAACGTTTTTAAGTTCCACTATTTATCATGATATGAATTCAAATTTAAGAAAATCATTTACTAAATAGATACATCAAAAATATATATAACACTTTCTAACGACACATTTAAGTAAAGTTAAAATAAAATATAAACCTTCCCGTCGAAGATAAAAACAACATATTTGATAACGAAGTTATTAAATAAAATAAATCGTGGGAGGGCGTTTGAAAACGTTTTTATACTCCCGGGGAAGCATTTGAAAACATTTTCACGCTCCCGGGGAGGGCGTTTGAAAATGTTTTTATCTCCCGGGAGCTTTGAAAACTTTTATGTCCCGGGGGCATTTGAAAACGTTTTTATGTTCCCGGGGCGGTCCTTTGAAAAAGTTTTTATGTTCCCGGGGAGGGAAATTTGAAAACGTTTTCAAATTACTGGGAGTAACTTGAAAATGTTACACCGGTCTTTCCCATACAAAGCTAGTTGTAAAAATAGTGTAAAATTGTGTACGCGCTCTGCTATGGAAGGGCAACCAGGTCAAAATTCTATTCTGCTTGTTGCTTATTCTGCTGTTGTTCAATATAACTGCATTCCTGTGTTTCTTAATCAAACTACACAATGCTGTAACAACTGTGGAATATTTAGGAAATTAATATGCAATTCACAATAACGTTTTACTTAAGTTTCGATAAAAGCAGTTGCAATATACTGTATTGTATACTGTATACTGTTTCATGTTTATGTGTAATGTGCGATTTCTGTTTTGCCAATTCGCTTTCCGCTTAATGCTTAACTGTATTCCGATAAACGTAATCCGACTGGAAAAAAATACAAATATTTGCTCCTCCAGTGTTTCCTAGCTCTGTCTTTAAACGATGTCCCCCTTAAAAATAAGCTCAAGTACATTTACCTAATGTATGGCGAATGAGATGGAAGAAATGAAGACTTTGGCAAAACAAAAATTCATTGCATCATACGATGTATCACACATAACAAAGCCCACAACCTTCTGAGAAAGGTTAAAGATACACTGGAAAAGATTAGCACTACAGTTATCCCAATAAATTGACATTGGAGAGCAATGAAATTGTATTGAACGTACAGACGTTGAATTTACGATGGAACAGAATCAGGGCAAAATTACATCAAGTCCATGCAGACATGTCGTCATACTGACAAGTGAAATGAAATGAAACTTTCAGAATCACCTGTTTCTACTGGTTTGCACAGGTCTGTTTACGGATGGCTGTTCTGGTCTTTCAGGCTTATCGATCTAGGTTCATACTGGGTGCAGAAGTTAGTTTACTTGCAGGCTGATCATCCTACAGATTAACTGACCTAGGCAACCAGTATAAACCCAGAACCAGTATATAAAATGTTTTACTTGCAGGCTGATCTCAGTTTAAACTGGTTGCTGAAGTCAGTTAACTTAGGGGTTGGCCCAATGAGATCTTAGTATATTAGTATCTATTTGATAGAAGCTCTCAAAAATGGTACAAACTGTGACAGTAGGACGCTTCCAAACAGATTCTTTTAATTTTGGTTTTTGAAATTTAGATTTGAATAAGCGTTTCAAATGCCTCAACAAAAGTATCTAATGCATATATTCAGTATTTTCCTTTTCAGAGAGAGAGAGAGAGAGAGAGAGAGAGAGAGAGAGAGATACCGTATTTAGATTTTCATATGTAAATGATATTGTTGTCCCTTTCTATATAAACACATACACGCGTGCACATTGGCAGGGAGATGGTGTAGATATGTGTAGTTTGTGCACTGGACTAATTATTACTCTTTTCAGAAGTTTTTTTTTTTTGGTAAAGGGATAGTTCCATCTTGGTACTTTATGACGTTTAAAGTTTTGAATTAAAACTCTCTTTTATGTATGTATGTGTTACACATTTCATTTAGAAATAATTCAAATTTGATTGACGCGTATCCCTTTGGAATATTGATACGCAAGACGTGAAAAACGGCTTTGGAATTTAATGCTCTCCAGAGAGGGTCGGGAAAAAAGTACAGTCACACCGTTTACAAACAGAGTAAGATTTTTAGTTTCACAATCCAATTGCAACACGTTTAGTTTAAACATATTTTATTTCAAATTAAGCATTGAAATGGGGTCGGGCCACAAGTTCTAGCAACATTAGTTACGGCCCTTCCCCTATACATTTATTTAACAATAAACAAGGTCACATGTTACATAATTTGTATGGTACCCAAATCCTGCAACACGTGGAATGCGGTAAGCGGATTGCTATGGAACGCCGAAACTGTCTTTTGTTGAGAACAACCGAAATGCCGGGTCAACTAGAGTTATATTGAGTCTGAGATTCAATGTGCTGGGCGGTAAATCCATTGTCTCCAGTTATTGAAGCGTTGCGTTTAGTCTGGTAACATTTTCTTCCGTCAAGTTAATGTGATGTTAGGTGTTATTATTGTTATGTTTAGTCCATAAACTAAACAGGCAAGTGGAAACAAAATTATGTTAAGTCATAACAATATAATGTTGGGCATTACAGATATTTTTAGCTATAATACTATTCTGCTCGTTGTTTTATTATTTATTATGTACAGTCATGAAAATAAACTGCTGTGTGATTCCACCATTATGTTCAGCTGATTTTGTATATAAGTGAGTGATACTTTCATTGTATTCAGTTTGAACAACATGGTGTTTGGTGATACAGTCTTAATGCTTAGACGTAAAAAAGAACTGTCAACTGGTGACATCATTATGTTCAATTAAAATAATGTTGGATTTAGTGGAACTGTAATTATGTTAAGATAAAGTAGTATGTTGATGTGTAAAGAAGTCATTATGTTCAGTCGTGAACACGTACTGTGGTCTGATACTGTCATTATGTTCAGTTCAATGGTAATCAGCTCGATGCAAAGGCCGTTATGCTGTCTTCTTAAATACGTTGTTCGATGTTTAGATCATTATCCTCAGTTAAGATAGAAAATCATTTTAAAATGGGAGATAATTAAAAAATGAAACAAGGTAGAGTTATGGTTCTTGGTAATTGCACTTCCCAATCTCACCATCTACTTATATTCTAAGTATCAAGTCAATAATACCTTGAATATTTCATGAGTTATGCTATGAACAAAAATTGAAAATTAAAAAGGGAGATAATTAAAAAGTTGGACCAAGTAGAGTTATGGTTCTTAGTCACTGCACTTCACCTAGTGGCATTCTATTCATATATGAAGTTTTTATTCAATACTTTTTATCGTTTTCAAGTTATGGCCAATGTTAAAGTTGCAGACAAACCAACAGACAGACAGGGCAAAAACAATATGCTCCCGATCACAGATCTCTGGGGCATAAAATACACAAGATAGCATGGCGATTTATTGATTAACGAAGTAAATTGTTTAGGAATTGAAAACAGTATGTTCGTCGAGTCCCACCTTTTTTTCTGGAAATGATCCGAAGATGTCCGAATAAACCCAACATAATTGAATAAACACCGAACACAACGTCAAATACACATAGAACGTTTAATAGACTAGTCATAACAGTATCAACACAGAACATCAAGTTTTACCAACCAAGCATGATAGTTTTACAGCTCAATAAAACACAATCGCAAGTGAATAAATTTACATTATCACCCAGCAGTTCATTTGCACGACTGAACACGATGGGAGAAGTATTTGACAACACGTTATTAAATTAAGCACAATGTTGTCAGCAGTCACTAGGACGTTTTCACAACTGAATATAATGACAATAGCACCAAACAGCATACTACTTCATCCGAACACAATAACAGTACCGCTCCACAACAAACTAACGTAAAACGAAATGATATCGCACTAAACAATTTTTTTTCTTAACTGAGCAAAATTATTTAAACACCCAACAACATATTAATGTAACTGAACATAATGATAGTACCACTCATCGCAACATAATATAATAACAGTACTACTCAACAATTTATTGTCATGGCTTAACATAATGTCTGTATCAACAAAATATCGCTCAAAAAAAAAAAAAAAATTTTAACCTTGATAAGGATAAAAACAATTAGTGCACTTAACAACACATTGCATCGGCAAAAAAAAATATTTTGAGCATTTAACACTTCAATAACTGAACACATTTGGCATTACTACCCAACACACTGTATCTCGGACTTAACAGAACACTAACTGACCATCAATATCAGTCGTTCTCAACATAATACAGTTCTGGCGTTCCATAGATTGCAGTAAACGAAATGTATTGTAGATCTAACGAATTGCGAGTCAAGAAAACACATCGAAAGAATCGATTGCCTAAAAAATCAATTATCAAGAAAACACATATAAAGTCCCACAATTATAAAAAGGTATTTGCACACAGAATAACAACACCAATAGCCGGAAAATGATAACATTTGAAATTTAGATTGTGTTTAATGACAACAGAATAAGTGCGAAAACATGCGAAATAGAAATTTGACCTGGTTTCAATTCCATACTCTGCAGTCACATTTATGGTTGGATTCAAGACTTATATGCATATGCTTTTCGGTTTTTCAAAATTCGGAAAGGCTAAGTATCTATTGCGATAAAAAGTTTCGAACCAAGAACCTAAATATGTGTTTAAGTGTTTTGTAACTTCCGGATGTGTTAAAACATGATACGCCATTTGACATCATGATATCAACTATGTTTAAGGCTAAATTAAACCGATTTGAAACTCTGCAGGCCTTGATATTTGACCGATTTGCATGAACTTTTCACTGAATGTTTCAAATTGAAGATGATGTGGTCGAGCTTGGGGAGGAAAAAACGAAAACAGCATTACACGTAGTGCAGTCAACTGTTTTTAACTCGATCAGAATTGTTTGTTTGTTAGTTTAAACATATTTTATTGATATATTTTACATATAAAATTCATTTAAACATAGTACAAAATAGGATGAAATCCTTGTTTGTTTGTTTGTTGGGTTGTTAACGTCCCACCGACAGTAATTTAGTCATTTTGAGACTATGTCTACTTGAGACAGGTATAGTGCTGCCACACTGCAGTATCACACCGTGGACAAGTGTCATGATACCACACCCAGTCACATTATCCAGACACCGGGCCAACCAGTCCAGGAACTACCCTTATATATTGAGCGCTAAGCAAGGAAGCTTTCTCCAGTACCATTTTTACGACGTTATTATGTCGCGGCAGGGGATCGAACCCACGATCCCCCGCTTTTCTTCCTTTTGAGGTTAAATAAAAACAGGTTAACGATGTTTCATCATCATGAAATTCTAATAGGATCCACAGAAACTTTTGCACTTTTGAATGCAATATTTTTTTAATATGACGTCATATTTAAAAGAAAGTGTAAACTTTTGTATGCGCTCTGCAGCCGCCATTTATGGTCGGATTTTCCTAAAAATTTTCACAGACGTATATCTGAAGACCTAGATGTGCATACCGGTTTTGCTTACGAAAATTTGAAAAGGCCAAGGTACAACGGAAAAAAAAACAAGTTTCTAACCAATGATCTTAAAGTGTATTTAAGTTTCCTGATGTGCTAAAGATATGATATTTGGACAGCATATACGCACTGAAGTCTATTTGATATTTTGCGAAAGTTGACATCATGCGTCATGATATTAAAAGCAAGTATTAAGCAAAATTGAAGACAATCGCGACAGTTTCTGTTATCACACACGAGTAAATTTTACACTGTCACCGGTAATGAAAATATAACAGTTTTTGTTTAAACTGCAACATTTTCACATTTAATTACTTTTTATACGCCCATCTTAAGATGGGGCGTATTATGTGAACACTCACGGCGGGCGGGCGGGCGTGGAACATTTGTTGTCCGGGCTCTAACTTCAATACCGTTTGCCCAATCCTTTTCAAACTTTCCACACATGTGCATGGCCATAATATCTCGGATGAGTTCGATATTCAGCATTAACGCGTGAATGACTTAGAAGTTATGGCCCTTGACGTACACAAAATACTTGAAATTGTGATTGTCCGGGCTCTAACTTCAATACCGTTTGCCCAATCCTTTTCAAACTTTCCACACATGTGCATGGCCATAATATCTCGGATGAGTTCGATATCCAGCATTATCGCGTGAATGACTTAGAAGTTATGGCCCTTGACGTACACAAAATACTTGAAATTGTGATTGTCCGGGCTCTAACTTCAATACGTTGTCCAATCCTTTTCAAACTTTTCACACATGTGCATGGCCATAATATCACGGATGAGTTCGATATTCAGCATTAACGCGTGAAAGACTTAAAAGTTATGGCCCTTGACGTACACAAAATACTTGAAATTGTGATTGTCTGGGCTCTAACTTCAATACCGTTAGACCAATCCTTTTCAAACTTTCCACACATGTGCATGGCCATAATATCACGGATGAGTTCGATATTCAGCATTATTGCGTGAATGACTTAGAAGTTATGGCCCTTGATGTACATAAAATACTTGATATTGTGATTGTCTGGGCTCTAACTTCAATATTGTTTGTCCAATCCTCTTCAAACTTTCCACACATGTGCATTGCCATAATATCTTGGCTGAGTTCGATATTCAGCATTATTGCGTGAATGACTTAGAAGTTATGGCCCTTGATGTACACAACATACTTGAAAATTTGCTTGTCCCTAGTCCTTAGACCCTATGAGGTGTTGTCAGATCTTGCAGTTAATTAATAGAAATGTATCAGCATTTTTTTTTTATGATTAACATCATTAACTAATGGGATTTTGGAATTATTTTGCTTATTTATGGACAGTAGCTTGTTTCTCTGAGCTATTTCTGAGAGTCCCCATACCATGATGGGCGTATTTTGTGGCAGTCCTGACCCTTGTTGTAATTGTAGTAAGCATTCGGGCAAACGACTAACCGGTGTTAGGATAGATATTGCCTTAATTGTTTACTGTACTGTACATATCTATCATGCTGACTGTTGTGAAAATGTTTAAAATGATTAATAGAAACAGAAACTTCAGCGCATACGTGTTATTCCTGTGTGGAATGTATACAGGATTTCGGTAGAAGGTCTCGAGGCATATACATATTTAAAAAAAACAAAAACAAACAAAAAACAGTATGCCCCCGATCAGAGTTCTTAGGGGCATAAACATAAATATCTATCTACTCCAAAGTTAGATTTCCGTAAGTAAATTCCTAAAATGCCTTTTCTTAAAATATAATAATACCTATTGTTTTTAAGCTTTTATTTTATAGATAAGTACCTAAAAGTATTCATTGAAAAAAACATAATGTTCCTTGTTGACAGCCCAATCAAATATGATGGCTATCTCGGCATCGAGTACCGGAAAAATGTTCTAGGAAAGGTTGAAAGTTCGAACCTTGTAAAAAAGGGGACAAATGAGGGTAGGTCTGCAAAAACTTATACAGTTTTGTTAGAAATCAGATAGACGAATTCTGTTTGCTGCAAATGATTTGCAAGACATATACGCACAAAATATTTGGGGTGGTGAATTTAAGAAATGCATGGTTCCTCCTCTAGAAACGGTCAAACTTCACTAAAATGTAGGAAAAATTAAAATTTCAAAAACATGTTTTTGTCGCTCCTGACTTTATTTTCTGTCCATTCTTTATGAAATATTCACACGTTATGTATTGTTATGTTTGAAGGGGCCTGGCAATTGAAAAGTTAAAAAAAAATTTGAAAAGGTCAAGGTTATATTACGATTATTGTGTTTTTATTCGGCCCCAAATAACTCCAAAACTAAAATTATTTCATTGAGAGTATATGACAAAAGTTTAAGTTCTTGAAGAGCTCTTTCCAGTGATGTTTAGTTTTTGAAGATCGGACCTGATTTGGTCATTTAACGGCAGTCCAAAGTTTGGTCCTTTTAGAATAATTGTAAATCAGGTTTTATGCTTCAAATTGTAATATATGTATGAAATAGAATGTTTGTTGTTGTTGTTCTTGTATTGGGGTTTACCGTCGCTGCGATAGTATTTCAATCATATAGCGACGTCCAGCTAATTACAGGTGGAGGAAGACCCCGAGTACACAGAGGTACCCGGGTAGAACCACCGACCTACCGCAAGCCAGCTGGAAGGCTTCCTCACATGAAAAATCCGAAGTCCCTACCGGGATTCGAACCCACAGCGGTGAGGGGCTGAGAGATTTGTAGTCCACGACTGTAACCGCTCGGCCACGGCGGCCCCCATAGAATGTTTGACTTGTGCGACTTGTATACTTGATTGAACTATTTGCTTCATTGCTAGGTACATAATGGTAAAATTTAATCAATTTTGTTTCTCATTTTGCCGCGAAGGGGTGCTTTGCTTGAAATCACTCTTTTGCTTATAACTCAAAAAGTTGAAGTCTGATTTAAATGCGATTTTAGCATTATGTTCCATTTGATATCCTAATTAAATATGTTAGTTTTCAAAGTATGAGTGATTGAAAGTTTTTAAGCTACGAAGGTTGAAAGTTTGAATCTCGCAAAAAACTGTGCAAAAGAGGGCAGGTCTATGAAAACCCTACCCGTTTTTTTAGAGATCAGATAGAAAACCTCTGCTTGCTGCATACGATATGCAAGACATATACGCAAAAAATATATGGGGTGGCAAATTTAGGAAATGCATGGTATGTCCTCTAGAAATGGTCAAACTTCACTAAAATTTAGGAAAAATTAAAATTTACAAAATATGTTTTTTATCGCTCCTGGCTTAATTTTCTGTTCAGTCTTCATGGAATTTTAACATGTTATGAAGTGTTATGTTTGAAAGGGCCTCACAATTTAAAAAAAAGCAAAGGTCAAGGTCATATTCGAAAATTGTTTTTTTCTTCGGTCCAAAATAGCTACAAAGCTGAAAATATTTTATCGCGAGTATATAAACAAAAGTTTTAGTTCTTGAAGAGCTCTTTCAAGTGAGGTATAGTTTTTGAAGATCGGACATGATTTGATCATTTAACGGCAGTCCAAAGTTTGATCCTTTTTTGAACAATGGTATTCTTCAAATTGTGACATTTAAGAAAAAGAATGTTTGACCCTTGCATATTATATACCTAATTAAACTATTTGCTGCATTGCTAGGTACCTAATAAAAAATATTCAATCAATTTTGTTTCCCATTTTGCCGTGAGGGAGCGCTTCGCTTAAAATCACTCTTTTGCTTATGACTCAAAAAGTTGAAGTGTGAATCAAATGCGGTTTTCAGAATTCTATTCCTTGTTGACAGCACACTAGAATATAATGGATTTCAAAGTATCTGGTATGGGAAAGTATTTGCGCTAGAAGAGCTACTCACATGTAATTAGCTGAAAGTTCCAATATATGATATTTATACTTTCACAGCGACGGTACTCAAATTTTCTTCACAATGTAATATATACACAAAACACAAATACCGTTTTCTAGAGTTTAAACCCCCAATTTCCTGACAGCTTTTAAGCTTTCCAAACAAAGGTTATGTGCAAAATGAGGAGTTACATGAACCCACTTTTGTTAGGCTATCGCCTCTTCACTACAATTTGCAAATAATTGCAGATTGATGCGAAACGCTAAATTCTTATAATTTTAAACATATTATCACGTGACCTGTACTAAAGAAATTACGCGAAGATTTCGCTAGGGAGAGCGCCCCATGCTTAATTGCTTATAACTCAAGAACTTGAAGTCCTTTTTCAATGCGGTTTTTTTTGCGGTCTGTTTCATATTGAAAATTGTGACAGAGTTTAAATAAAGTGTTTAAGCTGATTAGGTTAAAAGCGAAAACCGAGATATCGCTTGCGGTTCTAGTTATTGTTTATTTTTCTTCGGCCTTTAATATCTCAAGAACGAAAATTATTTATCGAGACAATATCGGTATAGTTAGAAGTCCCTTGAAAGACCTTAAATATGTTATCAGTTTTTGAAGATCGGGGTTGAATCATTAACGAAAATGTTGTTACAACACCTGCATTAAAGGCATGGTCCTTTGGGACGTTTTCATCAAAATTTAGATTAAGTGTATACGCTTGCATATTGTCAGAATGTTTTCAAAAAGTAAAACGTTCCTGGAGTCAATGCGTACCTTTAGAAAGCATTGGACAAGTGCGGACTAGGTTTAAAAGTTAGGAACGTGATTACATTGTTGAAAACTTATCCGATTCATGCAGGTTTTCTGATTTTCCGGTGTGTACGTTGGCATTTGCGTTTCAAAAAGTGACGTTGCAAAAATTGCTTACCCACACTGTCAGTGGCACCGTAGTAAAACCACCGGCCTACCACAAGTCAGCTGGAAGAATTTCTCACATGAAAAATTCTACTAGTAGTAACCCTGCTGTGTCTTGAGCCAACATCTGGGAGGGGCTTAGTGATGGTAAGTCAGCGACAACATCCACTCGGCCAAGGCGGCCTCTTTATTAAATCTTATTTGAAGTTATTCCTGTTAAATGAATATGACTCATTTTTTTTCTGTTCGATGCAAGAACCATGCGTTCTATGATCATAGTTGTTCCAAATAGATAATAGGCTGCGGATTCATATACTGTGTGAGATAATGACGCATTCGCATTAACCTACATTTAAGCTCCGGCAGTGTTTTATGATATACACTTTGCATTCTCTTCATCATCTATGTTTCAAAAGGTAGGGACGCAGAGATGAAAAGATTATTATTTACATATTCCTTTCACAGACATTACTGTCTAAAATCTTTAACTTCATATTTATAAAGAGGGAATACCTTATCCCTGAAATGCCACAATCCTGCAATTTGGTCTGCCTTCTCAAAACACTCCGGTTCGAGTCCCTCCTCTAGGCAGCATTTGGTGGCGGCTAGACCGCCTGCACCGGCACCGATTACAGCAACACGGGGGCGCATTGTGTCAAAGGAATATGGCGTCCTGGGGAACGTCTCAAGCAGTCTAAAATTCAGTAACATGCACGATATCATATGGTATTTGATTAGTATCATACACAAAAAGTTTATCTCTACTTAGTTGAAAAGCGACAACAACAACAAATGTGTAAATATGGAAAGCTGTTAAAGAAAACACCGGCAGTGTTCCCACTCACATTCTTTTTCAGGGTAAACTTACCCCTTGGGTTGAAAATCTGGGGGTAAATTTCAGTTCTAGGGGGTATGAAAATTCAAAGGTGATTTCACCATAATAAAGGATAAACAACAAACAACAATTAAATATTTAAAAATAACTTTATTTCTACAGGTATATACTCTGAGTACAAAAGTCTCATTACATCTAATACAGTAACTTTAAGCTGAACCCTTTACTTCATATAGACTCATTGACAAACAGAGCAGACCTAGATCAGTCAGTTCCTGAAAGGAGCTGTCTGATCTGGGTCTGCTCTGTTTGCTCAATATTAAAAGTTCAGATTGAACACAGTCTGCATCTTAGAAAAATCCATTGTTCATACTTTAACTATTTGAGATTCAGCCAATCAATAATCATCAAGTCATGAATTTGTTCATGTGTGAATATTCATGAGATAATCATTATAAATTAACATTTATGTACATTTCTGTACTGCCCTCCATATGACCTCATCAACATCTATTCCACGTTGCCCCATGTTATATTCAATTGTCATTCTGTTTTCAACATTAACCACTGTGCGTCACTTTGTAAATCTAGTAATATGTCTATTCTGTGAGGAGAATCCTCTCTCACAAGGAACAAATGTCAGAGGTACAGTCATGAGTATGGATGCCATCTTTACAAAATTTGGACATGTTTCATGAAATGTAGAAACAAGTAGCATGCACATTTCTTGAAGACAGGGGTCTCTGTTTACATTCAATAAAACTTTAATTTCAATTAGTTGTTCTTTGTTTCTTGGCTATTAAGAACAGTATTTCCAAAAAAAAAAGGCTACCCTGTTCAGATTTTCAATACCATGGTAAATAATAGCCTGCAGACCCACTGGCAGCAACGATTTGTTAAGAACTTTACATGTATTTAAATCTTTTAAAACAGCTATGTCCTCATCTGGAAATCTATCATCAAATTCAGCAATATTTCTAATAAAGTCTCTCAATTTTCTACACATCACAGCCCTGTCTGTCAATGAACAAGATAATGTGATACCCTGGAACATATCTTCTTGTTCAGTGCTTTTTAGCAAAATCTCTACAGAGTTTGTTTCAATATTTGGCTGTTCAAAAACTGACTGGGTCTCTTTTGTTGAAGCAATAATTGAAACAACATTATAAATATCTATGATATCTTTCTGAAAAAATCTAGACACCTTACACAAACAAGCCAAAATATCTTTCAGAAGACATATTTGGAAATAAATTTGAATGACTTCACCGCTTTCAAAATACCCTTAGCTTTGTTTCGCTCCTCAGACTGAGGTGCTGCAGCGACATCATGTTCAAATGTAAGCACAATTGCTGACCATCTGTTATTTACCGATTCAATTGCATCTTGCAGGAACAACCATCTCACTTGAGTTGGTTTCTTGATTTATTTACCTTCCCACCCATTATATTCCTTAATCTGTTATATCTTAGTGCTGAGAATTCAAAGTCATTATAAACTTGTATCAAAACCGTTTAATCTTTCTGCAGATAGGGAACTTTCTTTGCAGCCCAGTAACTTACAAGGGCTACACGGTGGGCTGCACACCAAATATAAATGATGCGAGGGTTATCTGATGGAAGTCTTGCGCCAACCCCAGATTGTTTACCAGTCATAACTGCCGTCCAATCACTTCCAAAACCAGATACCATGTCAGTTGGAATGCCAACTGATAGTAACCAATTAACAATTGTTGTATAAAATGTATTGGCCTTTCCATTTGCAATGTCAATATTGGAACAGAACTCAATTTTATTTTCACCATTGTTTATAATTTTGCGGAACATGAACAGTTTTTTTATTTGTTGCTTTGTCCAATGGCTCGTTTAACACTATCCCTATTTATGGGCTTTTTTTTGGTTTTGATTATGGCCATTTTATTCAGCATATCAGCTAAATATCGCTGAAGTTTTGCTGGTGTCTGATGGTTGGTGTGGATACCCTTCACAGATTGGCGCTCAAGTGGTGATACACAACTTCCTGTGCTAGCAGCAAACAGATGGGTATGGTATTAGCAATCTGAAAAACCAGATAGGTTAAGGATCAGAAAAAAAGGAAATGTATGTCAGCTGCATTGATAACATAATACAATAAGTATGTTGACACATTTTACAGGCGAATGTTTAAAAATGTCAATATTTTTTTTTCTCCAAATACATATGTACTTGCTGCACACAACTAGGCCACATACACATTTCATTTATGCACAAATTTATATTTGATTAAATTCTGTAAGCATAAATTACAGTGTGATAGGTTAGATATTTAAATTTGAAGGACATATTTCTTGGTTATATTTTTTTATGTTCATCATCTTCATAGAAAAAATAAAATATATATCCTCAGATTTATATATTAGATTATTACAGATAATTAATCAAGTGCAGTGGGATTGTTATTTATTGAGTGACAAACCTGTAAGTCCATCATGCTTAGAAAATTTCCTTTAGCAATGTTTTCTGAAGCCATGTACAGCGCTGTCCGCAGTTGGGCCTCCAATATTGGCTGCATTTTTTTTCCAAATTTTTTTGCCGATGTTGCCATGTAAACTTGTTGATTTGTTTTGGCCAAATATGCTGACCGATGCTCATCACTTGCTTGGTGACGTACAAGGGTCGATCTTTGAAAGTTTGAATAACCAGATACAAAACAGTTTTCTTCGCGTCGTATCTTGCGTCTAAACAAGTTAGGCAATGCAGAGTCCCCTTTTCACTATCAAATTTCAACAAAGTAAACTCTGACAACCATTTATTTTGGAATCGTTTCTGGTATCTTTTGTTGTAATTTTTCTTATTTGATGTTTTCGAGGATTCATCATAGGACTTGTCATGATATAGGTCATTTTTTGTCTTGAATCCAACTGGGCTAGCGTGGATTGCGCCATTTGTTTGCATAGCAGACGAATGAACGCGAAATGGAAATTACCCGGATGTAGGACTGTTGTCTTGCATTTGCACTTTATTTTTATGCTAACAGTAAAATAATTGTAAAGTAAGTTTACGTTTATTTTGATAGCCAATCAAAGCGCGTTTTTTTTTATTTTGCGTTAAATTCCCAAATTTATTTTTTGCCTACGACAAATGAGTTTTTAATCACCGGAATTTTCGTACGTGTGATCTCGCATACGAAAGTTAAATCTTACGTAATTCACGTATGTACGTGAATTACGTAAGATTTTAAGTGAGTGGGAACTCTGCTCCGAAAATTTTCATTAGACACCATAGTGTTTACTAATTATGCTATTACAATACAATCTCTTTCATCAATCCTATCTAAAAAATGATAACCAAAATAGAAGTTAATTCTGCGGTTGTATCATATATTCATATTAGGGTCTATGTTGCTTACATTTCATATCATCAACCACTTATTATCTGTGATTCATTCATAACGTTAATACTTCTGTACTCTCTCTTTTCGATGTAGCTGTCAAACCTTGCTTACGGATTATGACGCAAGATAAGGCCAAATGAATATTTGAATGATTTTCATTTCATTTTCATTGGTCGAAAAATGCCTATAAATACTCCGACTCTTGAGATAGAGTTTTGTCTTGGACTGATGACTTGAAGCTCAGACTTTTAACCTAGAAGTGGGAGTTGGCCAGTGAATTTATATTCCCCTCCTAATGATAACTATCTGATTTTATTACAGGAAAAACGCAATGAATTACATTTAAACTTTAAACGTATATGGTCAATTCATCAATGATTGTTTTCGTTTCAGATAGTATCCGATCCTTTTTGTGGTCGATCGGTCCAATTTTTGCGAAAATAGTCGGGAACCTGCGAGCACTTCCCTATACCTTCGGGGGAAGATCGGGTCGGGCACCAGAAAAGTGATCGGCTATTGCTTTTAAAACATGTTTAAAAACAGTAGCCGATCAAAAACCGTTGTCTTGGTCGTCGCAGGGTCCCTCGAAGGTCCCCATGTCTCGCCCGCCCTCTGAAGCTTGCGTATAGCCTCTGCCGCTCTCTACCTAGGGTCGTGTACCTGCGAGTACTTTCGCATACTTGCACCCCGGAAACGTGTCCCATTTTCGACCCGATTGATTCATCGGGGACAATTATTGGTGAAATGGGGGTATTAACCAGTCGTAAACACTAATTATATATAAATCACATATCTAACACTTTCATAAGTCTACTTCTAGATATCAATGTGTGCTTATAGAATACGCTCTTTCGCATCATTTACGATACAGGTGAAATGGAATCATTCATCCATGACGCGCTCTTACTTATGTACACACAGCGGGGTCGATTTCATCTTACTACACGTAAAAACACGGGTACCAGTATCGTGGAACACACACACACACACGCACACACTCACTACTACTATCACTTTCTACAATAATATCTACAAGGTTTATTTCCGCCCGATTGGTCCAGAACATCATTTAGGTGACTTTTGTTTCCCGCCAAACTCATCGATATTTGTGTATAATTTCATGAAAATGCGATGGCATTGCAAGTAACAACGTATTTGAAGAGCATACAAAGTTTGCCTTCGCAAACTAGAACTTTTCTTACATGTACATCCCGTTCTTTTATGGTAAAGCAGTGCGAAAATCAGAAACATGGCGAACTTAATAGATACAGACATACGATTATTTTGTCTTGGAATTTGTCCCTACGATAAAATCAACATTTTTCTTGCAGGTAAAAAATAATGAATTGTACTTACCCTTGATTTAGCACTGTTCTTCAATTTCTGCCTCTTATTCAATTCAAGAAATCTACTGATAATGTCCAGTTTTACTTCTCCGACTTGTCACCTCAGTGATGTCCCCGTGCATGTTTTTTTTCAATATTTAACCCAGTTACTTAAGATTTCGCATGTTTATCATAAATACATTTTTTTAAGAAAATGATGTTATTTGGACGTTCCGCAAGTTGTTTGTTGATTAAATTTCAGTGATGTTCAAGACCTATCCGGCGGAAATAAACCTTGTAGATATTATTGTAAAAAATAATAGTATTTTGTGTGAGTGTGTGTGTGTGTGAGCTCAACGATACTGGTACCTGTACGTAAAAATGGAAGTAACCTAAACTTTCACTCAAACTAATGCTACGTTTACACTATGTTCCCGGCGGCAACGGCAGCCCCGTTTGCACGAAACGTAGTGCGCTGTGGGACCTTTTTTTTACTTTGTATACAAGTTGAGTTAAGTCTTCCCAAGTTCTCTGGCGGTCTATCACGGATGCCAATGCGTTCCCTCCCGGTTTGCCACGTTCTGATGGGTTCCCTCACGTTTCTCACATACGTTCTGATCAAGGTCTGACACGTTTCTTACGTTCTGTCAAGGCTTTCTACGGATGAAACGTGGACGCCGGGAAGCTTTGGGGCACGTTCTTATCCACGGTATAAATCAAAGAACCAATACCGCTGACAGAACATCTTTTAAATGCACTAAAGTGGCAATTATTCAAATTTTCATACGATCGTGTAACACCAGTGTCATAAAATATGGATTAACACAAAATTTGTTTCAATAAGCATATTGTCCTTCTTTCTTACAGAATAATATTCGAAGAGAAAAGCAAAATGTGTACTACAGATTTGTTAAGAGATGCATTTTTCTGCACATGTTCGTTGGCGACAACATTACGACAATGCAAAAATAAGAAAGAATATTTTTTCTCAAGATCATTCAATTATTTACAAATATACCTTTTTTTCATATTCCGCATATCTTCGTCAATTTTCTGACGTTTTGCAAAGACCTCCCTTATTCCCCCGTTAACAAATCACGAGTGCTTAAATTGATGACGTAGCAGATAAATCAAATGTGATTCGGCTACGGTTTTTCAAATTCAAATTAATTTCGATTACTGACCGTCTTCGGGAATACACGCCAATGCAAAATGTAAACAATGAGAGTATTTTGACATCCATCCAAAATACTTAATTGCGTTATTTGATCTATACTTTCAATGTGTTTAACTGTTATTTTACAACAGATATTTGCACATTATGTACCATTTGTGTTAGTCTATAATATGTCAATGTTTTTTTTTCATGAATATTGTATCATTATGAAATATAATGGGCCTTTAATAAGATTTATCAGATATATATATTCAAATAAAAAGCAATAAAATATAATACAAGAAACACACAATAATAGATGGCAATGAATAAAGATATCTAGTACAAATAAAGCTACAAATAAAGCCCAAGAATTTTATTTTTTTTTTTAAATAGAGCAATGGTTCATTCATGTAATGTACCATTTGCAACAATCAATTAAAAAATTTGCAAGCATGTAATATGGGGATTTTGACAACTTGCCATTCCCTACGTTGGGTTTTAGACTAATAAAGGGGAATAAAATGTTAAAAATTCCACTAGGTCAGCCCGCCACTCCCACGGGCGAAGCATTGCTAGATGCTTTGCTTTACATGTTACTTTCATTCTTTTTTTTATTACATTTATTTTTTTTATTAATCTTTAACTGGTTAATTGACTGAGATTTACCATTCCAAAATTCCCCAGCTAGATTCGAAACCGCAACCTAACTTTGAACCGCGCTGCATATAACTAGCGTGGCAGATGATACACTAACATGCATGTGCATATTTATAGGCAACTGCAAGTGATGGAATGCAGTTGTCCATGTTTCAAATATCTCCTTATTATTTGCCACTTACTTGTTAGCACATTTACTTTTTATTTCCGTTTATTGAACATTTTATTTCCAGCGTAATTTTTGTGCACATTTTATTTCGGTTTCGACTTCCATAATAAAACGTACTGAAATATACATAAGAATTAATATCACTGGATGAAAAAAAAATCTCTGTGTATTTAGTGGAAAAATAAGTGTATCTAATTATTGCCCAGAAATGCTTGACGATGCAGAATGCGCGCTACCATAGAATATAGTTTTTAAAAAAGCCAACCAAAGAAAAATCAATCGCTCTACGAGACTGCGCTCCCCATCCCACTACGGACCACCTCTAAGTTTTGTTACGGTCTATTACGTTCTGTCACGTTTTGTTGCGTTCATCCCGTTTTGCTACGGCCTACTAGGTTTCTAATCCGCACCTCGATTGCCGTGGCGAATATTTTGACAGTTAAAAAATCTGGCCCGGCATCATCGGCGATCACGGCCTGACACGTTCGCCCATCCCGTTCTCTCACGGCCACCCCGTTTTGTCCACGGTGGCCTGAAACATGGTCGCCGTGGCCTCCGGGAACATTGTGTAAACGCAGCATAATATATTGTTTTCTGTTTTCAGGTTTGTGAAAAACAAAAGTGATGTTTTAGAATTGTAAATGAGTGTATATTTGACCTTAGTTACTTTTTAGCTTAAAGCAGCTTGTTCACAGATGATCAGTAGAAATAATAATAAAAAAATCTACCTTCTCTCGTTAATGTTGGTGAAGTCTTTGTTTCCTGACAAATAAACTCGGCAAGTGTCGGTCAAATAATATGGGCACAACTTCGGCGGTTTAATATAGACTACAGTATGCTCGAAGTAGGTGCTTGCGGTACGACATAATACGTTCCGCAACATAGCATCTTCACCGGTTCGGGGTAGCAGTATCGTAAGTTCAGCCAATGAAGTTAGCGCATGCGCGAAGAGTGAATGTGATCAGCCAAGTGATGGCAAATAAAATAAAAATATAAGTTTTATAATTTTTATTATAGTTTCAATACTGTATATGACGATATTGTCTGCGGTGGGACACAACCCATATTTTACAATCACGGATGGCTGCATGGGTGACCATGCGTATGTAGATGTGTACTGATAGACACATATAGCCACACATATAGTTAAAAATCTAATTCTTAGTCAATGACCATCTGTGAACGAGCTGCTTTAAAAGCGTTTACGCGTTGTTGTTGTTTTTCCTTTTTGAAAAGATTCTTCATTTTTTTCCTTAAAATATTTAGACTATATCTAAACGAAATGTGAATTAAAATAGGGATTACCATGCACGTTTTATAGATCTAGCTTGTGGTAGAACATACATATTCATCAAAGAAACGATAATATATCAAAATTACGAAGCATATATTTCAGAAAGTTGTCATATCAACAAATAATTGTACGTAACTTTTTTCCCAACGTATAGGCATTTTCTACCAATGAAAACCGATAAAGTATTCTATCCGTAATAAGGACAATGGCGAGGTTAGACAACCACGTCGAAAAAATAAATGCTATATAACATTTCCCAGCTCGGCGGCAAAAAACAAAGAAGGAATAAAGTAAAAATACTACATATTTGTTACGAGATGTGTAAATTATTTGCTAAAAACTTGGCTTAACATTTATACATATATAAAACCAGGACTATTTAGCTTTTACATTCTAATAGCTAAAATGTATATTTTTTAACAAGGTTTATAAATTTACTTAATCTTTCAATGCGAACTGTACTGTAACATATTGCATGTAAAATCATGGGATTTGCTTAAAAATTTTGCAGTATTTTATTATTAAGTTTTACCTCAGCGTTTAGAATTTAATATGCGGCTACCCTTACAAATGTGACTACAATAGGTCCTGCGGCAGCCCTAGAGTTGCTACTAGTCGTAAAAATTTTAGGCCACCATGGCAAATTAAATGTGACTTGAGTACCATCACAATCAAACTGCAAGGAAACCAAAAGGAAAATTAATATATGTCTTATTTCCACTGCTCGGAGAGATGGATAGAAATAGATAGATAGACAGAGTGACGGAACTGATAACTGACGACACACGTCCAGTACACGACTCCATGTATTGAAACTGTATGTACATATTCACAATCATAGTTACGAAAAGATAACCAGATAGGTTTTGTCGATTGATGTTAAATATAAATCTATACGGACTTACCTTAGGCGACAGGCACAGAGGACAGTGTTAGTTCCGGATTTGAACACAATGATGATATTGTTTAAACACGGGAATGAACTTTCGAAGTAGATTTACTCTCGACTTATTGAGTGTTTTGTGACGCTGATCTATAGCGTACATATGTATGTATACTAGACAAAACTTATAAGTACTCCGACTAAAGTTTTGTGTATATCTAGTGTCAGAAGTAATAAATTCAGGAGTTGTGTAAACAGAAATTGGTTTCGCATGGTTGATTATGCATCAAAACCAGTTAAGCTGACGACAAAATTTAGCCAATACTAATTTCCATTATTGAATAGGCATATCTTTTGGAAAAACGACTTTTTCCTGCAAGTTTGAAATCGTAGTACTTATAAGTTTTATTGAGTATACATTCAGATTAATATAGTTGACGTACATCGTCTATATGTATGACCAGTGATGCGCAAATAAGGCAGTTATTTATATAGGCTCTAGCACGTGAAAGGTTGAAAAAAGAAAAAGAACGCCCCTCATCCGGGTATTATGGGTGGCATTCTCGTCTGTTCCCTCTCTATAGGGACAGGACGTTCGTTGTTACCGGTGGATTTATTTACGTCTTCATCATATAAGTTTATGTTTCATTTTTGGTAAAAACGAGTCGTAAAACGTTGGCGATAAACATAAATGATAAGTGAAACTTTCTGCAGATGGTTTATTCCTAGAAGCCGGACAAGGTATCGAATCTTGGACTCCTTCTGTACTGGTTTGTGCTCTATTGATTGACTTATTGAGCTGGTTTTGACAAAAATGCGCCTAACATTAAAATGAGGTGGAATATGTCTGTCTGTCTATCCATTCGGCTTTCAATCTGTATGTCAACTAAACAACCAACCCCTGGGAAAAATGTGTTACTTTGCCGGTGTTCGTATGCACCAACATACCGGCTTAGTTCATGCAGACTATCTGCATTGTATATAACGTCATGGCGGATATGGAGTCTTTTCCTTGACTGCGAATATTATACGTGTAGGTAGTTTGCAGTTACCTATTTTTTTGTAAATGTCTCCAAAGCTATATATCGGTAGACAGCAATATTTGCTTTGCAGTTATGAATCATTTGTACATAACATGAAAATAAAAAAAAATAAAAAACAGAATTTTTTGGGCTTTAATAAAAATATATTTCCAGGTGGTTGCCATTGAAACTGAAGCCAAAATACACAGTCGTAACAGCTAGAATGTGGTATACCGTATGGTGGTATTAATATAACTTTGATTTGTGTAATATAAATTGTTGTGTATTTTCAGATACAAATGAGATGAGTGCTGCGCAAACCTAAAAGCCAAGGAATGGAGCTATAGGCAATTGAATCGAAATACTCATACATTACAAAAAGACAATGGATTCATCGTCACGAACGCTGCATTGACCATTGAAGGACAATACTTTAAAAAAAGCGAAACGTCATCTACCTAGAGAGAACAAAAAGATTATTTATGTAACGTCAACGACGCCGTTATCGGGGCGTTGACGTGGGACGATAGCGCAAACATGTGTTGTCTGTAACGGACAGTACTCCTATATACCTGCATCGATTTTTATATTTTTTTCTGTTGAGAAAAAGGAAGGTTAATAAATTATGGATATATATTTTTAACGTATATTTGATCAAATATTAAAAATATTGAAGTAGTCTACGAACTCCTGTATCAACACTCGTAGTACCGTTATAAATGACACTCTCACTTCATATTTCAGTGCCTAGCAAAGATTTGAGGCCCTGACATGTAGGCGACATTTCCATAACAATTTGAAAGCATATCTGATTCCTGTGAAACAAAGAAATACTGTTTCTTCATCACTTTCATATAAATCCTCAAAATTAATTATTAGTTCTACCTCGTTTTGGATGTCCCTTTATCCAGTACATCATTTCTATTGTTTTTCTTTGTTAAACTACAGAAGTTATTGTAATGCGCTGGCATGATCTCGTGTCATTATTTATTCTTAAACTTTATTACTTTTGCCATTGTACAAGGTCACCTCAAAAGAAATGTTTTCTCATGCTCCTACAGGTAACTTAGCGAATTTTCTATTCAAGTTTATTTACTATTTGTAAGTTTACTTCCGGCAGCCATCTTGGAAGCTGTGTCGCATTGATTCGTGGGATATTTACCAAGTTTACAATGAAGCGGTTTTATACGCTTTTGAATATACACATTATTTATTTTATCGGTTATTGTAGTTAAATCGGTAATTCCTTTGTTTATTGATAAAATATTGTTTATTATACATTTCTTGAGTCCGCAACATACCAAAGTCGTAAAAAACGGTACTGTTATAGCTCCCTTGCTTGTGGCGCTCAGCATATAAGGGTAGTTGCAGGACTGGTTGACCTGGTGTCAGGATAATGTGACTGGGTGTGGTATCATGCCACATGTCTACGGCGTGATACTGCAGTGTGGCAGCACTACATCTGTCTCAAGGAGACATCGTCTCCAAATGACTGAAATACTTTCGGTGGGACGTTAAACCCAACAAACAAACAAACATTTCTAGAGTAGGATTAGAAAGTGTTTCTCTTTCTTCATTGTTTTGATGATTTAGCGCACATATTTAGGTGTTGACCTTTTCGAAAAAACATGAAACTTGGCATGGTCATAGATATTGGTATTACGGATACTTTCTGCATAGTTACCACATTGAGAAAATCCAACATGGCCGCCAAAATCCAAGATGGCCGCTGCACCTTTTTTGTCAAGAAAATGGCAGTTAGGTTAAAACGGTGCACCAAACACATTTATTTTGATGATAATTTCACTTCTGTTTGTTGTATAAGAGGTTGTTAAATGTACCAGTATAAATCACAAAAAATATTAATGATGAATAGATGTGGAGATTTGATATGGCTGCCATGTATATATCATTTTTCACCATAAATTATATATTTTTCATAAATATTGTTCTCTCAAACATGCCCAAATATATACTGTCTTATCATATTGTTGTCTTAACAAGAGCATGTTATGTGGTTATCTCAGAAATATTAAATATGACTGTTCCCACTTCAAAGCAAGTAATGGGCTTACCATAAAAAAGACGCATACGTTTCCAAACGATAACTAAATTAACATAGTTTTTTTTTTTTTGATTTTTTTTCTTCAGTTTTTATATTTTTAACTTTGTTTTAATTTTTTTTTGCATGTTAGGGTTACTAGGAATACTGTGTGTCACAGTTCTTAAATATAGATATTTTTTCACAAGTAATACTTTATTAAAACTGTAATGAAGAGGTGTTTATAGATCATAAATAGAAGAACTGCTATGATTGCAAATATAAGATTTCAAATGAGTATATAGTAGACTATATTTGGAGGATAGTATAGAAAGGTTACTGATCTCTCTCTCTCTCTTTCTCTATATATATATATATATATATAGAAAGAGAGAGAGAGAGAAAAATATGTTTTGGAAAATACTCTGTTTCTTTGTATATGGGATTTAAGAACCGTGGCAAACATTTTTTATTTTTTGAAGAAATATGAAAAATCCCCGGTTATAGACACATGAATTAGAATTTACTTGTTAAGTCAATATAGATTAATATGATATTGATATGTCATTTGTAAGGTGCCATGGAGGATGACCCCGACCTCATGGTACCTAAGACGGGGAAATAAATGGGCTACAAGCTGGTAGCTGAAATTAAGAAAAAAATAACATAGTTAACATAGTTAGAACTAATAACTAAAAACTACCAGCAAGCAGACACAGTGTTTAAATGTTGATATTCTTATATTATCAATGTATGCAAGTAATTGTGTAAATTTATTTAAAAAAAAAAGTTGCTTCCTTTGATGGTGATACACACAGTTGTTTCTCCTTGTAAAAGTTATCCATCTAAGATGACAGAAAACTACAAATCTCCTTACATTGTGAAAGAACAAAGGCTGAAAGGTCGGGAGCACAAAGTAAAACTCTGTGCATATATATCACAAAATACATTAAGAAACCATTACACATTGTTGAGGGGAAAAATAAGAAACAGGGAAGGAAAGGCAGACTAAGCATAGGGAGCAGAAAAAAGAGCAGACAAAATGCAGACATAGTAAATCCAATTAAAATATTTATTCTATTAAATGTGAGAGCTACTTGTATATACATCTTGCTGTTGCCAGAATTATTATATAGAAGTGTTATCAAGTTCAAAAGAGACACATTCACTGAAAGAGATGATTATCTATTTATTTTCAAATTAATGTACAATTGACAGAAAAAATGCAGTTCCTTCAGAGTCAGTTGGAAATAATCTTGAATTGGAAGGTATTCCAGAAGAATTGACAAATCTCGGGACAACAAAAAGTTTTATATATAAAGCAATTTGTTTTAAAAATAACTGTTAATTTAAAATGGCCGTTTTGGCAAAATCACCACTGACTTTGACACAATCATAATCCTGGTATCTAGGATATCCATAATCTCTCGGACTTATTTGATTAAGGCTATGGCCAAAGACGGACGCTTTCACTCAAGGACACTTCAAATGTTGCCGATATCGATTAGTTAGTAAAGATGAGACACTTTAAATAATGCCTATGTAACATTAAAAACTGACCCCGCTGTAAAATTAACCAATTGATTAATAGTAGTGATAGCAGAAATAGTATATATTCATGATTGATCTTTTTATTTTTGTTCACAATGGCTGTGGCGTTTATTTTTTGGTACCCCGGTTAAACACTATGAGAAAAATAGGTAAAAATAAAGGACCAGTATTTAATAAGTATTGCGATGAAAAATGTTACCATGAAAGATGACACAAACAGTAGGTCACGTATAACTGACGTCCGAGTTTTGAACGGACACACCGTAACAAAATATCAGATGCGTTCTTTGCACCAAATGTATAAACCTTGATGAACTATGAACCGTTTATTAGAATCAATAGCTTGATAGCAAACATGATTAAATGAATTGCATTCGTATGTCCTTTGTTTCTTAAAATCGCTCATCTTGTCACTAGCCGATACAAAATGGCGACACCTATAACAAATGTCAGGAACTTCCATATCCCAGAATATTTCCAAGTGGTCGACTGAGGCGGCCTGCCGGCAAGAAGCGGAGTGTAAATACGGTCCCACTGGGTCATGATAGCGGCACGAGCCCCGGACCAACTTCCGGGACCCGTCAGTCGGTACTGGAAGGGAGTCAGGGAGTCAAACATGCACTTCATGGCCAGCTTTGGGTCTGTTGTTAGTAGACGGACTGAAAAGAAGTATTAAGTTAGTTAAGTTTACCGCCCTACCAACAGTATTTCAGTCATTTGGAGACTATGTCTACTTGAGACAGATATAGTGCTGCCACACTGTAGTATGACGTCGTAGACATGTGGAATGATACCACACCCAGTCACATTATCCTAACACCAGGCCAACCAGTCCTGCAACCACCCTTATATGCTTGGCGCCAAGCAAGGGAGCTTTATTAATAATATATAATATAATATAATATAATATAATATAATATAATATAATATCCATGAGACGGCGATAAAACATGTTCTGTGGCCCGACGACTGGAAAATAAAAATACCGAACAAAATCCATTATCTATTAATCTGTCCAAATCTTCTTCTTCTTCTAATTATAGTAGAGTGACTCCGAGTAAAACAAGAGCTGTCAGAGAGGCAGCGCGTTCGACTATTCTCAGTGGTTTATAGTATAAAAAAGCGGACAAACTAAGAAATTATGAAAGGTAGAGTTATCATTCTTGTGCACTGCACTCCTTCTCAATGAGATCTATCAACCTAAGAAGTATCAAGTTGATACCTCAAATACATTTCGAGTTATGCTTCGACAAAAATTTAGTCTGAAAAATAACAAAGGGCAATAACTCAAAAATAATGAAAGGTAGAGTTCTCATTCTTGTGCACTGCACTCCTCTTCAATGAGATCTATTCACCTATAAAGTATCAAGTTAGTACCTCAAATACTTTTCGAGTTATGCACCGGGCGAAAATGTGGGACGGAAAGACGGACAGACGGACGGACGTAGATTATTACCATATCCCCCGTCGCCTTCGGCAGGGGAGAACAAGAGCTGTCAGAGGACAATACGCTCGACTATTCGAAATGCTTGTTGGTAAATCAAATGAAATCTATTTCAATTCTTGCCCTTCATATACCCTGTATATAATAATAGTCAAAAATGATATACATTGTACCTTGATAGTCTAATACCCTTAAATAGGTTTATGAAATATGAAATCATTCCCATGCCTAGTTACTGAGACATACGCATAATAACACTTTCCATGCAAAACTTTAACCAAGTATCCAAGTTAGAAAAAGGCCATAATTTGTATTAAATTTAGTCCAAGAGTTATCCTCCTTGGTTTTCTGATGCCATCATTCATTTTAAGGGCGACATTGTCCTATAATAACGTAGCTATCTGCGGTTTCAAAGTTCCTAGGTTCGATTCCAGTTGGGGAATATTCCTTTGTCTTTGCATTCTCCAAGTACTGGTCCAACCCAGGAACTATCGAGAGGGATTAATGTAAAGTTTCAAGAACTCATTTCCCAATCGACGTAAAATAAATAAATTCAAATATACAGTTTTGCAAGATGAAACTAATTCAGGTCGTAATAAAATCATGAAAATGTTCAACGTTATTTAAAACCCTATGTAATTGTAACGCAGTGCTGACGGTATCTACCTAATGATGGTTTACATCCAAGCAATTCGGCTAACTCGTCCATAAACTGCTGGTAGTCCACTGGGATCACACTGCTATGGGCCGGGGGCAACAGGGCGGCGCTACGCGTCTTCCGGCGATTAATACACGCCCACATCTGCTCCCTGCTGGGCAGCTTGAGTCGACCCTTCACAAATTTATTAAATAATGTATTATTGTTCATTAATATTTGTCTTAAAATGAATCATTCCTTTAGATATTTACATGTACATGTGATTAAATATTATTAAGGACAAAAAGGCAGTAACTAAATGATAACAAGAAAATGCACAATAAGGTCTGTGTTAAAAAGTTTAATTGCAACAAAGGAATATTGTATATCATTTAAATTGTTTCACACTTTCTCTTGTTTCAAACTAATTTATTTTATGTCGATCTGATAATATTTTTATACTCAATCCTTTTGACGGTTCCAGGATCGGACCAGTACTTTGAACACGGTACAGTTATGAAAGAGTTCTGGCTAAAAACGGGATTCGCAGGCATGTATGCTACAAATGGACTAAAATGCCTATTACATGTATAAAAAAATGAGTTTATCTACTTACCGAAAGGACTCGAGCCGCCACCCTACACTGCATCTCGGTGACAGCCACGACGGACCCGCGCACCCGGCAGCATCCAACCACCGCCAGCGAGTTGTGTTTGAGGTCTGGCGGAAATATAACTTTATATAGAGCCGACAGATCCTCTCCGATCACATCGCGGCTCAGGAATGGGAAACTCTTGTTGTAACCCGTTCCAAGTATAACAGTATCTATGTTGTCTACCTCCCGGCCGTCTGTGAAACGAGCGCCATTTTCTGTGAAAGTTTCTATGCCCTCGTGTACCTGTATCGCTCCAGTCAGGATTCGTTGGGGGCAAATCGTCGTTCATCACAACGTTACGGGTGATTGAGGGTGGGTACTTGGGGTTAAGCCCGTACCGGTTGTGGTTGAAACGTTTGTTTAACATAGAGATAAAAAATGTTGTCAAAAAGTCCCGGGAACTTGGAAAGAAACTTGCTGGAAAATCGTGTTATTGAAGACATGTCGAGAGGATCGCCATAGCTGGATACACGATTCAACACCCACGTGCCAGTTTTTGCGCTTATATATACCTAACAAACAAATAACATTTACCTTCCAATTACTAGACAAGTATACAGAATATAGCAGTAAAAAGGATTATTTCACATTGAGTTTTTATTTCTAACAGGAAAACCTCCACCTGACAAAGGAGACCAAATTTTCCTTTCTACACACTTATTAAACACTTGACCTTCAGATCACCTATTCATTAACACCAAATAATCATAGCCCAGACCAAATGGCGGTCTATTACATTTTTACAGACGTTTTACTGTATACAGACTTTAAATGGAAATAAACAACAGACAACAGCACCGTATGCGGTGACCAACGCTCGTCAGTTTGGATTTTTGTTAAAAAGAAGGCTATAATTTAGGTGAAAATAGACCTAAGAGATATGGTCCTTGATGAGAACGTAGCCCTTGCGATATTGAACAAGTATGTGAAGTTTGATGACAGTTGGTTTCATAGTTTAGAAGTTATGGCCAAGGATAAAGTTTTTTTTCACTTAACTCTTTTTTTTAAAAAAAGGAGATAAATTTGGTCAAAATGGACATAAGAGTTATGGCCCTTGATGGGAATGTAGCCCTTGTGATAGTGAACAAGTATGTGAAGTTTGATGACAGGAGATTTAATAGTTTAGAAGTAATGGCCAAGGTTAAAGTTTTACGACGACGCCAAAGACAACGACGACACCAGAGTGATGACAATACCACGACTTTTTTTCTTAGAAAACCAGACAAGCTATGAAAACATGAATGGGTGATTTTAGTGGGACGATCATATCTAAAACAGCCTAACAGAGATACCTTGTAATACAACAGATGCCCTACATGACCTTATAGCTATTTGACAACCATATGGAATAATCAAAGGACTGGGAGTCCTAAAATTGCGGTAAGTGTGGCTCGTAATTTGGAACCGTTTTATTGATTTCCCTCATTAAATGGATCTTGTAGTTGTGTTATTTGCCATGCTCGCATTAAATTAACCAAGGATACATTATGCCTGAGGTGAGTGTACTGATGCACTTCACTGGATTACGTCACATAATTTCATGCATAGTATTTTCATTGATAATTTTCCATCTTACGCAAACAGGTGCACGTATATTTTGCCCGTTAGAGAGCATTGGATTTGAATATCTGGTATTGTCATTTTCGCAATCGGTTACAATAAGTTGAGTTGTAAACAACGCAATATAAATATGGTATCAAACGTTTGACGTCATAATTTTCCCTTTATATCATAGTTAAATGACTATAGCTTAATATAAGAGGTACTGATAAGATCATGAATTTGCTAGTTTGTTAGCTGGGTCAAACGTCCCACTGACAATATTTCAGGTATTCGGGGACCTTTAAACGACTTCAGCATGTCGCAGCCGATTATCACACCAACACCAGGCCCCGATTTTGGCAGAGATTCATGGCGTAAACAAATACTTAACATTAACATTCTGTATTAGCATGAAATTGCTATGAAAGTGCATTTCTGATATCACCATCAAGACAGTCACCTGGTCGGTTACAGAACAAAGGTCGACGGCTATGTCCAGGGCGGAGTTGCCATTCCCGACCACCAGCACTCTCTGTCCCTCAAACCCACGGGCATGCTTGTAAGCATTGGCATGGATGCGATTCCCCTTGAACTGGTCATCACCTTTGAATATATGAAAATCAGAAACACTTAAAAAAATTAAAGACTTTTGTAGTTTGGAGAGCAAAATGATTTCAAAGCGCTTTCCTTCTCACCAAATGTCCATGTGCATGGGAAGGTTCTTTGGTACACATTGGTATTGTTTGGCAATATAAACCTGATACATCTAAATATTCAATAACCTTTCTTAGGCAAATGTCGGTTTCCGAGGTAAAACATGGATTTAAAGGTTGGGTACAACAGTGTATGTGTATCACGCGCCCTGCTAGTCTGAATGATAATGTGTTAGATTCCGAAACTGAAGGTTGTGGGTTCGAATCTAGCTCAGACAGTATGTCATTTTCTTCTTTAAAAAATGAAGTTTGACCACTGTGATCAATAGTATACCATATGCAAATCACACATAGCACGATTTTATCGAACTTATTGTTTATTACTTAAGCTAGTTTCTCAATGCTCGACCGCATAAAGGATGATACATGTCGTATAAGAAATATTCGAAACAATTAAAATCAAACGAAAATTCAACATAGTATTAATCCAGCCACTCACACTGCAAACTAAAACAAGAGCTCAGTGTAAAAGGACAGCACGCTCGACTATTCAAAATGCTTGTTGGTAAATCAAATGAAATCTATTTCAATTCCTGCCCTTCATATACCCTGTATATAATAATAGTCAAAATGATATACCTTGATAGTCTTATACCTCTAAATAGGTTTATGAAGTCTAATGTCAATCCCGTGCCTAGTTTATGAGACATAAACATAATAACACTATGCATGCAAAACTTTAACCAAGTATCCAATTTAGAAAAGGGCCATAATATGTATAAAATTCAGTCCAAGAGTTATCCTCCTTGGTTTTCTGATGCCCCTGAACACACTCCTAAACTTTCTAGTCAATACCATAAATAATTTTTGAGATATAAGCTGGATAGTAGCTTGCATGCAAAACTTTAACCAAAAAGTCTAAGTCAAAAAGTGGCCATAATCTGCATTATATTCAGTCAAAAACTATCTGCCACTATAATATGATACCACTGAACATATTATAGAAGTTTCAAATCAAACCCATGCCAGGATACTGAGATATAAGCATGAAAGTACCTTGCATGCAAAACTTTAACCAAAAGTTAAAAAGGGGTCATAATTTGTAATATATTCCACCTTGGTTGTCTGCTGCCCCTAAACATATTCATAAACTTTCAAGTCAATACCATGAATGGTTATTGAGATACAAGCTGGATAGTAGCTTGCACGCAAAACTTTAACCAAATTTTCTATTGCATGCAAAACTTTAACCAATTTTTTTAAGTTAAAAAAGGGGCCATATTTTTTTTTATTAAATTCAGTCAAGAGTTATCTACCTTGGTTGTCTGATGCCCCTGAACATATTCATAAACTTTCAAGTTAATACCTTAAGTGGTTATATAGAAATAAGGTTGATAGTAACTTGCATGCAAAACTTTAACCAAATGCTGCAACGCCAACGTCGACGCAAGGGTGACTACAATAGCTCTCATATTCTTCGAATAGTCGAGCTAAAAATGTGAGAATAACTATGAATTTTTAAATTGTTACCACCGAGGATTCGAACCAGCCACAAGACTACTGAACATACCACTGAGCCTCCCGGACTTATTAACATTGCCAACAATACTACCATTAAAACACATGTTTGGATCGTAATAATTTGCGGACACTTACGAAGAAAGAACATCAAGGAGATTACTCAGTCTCAGGTCAATATTGCCAAGACAAGCTTATCCAGGTAATCGGGTTTCTTCCCCACAATAGCTACATTCGCCATCATTCGACCCATTGAAAATGATTAAAGAAAATTGTGAGAATTCTTTCACAATCGATGTAAAATAGCCTTTATTTAAAGCTTCGCGAATGCAATTCCAGGCCTGTTGTGACAGGGAATATTGGTAGCCCAGTTATATATGAACTGGAACTTCAGTATCCTCCAACAAAAATGACCAAACGTAGTTAGAATCTTTTAAATGTTAGCTTAATATAGGCACAGAATAGAGCTGCTACAGTGAGTATTTATTTATGCTTAATGTCCCACCGACAATATTTCAGTCCCTACTATACAGATAAAAAAGGAAAATTAAAAAAAGCGGAAGAATATTTTTAAGCTTTGAATGAATAAAGAAAATCACTTTTGAAAACAAATTTATGGGAAATATCAGGGTCCTCATTCTACTCACCTGAGGGTGAGTTTTTTTTAACTCTTTTATGCCATTTTCAAGGGCTAATAACTCCATATTATGGCTAGCAACACCTCATTCGATGTTTGGTACTCCATTCACTGTCACTGTGTTGAAGTTTAAGAAATTTAATGCAACTGAATTTATGCTATAGTCGCATACGCCGATATATAGAAGAAAAACGCAGTATGTTTACTTGCGTAAACATATTTCCAAATTCTATTGAATAGAATTATTTTAAATATTGCATAATGACTAGTAATGAAAGATCAATCAATAATGTGAAATAAGGTATCGATATGTTTGATTTTGAGTTATCAGCCCTTGAAGATGACAGAAAAGAGCACAAAAAAATCTCACTTTCAGGGGCAGATAACCCCGTTTTTCTCCCATAAATTTATTTCTAGTGTGATACTTTATAACCATGCAGAATTTAAGAAAAGAATTTTCGCTAGTTTCCTTCATTGTCTTTATAGTAAAAACTGTTACACTATGATATATCTTTAATTACACGAGACAGATGTAGTTCTGCCATAATGAGATAATACGTCAAAGTCAAAAGTCATGATAGCACACTCAGTCACATTATCCTGACATTGAGCCGTCCAATCATGGACAACTTCAAAAGGCTGAGCATCAAACATTGGCGCTATACAAGCTACAATGAGTAAGTGAGTGTTTTGATGGATGAGTAATTGTGTGAGTTATTGTGTGGGTGAGTTGGTGAATGAGTGACTTGACTCGACTATTTGAGTTTACCGTCGCTTCGACAGTATTTCAGTCATATTGCGACGTCTTGATAATTACAATTAAAGGAAGACCCCGAAAGCACGGAGGCATCCGGGTAGAACCACCGACCTACCGCAAGCAAGCTCGAAGGCTTCCTCACATGAAAATCCGAATGACTCTGCCGGGATTCGAACCCACGCAGTGAGGGGCTGAGTGCGTGTTAAAGTGATTAAGTGAGTGGGTGAGTAGATAAGTATGTTGGTAAAAGTGAGTGAGTGAGTGAGTGAGTTCGTGAGTAAGTGAGTGAGTAAATGAGTGGATAAGTAAATTAGAGAATGAGTGTGTAAATGAGTGAGTATGTGTGTATAGGTGGGTGAATAGGTGGGTGAATATGTGAGTTTGCAAAAGATAATTAGCACAGACCTGGGAAGGTAGGTACGTTAGGGTGGGTGAATAAGCCTGTGCAAACAATCACTCCATCGTAAGTGTTCGTGCACGTGACTCCCGTGTCCAAGCTCTTGGTCGTGACGTCCCACCGACCTGTGTCTGTGTAGTCCTCGGCCTCTTTAACCTTGACCACCTGCGTAACCAAGGAAACAGGGAACTGGCAAAGTAACATACACAATATACACGTATAGCAGGTGATGTACATGCACAAGATATGTCACCGATAGTTTGACATATCACTACTTCTATGTCCTCAAATGTCTGAGATAAAAAAGCTATAACCCTTACCCTGCTGGAACCGTAAGTGCTAACCTTTGCCACCAGTAAATAACCAGGCAAGCCTACACATCCGTGCAGACTGGCCGGGCTCTTTACTTTTGGCTGACCAACTACAGGTTTTCATCTTGTTATCCCTAAAATTGATAATGGACAGTTCCAAAAAAGGATGCCGGCTAAGTCCATTTGAAAAATTCAGCAGGTTAAGGGTTAAACCAGAATAATACCCTTCAGTCTGGATGGTAATAAAGTTTCCTGAAAGATGAACTGAAACAGATGCAGAGATAAGGTTTGCATAACAAGAAGTTTATATGCAGAGTCACCGATTCTATTTACCTCTGTTTTAACTTTGATATACGACCTCAGTTTGAAGGCGTCTGCGTACATGTTCAGGTACCTGTCCACATGTCGGTGTGGCATATAGGCGGGGAAGTCCGGGGGCGTGGGGAAGTCACTGAACGTCATCATCTCCTTACTGACGTTGCTTATTGTATTCCGCATAACACACGCCTCGCCGTCAGATGCCTGTGGAATGGTTTATTGAATCTTGTATTATTCCGGGTCGGCAGAAGCCGGCACGGTTCCTGATAGGGCTTTAATGCCTAATGTTATTTTGACTACATGATGTATTTTTGTAAAGGAAAAAAAACTTTGGATATAGATATGTCTCGTCTTTTCTTGAAATTGTCAATACTAGTGATCATGACAGATGTCATTATGTTTTCCGATATTTAAAATCAAGTTTAATGTTTAAGGTTATCTGCGGAGTGTTATATTGTACTTACACAAAATCAAGTATACACGCACTTGCCGTTTTCGTACTTAAAATTTTCCTGCTAGCAATAATAACAACATTTGAGTAATGGAAAACAAGTTATAAAACAGATTACACCACATTATTTTTCAAACTTTTTTGTATTGTCAGTTACCTACTAGAGATTTAGATTTTCGATTTAGTCCTGCTGTAATTATGCTGAGCCAGTACGAAAACCATTAAGTACGAACGTCATAAATAGGGACTTCCTCAAAACTGCAGTATTTTAATGCTGGTTCCAAATGTATTACTGCGTTAAGCGAAGAAGCAAATACCAGTAGAGTAGCGTGAAACGAATTTTCCCCACATGCCAACAACAATATAGATGGAATACTGGTTAGAACCAGTATTTCAGTATGTTGGAGGCTATGTCTACTTGAGACTGCCACACTGCAGTATCACACCGTAGACATGTTTCAAAATACCACACCCAATCACGTTATCCTGACACTGGAACAACATTCCTAGAACTATCCTTATATGCTGAACGTCCTCGTAGCCCACCCCCATTCCCCTTAATAAAACTTATTTCTTTTAAATGAATAAGAGTCAACGTAAGAATGTTCACAGGTGCGAGTCTACGATACCAGGGTGCGGATTATGCCAGATACATGTTCACAGGTGCGAGTCTACGATACCAGGGTGCGGATTATACCAAATAAATGTTCACAGGTGCGAGTCAACGATACAGTGGGGCTTACGTTCATGTTGGCAAACGAACCGCACGATACACGCACGATAAACGCAAACGAACCGCACGATACACGCACGTTACACGATAAACGAACGAACGAACGATAAACGAACGATGCATATACACGTTTGATGCACGATACACGATGCACGATACACGGACCGCACGAAACGAACGATTGCAGATAGGCACGGTAGCGAGGTTAATCGATTTACTCGTTTTTTTTCGCCCAAGTGAACAAGGCAATTAATCAATTTATAAATAAAACCATCATTAAAACTAACACATACACACACACACACACGAAAAAAAAAACAACGAATGTTCTATAATAGGAAGTCACATGTTCTAAATCGTGTCGAAATTACAAATAATTGTTGTTACACATTGAATTTATTAGATCTATAACGATCCTATGCTTTGAACAATTATTTATTCGCGCCAAGCGTCATTGGTAACCGCATAATACGATTTAATTGGCTATCTTACAGCAGGTGAAGTGATCTCCCTTCGTACACAATACAGGGGAGACCACTCTACGTAGTTAACTCATTATTTTTATTAAACATGAATCGATATAAGACTTAAATTGTAACAGACAACGTAAGTAATCTACAGTTAAATGTTGCCATGCGGTGAGTAACCACTTAACTGATTTTGAAAAGCTGGCTTTTAAGGAAGCGTTGAACTCAAAATATATCGTGCGGAACGATTCACACGGAAGGAACGATGCGATAAACGAAACACGTTACACGATACACGAAACACGTTACACGATACACGAAACACGTTAGAATCGTGCACGATAAACGCACGCACCATACACGAACGATAAACGGAAACGGAACGCACGATACACACACGATACACGAAAAATATGGCCAACAGGAGCCAAAGATGCGATATACAAATACATGATCACAGGTGCGAGTCTACGATACCAGAGTGCGGATTATACTAGATACATGTTCACAGGTGCGAGTCTACGATACCAGAGTGCGGATTATACTAGATACATGTTCACAGGTGCGAGTCTACGATACCAGGGTGCGGATTATACCAGATACATGTTCACAGGTGCGAGTCTACGATACCAGAGTGCGGATTATACCAGATACATGTTCACAGGTGCGAGTCTACGATACCAGAGTGCGGATTATACCAGATACATGTTCACAGGTGCGAGTCTACGATACAAGGGTGCGGATTATACCAGGTACATGTTCACAGGTGCGAGTCTACTATACCAGAGTGCGGATTATACCAGATACATGTGCGAGTCTACGATACCAGAGTGCGGATTATACTAGATACATGTTCACAGGTGCGAGTCTACGATACCAGAGTGCGGATTATACCAGATACATGTTCACAGGTGCGAGTCTACGATACCAGGGTGCGGATTATACCAGATACGCATTAAAGCCACATCTATAACGTAAGTTTCACGAGACAATATGACAATATAAAGTATTTGTAGCCGTAGAAATATAACAGTAATAGCTATGAATTTAACAAACGTTAAACGTGTTCATTATTTTGGTTCATCTCTGTAGGCCTACCTTTTTTTCAAATGAAGAGAACGCCATGTATTACACAGCATGAATACCTTATCTGTGTAATGCCATAATCCTCCAATGTAGTCTGCCTTCTCAAAACACTCCGGTTCGAGTCCCTCCTCTTGGCAGCATTTGATGGCGGCTAGACCACCTACACCGGCACCGATCACAGCCACACGGGGGCGCATTGTGTCACAGGAATATGGCGTCCTGGGGAACGTCTCAAGCTAACTAAAATTCATTAACATGCACGATATTTGATAAATATTTTACACAGATGTATAATTGTAAGAATGTTTCTCTACTTATATGAGAAGCAACAACAGCAACAGAATGTGTTTATATTGTAAACAGCCGAACAGGACCAGATGTGATAACACATCCGACACTTAGTCTAAAAATATTTTCTATAAACCAACTGTTTGTCTCCTTTAATGAATTAATGAGCAGATAGACAAATTGTAATTCGGCAACGATCTTTCAAATTCGAATTATTTCTGATAACAGGCAGTTTCGGGAATATCGCAAATGAAAATGTAAACAATGAGAGTATTTTGGCATCCATCCGAAATACTAAACTACGTATTTTGATCAATATTTTCAATGTGCTTAACTGTTATTTTGCGGCAGATATTTGCACATTATATACCATTTGTGCTAGTCAATAATATGGCACAGTTATTTGATATTTTCTTTTTCATGAAATTTGAACCAGTATTAAATATAAGGGGCTTTAAGGAATCATACTTGGTTCTATATAATAATAATAATAATGGTTACAAAAATTGATAAATGAAATGTTCAAGTTGTTTCATACATAACAAATTTGGGACGTGTTCTTAATTAGTACAGCTATGCGCTCAGTAAGATAATATTGAGTTAAACTTTTATATTATCATATACATGTGTACATGTATTTATTTTATTACATTAGATCAATATTTTCAAGACTGTTACATTCCTAGATAATCGATGTCATACACAGTGTTACACTTGAGATTTATTTTGCTGGAATATGTCAAATATATTGTATATAATAGCACAATGCCATATACGTGTTCGCACGTACAGACGGACGAACGTACACTATCAATTTCTTACATTATACATATTGGAATGTTCGAGTAAAGTGGTCATGTGATCCATGATGTTCAGCTGTTTTCAAGTCAGGAGAATGTTTTATTCAGTGTCTCGCGTTATTATTTATGTGTCGGATAACCCACGCACAGACGGACGAACGTACAATCCATTTTTGGTTCTGATTGTCTCATTCCTAGCTATATGTCTTAATCACAAGCATGATACAAAGCATATTTAACATATAACAAAAAAAAGTTGCAGATATTGATTTTATGATTCATATAAGTGCCTCACCCCAATTTATATAACATACCCCTGTATCATGTACATGTACATGTTCTTTGTGTTGGGAATCAGTTAAAAAATTCGTCGATTAATCAATCATATTTTTGACTGATTAATGGTCAATCAGTGACTTCATACCAATGCATGGAAACTGAAATTTTATATACAGACGACTAAAAATTTGACGCTTGTGCAACGTATTATAAATATGAAAAGTACAGCAATAATTTTGAATGGCTTTGTTAAATACATTGTATCATATTGCTCATTAACATTGTTCAAGGCAAATATAACTGTAGCTATATCGACCAAGACGGCGTCATACTATCCAATCAGTAATAAGCTAACAGTTGTTTCCAATCAACAACCGCTACTTGTCTTAATTTCGTTGATGAGTGCAAAATCATCGCTGACGATTGACCAGCGCGGTCTTCCTTAACAAAAACGCCTGTAATGCATTTCTTTATTTTCAAGCTTCACCAAGGATCACCCTGTAAATTAAATCAAATCTGTCCAGCGGTTTCAGAGCAGATATTGTTTAAAAATTTCACTATATACATATAGGGCAAATTAGTCCCACCCCTGGCGGCCTGGTTTTTATAGATCGGAATAATTTTAGCAATCTTGGTAGAGAGTTACCCAAGGAACATCTATATCAAAACATTTTGAAATCTGGCCAATAGTTTTGAAGGAGATGATTTTTAAAGTTTTCATTTTTTCCGTTGCCATGGCAACCAGAGTTCTACATGGATCAAGTTTACTTTAGCAACTTTTGTGAAGGTTCACCCAAGGAACATCCCTGCCAAGTTTAATCAAAATCTGCCCGGTTTCAGAGAAGATGTCTTTTACAGTAAATTGTTGAAGGCGGACGACGCCGATGGACGATCACAAAAGCTCACCTTGAGAACTTCGTGCTCAGGTGAGTTAAAAAAAGCTCCGTTTCTGGCCTTCCGACCGACCCTCTGTTTTAACGACCGACCCTTTTTTTTTTACCTTTCCGCCTTTGTAAAAATAGTTCCCCTTTTTTACCTTTCGTTTCATATAAAATAAAAAATAATAAAACAAAATCCCGACCTACCGACCCTCTTTTTTATTTGCTGGAGACAAGAAACGGAAGTTTTC
>CM037787.1:37780676-37830676 GCA_021229015.1 Solen grandis
GTCCTTTCGAGACATCTGGGTTTGGCCTGAACAGGGCCGTTGTTTTTTTCTCTCTCTACTTCTTACTCTTTTTGCTATTTTGTATGTCTTTACAATGGGCTCCAAGTCCATTCTTAGAATGGGATCCGGCATCAAGTGGACGTTTGTTGGATGCTTCCACATTTTCCGGAGTGAAAGTGATAGGCACCACCAGCTTGTCTGTTTTCATTTTGATACGGCATTCCACTTCTACCATTCTCTTTTGCAATTTGATGAGGTTGTTGTTCACCTCTTTGAGTTCCCTCAGAATAGATTGTCCAACATTATTTACTGGCTGCGCTGCCGGTTGGTGTTGCATTGGTTGTTGTTGCTGCACTGGTTGCTGCTGGTGTGGTGGAGGCTGAGGTTGATACGTTGGTTGGTAGCTGGGTTGGTATATCGGAGTCGGAGTGTACGACACTGATGCCTGGTTAGCAGCTGTAGTCAGCTCATACAAATCAGCAGCCTGTATGGCGTTGTTAACGATATCAGAAGTTACGTAGCTTTCCATGGTTGGATAGTAGGATTATGATACGATGCAGTGTGCTTTTATAGTCTTGAGGCGGATTGACCTACTTTCTACTGTTAGCGTACACCAATCAGAGAACGTTAGTTCTATTCAAGTTCGACCTTGACCTAAGTTGGATAGCATTGTCTTCGGCCTTGACATTGGGGGATGGATTGACCTACTGACCTACTTTTTTTCATAACTATATAAGTGTTTTTTTAAAAAGAAGGATGAAAAATCACAATGTCCGAACAAAAACTCTGGTTCGAAAAGTGTGGTGTGTGTTTAGAGGAGAGGGAGGAGGATATATATCACATAAACCAGTGTCAATGTCAGGACATTGTATGCGTCAGATGCTTCGCACGGCTTCAGAAGTGCCCGTTTTGTAGGGCACCTATCAAGTGTATGCCTGGCTGCCTGTGTTTTCGCTAAACATGGGCCTACAGTGCGCTCAGCCTATTATGGCATATGGTTTGACCCTGATTATTCAGAGTTAGTAGGGTGACTCCGAGTAATTCAGGATCACAAAACCAAATACGGCCCTTTTCAGGGCCATCAAACTATATTCGAGAGGGAATATATCACAATTGTTAATGTGTAAGATAAACAACAAGAAATCAAATCAGTTTTAGCCTTTTATTGAACTCTATGAACATTGCAAACAAAATATGAACAAACAATATGAACAAACAATATGAACAATGCAAACACTATGAACAACAAGTACATAACACTTTAATGAAAGTAGAATGGGTCCAAACTATTCGCCAGTAATTCAAAACACGCACGACCATCTCCAAACTTTGGTGGATGTTTAGCTGTGCATGTTTGTTGGTGGTGATTACACACTTGTCTTCTTGCACGTTTGTACAGTTCTGAATAGTTCTGGTAAAACCAACATCCCACATTGGAATCGTTCAAATTGAAGTGAGGTTGATCCTCTGTCCGGAATTTAGCTCTAAACACCCGTGTTAAATCACATCCTCGAACAAGAAAATGCAAAGCAAACAAACAATATGCTCCACACACAAACGTGTTGTATCCTTGAAGTCTCATGAGATTCCATGTATAGGGTCCATGTCTTTCCAAGAAACGTTGAATGTCACAATGGAGTGGTTTTTGTCCATACGAATCAAAGTAGTAAGTCGATTTATCGTTGAAAAACACAACCACCCAATGTTCACCAGGTTGAGTCGAATTGTGGGTATTCACTATGTAAGCTTTACAGTCTCTGGTCTACGTTGTGGTAGTTGATCTTTAGCACATACTACGGCATTCAAGGGAGCTAGAATTGGTGAATGATCCAAAATATACTGCAACTCAATCGTTTCCATTTTCCCAATCTTGTTTAATGCGTCCTGCCCATTCGCACTCAAAAGTTTCCAATGGTGTGATCTTGTTCGTATCTACACTAGCCTTTATATTTGCCCACATCTGATAAGCATCAGCTTTCTCAGCGCGTGTGAGATCCATGTTTTGTAGTTCAGCGTACCATCTTTCCATCACTTGATACATGTCCAGTTTTTTTAATGCACTGTTCAGAAACATCTCGACCCACTCACTTTTGCTGCTAAACAAACATATGGGATGTTGGGTCTGACTGGGATGATCAACAATGCAACCATAACAGTTTTCTTTCGCGATATCAAAGAGGTGTGTCTGCAGTTCATGCACCACATGCTGGTTCAAACTCTTTACCATATCGTTTCGCCTATTCAAGTTGTAGATTTCTTCGTACAGTTGTTTGGCCAGCTGTTGTCCTGATTTGCTCATGGTTAATAGTCTGTGATGACTTCTCTGAACCCGTTAATCTCTATCTGACTGTCATATTCGGCATACACAATCACATTGATGGGGTCACCAAGAGCTACACGAAACTGAACCTCGATTCGCAAGTTGCCCGTTTTTATAGGATGCAGCTGTCCCTCTTCTGATCCTTGATCTGGCGTTAAGTCAATGCCCCACAGTGTGTACCCCTGCATGTAATCGTCCATTGTCAGACCCATGGAGCGGTTTAAACCGAGTGATCCCGTGGCTTGATGCAGGGACATGTATGATCTCAAAATTTCTCCTGTGGGAAAGTTAGGCTGGAACGGCAAGTTGTGTGTCGTCTTTCCGTCTACACTGACTTCTAACTTAGACAAGTTGAAATGTTGAAAATCAAATGGGTTGGTTGCCAGATCACCGTTCATGTCTGTATTCTTTACCAGGCCTAGAATGATACGTTTGGGTAACTGTCCTTGAAATAAATGATCTTCGATCTTTGATCGTTGGCCTGCAGGAATGGTGAAAGTTTTTACCTCAGCTCGGCGAATTGGGATCTTCATGCCATGTTGAGCGATGGTCTGGTTTAAGTTGTTGGCCACTACGGGTAACAGGTCAACAGTCCGAACATTGAATCCAGCTTGAATTAACTGGATTTTTGCCTCTGCTCCAAACAGGCAAAAACTGACTGGGGTTCTGTTGAGTCGCAGCCGTATCTCTACACCATTGGGAAGGTACTTGTCTTGCAAACACAGGTCTAAATGCAGACGTCCGCACATTTCCAGAACACGACTCCTGTGGATACGTGTTCTTCTTTTAGTAAATCCTTCATTATCTTCCGCAACTGTATGCTCTTGCATATGACCCGCCGTGTCAGGACTCCACATTTCCGTAGCGTAGAGCTGTGTTGATTTACTGTCCGTAGAATAAGACAGCAAATTCTCAATGTAGGCCCTGTACGCATATGTGTCAGCATTATTGGTGATCAGTTTGTTGTTCAGGTACACATCAATACTGCTAAACAAGCTGTGGAAGAAATTATTTACTGTGGATGTTTCTCCATCGGCAGCCAGATTAGTGCCATCCGGTTTGACTACTTTGACTTTCAGGTACAAGTAGCTCTGGTTGATATCAGTCCACTTTTCTGATTGAGCAGGAATTACAAATTCAATGGGAGATGAATTGCTCAGTGCTGACACAGGATAATGTTCTGTCCACTGTGCATCTTGCATTGCTGTCATGGTAGGTGGAACATGTGACACATCAAGTTCAGTTTTGCTACACTCACAAGACCGTGTTGCATCATGTTGTTCAATCAAAAATATCTGACGGTCGCGATGAGATTTTTCTTTTTTTGTTGCGTCTCCTTGCCGCGATGAAAGCAGAATGATGTCGACGTTTGAAATCTCGAAGCTTTATACCTCTCAGAGTTTTCAGACCCACATCTTTCAACAATGTTTTACCCGTTTCTTGATCACTGTCTTTACATTTTGGCCAGACAGAATATCTTTTACGGCTCCTATACCTTGTTTAAAGCCCTCTCTTTTCAGAGTCTTTAGTCCTGAGGTCACGATGGGTTTCATCATGGGTAAGATGTTGCTGGCCATTTTCTTGAACATGGAACCCAAACCATATCCGACTTGTCGAGCTTGACCACGGTAAACTGGAATCATCGTGTCTTTCTTTTAAAATGAAGCTTCACCATCGACTTCCCGTGAGTGAAATGAACTGATTCCCCTGTGTCACCGGTTATATTGATACTGATCTCACTGAAATATGATCTGCTGACAGGTATGTAGTGTAGATTTAGAAATTCAAAGTGCATGTGTGGATTAGCCCCTGCTTTTGTTTTTGTGGCAAATGGCACAACGCGTAAAATGGGTGCTTCAACATCCCCTATCAAAGTGTGTTCTGCCAGATCGGTATATACAAACAAGTGGTTCATCTTCGTGAAGAGGTCCACACCGTACTTGAATCTGTTGTTGTCTCTGTCCGGAAACACCACAGTACTTCCTCTCCTCCAAGTTTCGTAAGGAGGATTGGATGAAGTTCCAAGCCGATCTTTGATCCAGTATTACCGGTAAACTTGACACGTTTTGACAAGCCGGAAAAATCAAGTCCAAATGTGAGGTTTCTTTGAGTTAAAATTGTTTTAGTGGCTTGTTTAATAGCTTTGTCCAATTCGTCAGTGAGATGTTGTGGTGACGCATAGATGCCTGCAGGAATACAAAGGGGTAATGCCCATTTTTTGCCTTCTAATTCACACCCGTTTTTCACTTGTGAAAAGGCTGCCGCCAGTTCTGGATCTTTAGTCACGATGTAGAATTTTCCTTCCTCCTCTTCAATGTTTTTGACTTGTGTGGGAACGATCATTTCCACGAGAGCCACTTCCCAATTTTGTTGTCGACATCAATGGTTTTTGTCAGCTTGGTTCTAAAACAGCATTGTGTGTTGTTTGGGTACAATGCCATCGAACTATCACTGATTAGAGTGATGTAGAAAGAGTTCATGGTTTCTTAAATTTTAAACTTGGGTTTGGAAGAATGTATCCGATAGAAGTACTCATCAGCAGCAACCACAGTTCACGATCTGGACTGTTGAGACACAGGTTCACTAATGAGACGATGACAATGATAAAGATGATCACAATCTGTGTCAAGAAAGTGATTCTGTTGTTTGGTACCTCACTTTTTCCTGTCTGTATACTGTTGTCTACCTGAACACTGCTGGTATCGGACTGAGACATGGTGTTCACGACGTTTATACTTTATACTAAATGTGATTTTGGAATCCAACTGTTAAACTTTTTAGGATATCCAAGCCACTTGACTTTCACTTCTTGAAAAGTTTTACCGCCTACACGCCTTGTACGCCGATCAAGAACTGATTCCACTTCGTATAGCTCATCATCTTTTATATGTTGAATTTCATCCCTGTAGAAGGATCCGGCGATAGTTTCTCCAGCCAAGTCTTCCAGTTTTACGGTCAATGGATGTGTTCTGTTGATGCGAACCACTTTGAACAATTCCACTGTCCAGTTGGGTAGATAGCCTTTGGCAAATGTTTGCTTGGTTTTATTGATGCGCACTATATCACCCACTTTCAAATCAGTTGATTTCTTTTTTTTCTTTTGATGGTTGCCATACAATGTCTTGGTGACTTCATGCTCATTTTCTCTAGACACAGATGCAGGGGTACGTCCGATGCTTCGATGAAAACGATGATTGTAGCCATGTACCAATAGTTGCAGTACATCCACATAATGACGGGTCTTGTGATGAGTAAAATATTTCCACATTCTTGATTTAAGCGTACGTTGAAAACGTTCAACAATACTCGCTTTAGTTTCTGGGTTTTCAGACGTGAAGAAATGAATGTCATGCTTGTCTAGAAACTTCTGAAAGTCTTTGTTCAAAAATTCTCGGCCTTTGTCTGTTTGCAAAGAGAGTGGTTTTCGGCCTTCTTTTAGAATAGACTGAAAGGCTTGGATGAGCGTCTTTCCAGTTTTGTCAATGATGGGTATTACCCAAGCATATTTTGAAAACACATCAATGACACATAGTAAGTAGCGATATGGTGAATTCTCTTTGTACATACGTTGCATATCTGCGAGATCAGCTTGCCATTGATGATCGATACCTCCTACCACAGTCTGTCGACGTCGAAATTTTCGTCGTATTGTTTTATGCAACGTGTAGGTTCTTTGACTTCTCAACCAGTCTCGTACATCCTCTAAAGTGATAGATTTCAACTGTTTTTTTCGCTGCCTTGTAGAGTCCCTGAATTCCTCCAAAACTCGTAGGATTATCAGTATCATAGTACAGGTGACGAAGTAACGTGTCCTTCTTTAGTAGGCGTCCCATGACGAATGGGCTAATATCTCCTCGGGTTCTTCCTTTTTAATAGGTCTTCGTTTCTTTGATGTGTGTGGGCAAAATATCATAAAATTCATCCTCCTCCTCTTCTTTTCATCATCATCTGGTGTTTGTATGAAATTCCATCGACGTTTATTGCCCACAACTTCTTGTGGGATGTTGACCTCTTTCAGTCCTCTAGAAAATTGTTCCCATCCTCGTGGATTTGACCCTTTCCGCTGCCGAAGTACATCATTGACCAGATCAATAATATTTGAACCTTCAACGGGTTTTCCATCATATTCTAACAGGCCATGTTCATCCAACTTAAGTGAGGATGGTCTTTCAACATGTTTAACAAAAGAGTAGCCTTTCGTCGCATGGTCGTAGGAACACTGTCTAGAATTTGATCTTTCAAGGTCATCGGTTTTTCCTCTTTCTTTTCAGTCACTGTACTTGTTGTTTTCTCAGCCATGTGTGGTCTGAAGGGTTTGAGTGCTTTTTTATGTGACACTTGAAAGCGATGTAATACTTCTCCAAATTGTTGTGCTTTTTCTGACTCAGACAATTGATTGTCGTCAAGAACTTGATTCATTTCTTTCTGTAATGATGAAGTCTGACTCACTTGAGGGGATGGGGGTAACCGAGGTCGTTGTTCCTTCTTCCAACGATTCATCTCTTCCAACAACCGAACTGGAACATAGGCCATCTTCTTCATATTTTCCGAATGAGTTCACCAGCAAGAGGTATAATTGTTTTGGCTAAGAGTGGTGCAAGTGCCAGCAGGGGTAGAAAACCACCTTTCTGATTGAGAATGATTTTCTTTTTTCGAACTGATACTTTCTTGGTCGCTAACTGTCGGAGCTGTTGTCTCTTAGAATGCAATCGACGCTTCTGAGCCTCCGACAGTGGTACATTGCCTTTTAAAATGTTTTGACAACATTCAGCAATACAATCTACCAATTCTTTTGGTGCTTCTTGAATAATCTTCTTTCGAAATTTGGGCGAGGCTTCTGTCAAAGCAAGCAACATTTTGCCATGTTTACGAACGAGTGGTTGTTTGCGCTTCATGATGACAAATGATGATGAAATGTTTGGTCTCTTTTATTTATACCACTGTTGAAGGGCTTGTAAAGCGATATTGCCAGCACTACTCAGTGGTCCTGAATTTCTCATCGCAGTAATGGCAGTAGGTAATGGGGAATGGAGACTTGGGATTGGTGAAAATCTTGATGATGATGATGATGATGAGGAACGCCCACTTGAAGAATTGGAAAGGTCAAACAATTGTCGTCGAACTGTAGGGTTTGGTGAAACTGTCATTGATCCTTGTGGTGTAGCCAACCCAGACCTCATCGAACTTCTATTAGAACGGGGAGTAGATGAGGTCAGTGGAGAGAATGGGGCCACAAGTGGTGATGCTTTGGATGATGTCCCTGATGTAACATCACGTCGAATCAGTATGGGGGACACTTTTGGTGTTCCAGTTGTTACAGAGCGTTTTCTTCTTACAGTGACAAATCGATCATGAGGCAATGTCTGCTTCTTCCTTGTTTGTTTCCTTACTGGTGACTTGCGTTTGGTTGGCTGTTTTCGTGGTTGTTGTCGTGACCGTTTCCTGGCTGGTGACTTTCGTTTGGGTGGTTGTTTTCTTGCTACTGGACCAAATTTTCTCACAGCTTTGGTCCCGTTCCATCGAAGCAGTGTACGAATGATGGTGCCCCCAAGGAAACCTCCACCACCAGGTTTTAAAATAAGTTGTCGTTTTGTGGCCAGATCCACATGTTGATCAGCTAACTGTCTTAAAATGTCTTTGTTGCGTTCCATAAAATTCATCGTCTGTTTTGCCACGGTTACTTTTTTCTCTAAGATGAGTCGTGCAGCTAAGGTGAACCATTTTACCATCTCTGTTAATCCTGATTCTACCAGCTCTTGTCGTTTCGTTGGGTTCTTTTCCCGACTCAACGATTCTAGAGCTTTGATCACTGTATGTGGTGTGTTTTCCATGGTAGGTGTATCCTTAATGATGATTCGGGTGTCATGTTCCTATCATTTTATACTGTAGTGTAGACGGTCGGTCCTCGATCTTCACCTGTTACCCACCGATGGAACACATCTGTTCTTAAACGATTCTGGTCGGGTGTTCTTGGATGAAAGTCAATGATAAGATATCCATGAGGTGTAGAGGTTGCATCTTGATACGCCATCACCAAATGGGGTAGTTGTATTTGGTTCGCAAGTGTTTTGATCTGGCCTTTATCTCTTGTGTTTTGAAATAATACCATGTAGTGTGCTTTGGTACGACTACCTTGGATTGTTGGAACATGTTTTGTGTGATGTAAATGACAGTGGCATTTCTATGGTGTCCCTTTCGCGTGAACCATAATTTAATTTTCTCCTCATCTTTTTCTCCTAACATATCATCAAATATGACGAGGTGTGGTAAGGTTGTATCGTCTACTATCTCTTCATCATCCTCAGGGATACCCTGAATGAATTTGATAGCTTCACGTTCTTGTAACTGTGCGTAGGCACTTTGCCATTCTTTGTAACACCAGACGATGCGTTGTGGTACCGCATGAATAATTCGGTTTTGTACTCAATAAGTTTTTTTACAAATTGAGTTTTTCCTGAACCACTTGGCCCTGAGATGAAAATGTTACTAGGATGTTGAAAAAGTAAACTACTTTCCATGATGGTCCAAGAAATAATAACAGCATTGACATGACAACATTTTATTTTATACATCATAGCAAATAAAACACTTGAACAAACATCAGTCAAAAATGTAAACTATGACACACATCATGAATCAGTCTTTCTTTATACATCATCCATTCCGGCAATATCATGGTATATCCCATAGCATTTAAAGCCATGCACACTTCGTCAAACAGTTCCTCCGATTGTCTTAACGCCTGTTCTGATTGAATTCCAAGTACACGCACAGCCAACAACACAGCTCTACGCCATGGATTCCGAATTGGAGTTATGTTTTTTTCCTGTAGTGAAGTATTTCCCATGTTTTGACTTCTCATTCGTCTTGCAAGTACTCTGCGTAGTATCTTATTTTGTAGGTGTCCCAGAGGGATTCGTCTCCCAACTCAAACCTTTCTAAGTTGTTGAACTCGGGATCTTGAAAGAACTGTTCACTAGGATTTGGCCTCGTTTGTTTGAATATTGCGCTGCACTGTTTACCAAAAATGTTAAACACTTGCTCACAAGTGATAGGTTCTGGAGTCAGTAAAATGGCACGTATATCCTCTGGTGTGTCGTTCCGGTGGTTAATCGCAAATCTGAGATACATACGCTCATCAAAACGGTTCAGTTTCTCCACTGTATCAATGTTTAGGGTCTCAATGTATATGTACCACACGTCAGAGATCAGGTTGCGTAGCAGGTTGTAAATGGTAAAAATCCGTTGAAAGACCACACTTTTATAGCTGATTGGAAGATTACGCCCTCGTACATCATGAAACATATCATAAACTTGGTTTAAACAAGAGGAATCCTTCATCGTCTGGTGAATTATTCTGTTTCCAACGCGCTGTGCCCAAGTAAAAAATAACTCGTTGCAAAATGCAGCAGGTTTCTTATTAGCTTCAACGAGATGTCTGTAGATCATCTGTTGTATTTCTACTGGTAGAGTGTTCATCGTGAATCTCCGTATGTTTCCACCACCGTTCAGGCTATGCAACACGACTACAAGCCAACTGGTTATGACGGTCGGTAACCGTACGGCACTGTCTTATATTTGTCCACGACCACGCGCTTTGTATACACTGAGCGGAACGTCTTGGTCTGTGTCTCACTGATCACTTTGCGATTTCTATGTCTCTTGATTCGGGATTCATATTCGATGACTGTCTTGTAATGTTTGCGATCTTGTACACAGTTGACCATAGTCTTAAATTGACTTTTTGACTAGCATTGTAATCCAAAGTGATGCCTTTTACTTTGCATTTCTGATGTCGATTTCCTTTTTCATCGATATATTCATACCCATAGTTTTTTGGCCCTAATGCCACGAATTTGACAATGCGTCCATGTGGTACTTCATCTGTCCACTTTCCCAACTGGCTCTCTTCAATTGGAATGTTGTACTGGTCAGGGTCATAGATGTACATACAACTGTCTGTGTCAAAATACAGTACCCGATCTCCAAGTTTTCCAACTGGGTGTAAAGTTCAAGTCGAGCATAGGACGTAACGAAGGCAGCTACCACTGGATTTGAAGATGAATGGGGCTGTGTTGCGTCTGTTTCATCCGAGTAATTCACCAACATGAAGTTGTCATGATCGAAAATCTCGGCAAACTGCACAGTGACATGACGGTCGGAGAGTAGGTCATACAACCGGTTCACCTTAGTCACATACTCGGTTTTGGTTTGAACATTGTTTTGTGCATTCTTACCCCACAAACAGTTCAACATGGTTTTGGCAAACGCTCTTTTTCCTTTGTTCTTTTTCACGTTGTCGAGCCAGATACCCTCTATCTGAAAGTAATTCTGTTTAAAGCGGGCTTCATCATCTTCTGTTTTTACCCAATTAGGGTAACCACTTGCTTCTTGTTTCAATTTCAAGTATTTGTTAATATACTGTTTATACACATCTTTACTCCATGCGTCCCAGTGCCAGATGTGGAAGACGTCTACCAATTGGTATCCTACCTCAAGAGCTTTGGCTATTTCCACATGGGTCCAGGTACCTGTCAACATGCGTTTGTACAGAGTGTGATTGCATTTTTCACACTCTTCCTCAGCACAGGTACGGCACAGTGTAAAGATCATTTTCTTGTTACAGTGAATAGGTAGGACTGGTAGCCACAGGTCTTGGGGTGGTAATACACGACATTTGATGAGTCCCTTGTACATTCCAATGTTGTTTATATCAATCATCTCTTGACTTAAGATGTTGGGATGTCCCACGGGGTATGTTTTGTACTTGTTCACGAATGGATACAGTGAGCAAATGTCAGCATACTTAATTTCTTCCTTGGTGGTTGTATCCACTTCATGGTATAATTGAATGGCATTGGTTCGTCCACCAAACAAAGCATCCCGAGGTAAAATAGGTTCTTGGAAGGGAAAGAAACGGTTCACAGCATCTCTGTATTCTGGTTCAATCTTGCATTTCTGATCAAAGTCACATTCCCACATTACAACTGTGTTGTAACCTTGTTGAGACAAGTCTTTCAACCGAAAAGTTGTGGTATTGTATAACTGCTCCATAGTTTGAAGTGTGTAACCGTTCACACTGTCTCTCCTTGGGTAACAATTTGGACATCCGTGTGTCCAGCACCCCATGAATTCGTATACGGTGTTCGTCTCTTTGTGGAATCCGTCAACGTAATAGGGTCCAATTTGTACTTCACCTCCATTTAATGCATGGCGAATGTGCTTATTCTCAATGGAAGCAGTTGTTTCTATCCAACGAATCCCTTTGATTGAGTATCGAGTTTTGTTTGGATACCCGGCATCAGAGATTACAGCCAAGGTCTTTGGAGGCATTGAATTTTACGCCAAGCTTTGTTGCACACTTGAGCTAGAGTGGTCGCTTCCAGGAACGGATCAATTTGGTCACTGACCAACAGTTCTTTCCTAAACTCTCCACAACCTCGTCTCAGATGTCCACATCTGATTTGCAGTACTTTTGCATTTCTAACTGAAAGTGAAACACAGCCTTTTGTGCCACTTTTGCATTGTACCATTTCAGAAACGCTTCTCTCTTGTCAGGTTTCATGCTGTCGGGTCTGTAAAAATGTACGGGGAGATAGTCTCCAATGTAGTCTTGGTATTCATCCGTGTTGGCATAAAATGGAAACCATCCTTTTGCCATCTCAGTCAATCCAAACGTGCCGGGGAAATCGGACAAAGGCATGTTGAGAAAACTCAGTGAGTCGATGAATCTCACTTGATGGGCTTTCATCATTAGAATTTTGCTTCCATTCATGATCAATTTTGGTTTGGCTGTATCATGTGTCAGTAAGTGCCTCAAAATAAACTGTGCATCATATCCTTGTGAGTTGTGAGCAATCACTGTGGTACCTTTGTGACTGGGTTGAAACAGCCATGTACAAAATTCTGACAAAGTGTTGTTACCACGAAATATTTTTTCTCTAGGCTCATCCACAGCTTCGCATTTCTGACACGGGTTTTTCATGGATTGACACATACAGTCTCCACAAGCACGTTGAGCAACACAAAAGTTTGGTATATGTTCACCCGAATCAAATCGACACTCAAAGTCAAAGAAGATGAAAGGTACAGTCGGTGACTTCATGTTCTCTGGTTCTTTGTACGTGGGGATATAACACTGATGTTCTGCATCCACAACTTTCTTGCAATACTTGCATTTTTTAGTGCCAGGACAGAGATGGTTCTTCTTTGTACCCACAACCATTTGACCACAGGTCTTGCATTGCCATACACTTTCACAGATGTTTTTTGTAGATTTTCCTGGTTTCGCTTTGTGCTGATCAAAACATTTCTGACTATGAAATGTTCTACCACAGTGACCACATGGAAAGAATCCTTCTTTTGGGCATAGTGTCAAGGCGTAACACCGACAAATATTCTTACACCAGTGAGCTTCTCTGTTGTTATAACCGTAGTTACAGTGTTCACAGAAGTAGCTGCATCCCAGGAAACCAGTGATTGATGTAATGCAATCATAATGTTTATCATGATGATAAATGTGAATCACTTTGCTTTTGTCTGTCAGAGGTGGGTGATTGAACAACACGTCCATTTTCTCAAATTGGGGCCACACTTTGATCACATAGTCTGGATAAAGGTGGGCTTGAATCTTCTTGTATTCTTCTATACCACAAGGCTGATTTGGACTAATGCCCACACTATCTAACAATGTCTTGGCTTCTTGGCTTTGAAGAAATTTTGCAGATTGTCTCATCAAATTCCATCGCTTCTTCCAGGCTGTATCGTCCGTTTTATTGAGTTTACATATCCCTACCACAATTGATCGTGCCAAACACATACTGTCGTGAACATTGTCTATCTTTATCATACTTCGTTTGACTTTGGACATGTTCTCAATGCTTAGGTGCGATCCAAACGTTCTTTTTGTTCTTCCACCTCCCTCGGGCATAATGACATGTGTCATTTCTAACTGGAGATCCCGTCATGAATCTCAAACTTGTGGTTGCTTTGTGATACTTTCTCTATTTCGTTCAACAGCGTATCTCCTGAAATGTGTGTTGCATTCCCGAATGGAATGTGGATACCAAATGCTAGGTCAGGATGATTTATGGAGATACGAATTTGATCGTTGTCATTGACCCGTGCTTCTCTGTATAACTGTTTCACCATGTCATTGAAAAGTTGATGTGTAAATTCAAACGGTTTTTTATATCTTTCAAATGTAACATCGTACACGTGACCCTTCGTTTTAAACTTTCTTGAAGTTCTCTGTGACCGTGGCTGTATGGAATAATATTCCCGTATATCACTCTTGGTCTTTTTTGCAGGTGGCTCATCATCATCGCTGCTTTCTTCACTACTCGACATCGTTGTGATTATAAGTAAGTGAGCAAAGCTTTTTTATACATCTAAGCTCCGCCCACCTGATCTCAGGCCTATAAAGTGCGGTGTGACCCGTCCACTTCATCACTCTCAAACCTGATTCAGACTGCTCTGTTCAGAATGACCTGCAATACATTTGAGTTCTGGGTGAAAGGACAACTACAAGCTATCAGTGACAAGCTGATCAGACTAGAAACAGAAAGACAAGTGACATGCTACCGCTGTCAGGAAAAGGGGCATTATGCATCGGCATGTACGAAGAAAGCTTCAACACCTCAAACAGCACGGGTGTGCTACCGTTGTCATGAACCGGGACATTTTGTTTCTAATTGCCCAAAACCTACAGTGTGCTACAGTTGTCACGAACTAGGCCACTTTGCATCCGCTTGTCCTAAGAAAGGGATGAATAGTACTGTACCTACAGTAAACGCACAGGTGGACAGTGAAATGCAGAAAATGGACGTAGTTGAGACAGTGCCACAGACGGACAGTGATGTTGAGCTACTAGAGACTGTCTCTGAGTTGGAGAAACCTACCGTAAAACCCAAGAAACGCAAGAGAAGCGTCAACACATGCATCGTGTGTCCTGAGCCTCACCCATCAACAAGCAATACAGAGTGTAACCGATCAGCTAAGAAGCGAAAAATGACATTTGAACACTAGACTTGAAAAAACAAAGTTGTGTTATGTTCATTATTTGCTGTATGACGCACGTTTAATTCATTGTTACTGACACATGTTTGTTGTTAAACACAATAAAAAATCATATGACAATTGTATTAGTTATCCTTTCTACATCATTGTAATGGTCCTGAAAAGGACCGTTATTTATTGAGAAGTGTCTAGCACTCACTCAAATACAAATACCGCCAGTAATGCCTGCTGGCTTCTGGATATGCCAGGTAAAACCCTGACAAATCCGGGTACAATGGCAAAGGGGGTAAACTCGGGTATAAGTTGACACCCTCTTCCTTTATACCCTCTTCCTTGACTTCTACTTTCTTCTCCTTTCGTAACGCCTTCCTTGCACGTCGGAATAACTTACGAAGGAAATTCATGGTGAAGAATGAATACATACACAGCATTACACAATTTATAGTCAAGAAAAAAGTAGGTTAGTAGGTCAATCCACCCCAAAATGTCAAGGCCGAAGACAATGCTATCTAACTCAGGTCAAGGTCGAACTTGATTTATTGGATGAAAAAATAACGTTCTCTGATTGGTGTGCGCCAACACAAGAAAGTAGGTCAATCCGGTACTATAAAACAGTGCACATACTCTACACTTTATTATTCATGATTGAAACATGAGACCGTACACACGTAGCTCCACCCCAGACTTGCTAAAATTGTTCCTCGACAGTCCCAGCTATGAGGAACGAGAGAGCGACCCAGACAGCTATCACGACCAAGTTGATGTGTATGATCTATATATCACTCTTACAAAAAGGGGAGATCTCCCTAATTACCTGTCAGTTACCTTTGAAGATGTACCATCTACCCTACTACAGGGATCGGGAGACAGCCTGAACTTCATAGGTGACAAGGATCTAACCCGTTGTCATTTGCATCTCCTTGCAGGATGGATGAAGAGATATGTCATGGGATGGGACTGTCAAACGTGTGGTATAGACCACAATATGTGATGGGACTGTACAACATGTGGTATGGACCACAATTCATAAGAAACAAAACGGCCCTTTTCAGGGCCAACCCCAATGTCTCGAAAGGACATTTTACAATTGTCATTTTTACAATTTTACATAAATCTGTTTTCATATAGAGTACCATTCGGTACTATAGATTCGGTTTTCATATAGAGTACCATTCGGTACTATAGATTCTGTTTGAGTACCATTCGGTACTATAGATTTGGTACCATAAATACCAAAAAAAAAAAAAATTTATGGTACCACGGTACCATAAAAAAAAAAATTTATGGTACCTTGGTACCATAGTGCCACCCTATACTACTGCTGCTCCTCAGTGGTCTGGAAATGAGGATTTTGTAATTAAATTTGGTAAGGTTTAACTGTGGTTTTCTGCAGATCAGGCTTTATGTGGTACCTATTGAGTGCGTCAAAATGAGTCTATATGAGGGAAAAGGTTAAACATAATAAGCTAAACATATCAACTTGATTTTAATTCTTTAAAATGATTTTCTCGGCATTAGGGAAATATGTTCATCGAATATTTGAAAGAGAAATATGTATGCATTATTCATCGATTTCGTCAGTTTTTGATATGTTAATGTAGTGGTATGTATGATATATAACCCCTTTCTTCATACAGACTCATTTTGATGCATTGACAAACAGAGCTGACCTAGATCAGACATCTCCTGTCTATTGTTTCATATACCACTTAAAGTACAAGGAAACTAATATTTATCAAGTCATAAATTTGTACATGAATATACATGAGGTAAAGGGAAATACAATCCAGTGAAATGTCCGTTTTCTCTTCAATTAGTTGGTGTTTGTGAAATGTACAGTGGCATTGCGAAATCCGAGAAGCGATATTTCGAGATCTGTACCTACATCAAAGGAAGTGTTTTCTCAGTTGAGGTGTTGAACCTGTATTAGAGGCCACCTGTATTTAGCGGACATCCTGCATTTAGCGGTCAGTTTTGATATTACCAAACTTTAGCATTTTATTATATATTTAACCTCTGTTAAGCGATCATTTTCTCTTGATAAATTAACTTACCGCTTAAGCCAGGTTTGACTGAATATTGATTTCCATTGAAGAGAAAATCGTGTGAAATGACAATAAAAATACTCTTGGTATTACGAGCCTCGGGATTTCTCGAGTAGCGATATCTCGACCATCGTGGTTGAGGCATCTTCCTTATCCCCTTGAAGATGATATGGCATTTCTCTAGACATACATGTGATGAAAATAAACTTCAAAGGGAGATAACTCTCGGTGTTCCGAGCCTTCCCATCACATACACGTCTACAGTGCGAACGCGCAAAACAATATCATAAAACAAAGCTCATCCATTTATCTAGTTTTTTAGAATTTTAGTCATAATTAAATTGTGTTTGTTTTATAAACATGATTATGAATATGATTTAATACATGTAGATAGATTAGTGTGTGCTCATATTTAATATCAGGCAATTTTGTAATTAAAATGTTATTTCAATTGTTTTCTTAACGAGTCTTATATTGAGTTCGTAGTTTAGTTCTGAGCTATTATCTGGGATAGCCTGTGATCTGTCTAACGTTATATTGCATGAGCCAGCAACAAAATCTAACCATGTTGTAGAACACTTCATATAATTATATTTCGTTAAATTTTTACTATATAAGCTTATTGTGACGTCAGAGGGTAACAATCCATTATGTCACCCTGCACACACTCTCTGACATTATGTTTCCTCGCACAAGCCCATACCGCATACCGTTGGGCATTTAGCATCATCCCGCGGTTACTTCCCCTGCCTAGACGCTATTTCTTGTGAATTCTTTGTGTATGATAAAATAGATATCATCCCTCAGAGGACGATAGAACAGAATGTTCTCCCGAGATCAGATGCCACTAAATTATATACTATTAACATGGTTAGAATGACAGAACGTTAGAGGCGTTGTAATAACAAATGCAGAGGTTTGCTTTGCGTTTTCGATTGAACCTGGGATAGAGTGATTACATCCCGAGGTTACGAGTTCAACCTCCAGTGGATACGAGACTCTTGAGTTATAGGATAAGAAGTAAGAGAAGACACTAATTTGCCCCGGTTTTTAAAACGCTAACGTTTCTAATCAGATATTTTTAGGAAATATATTTTATAATTATTGTCAGCAATATTTATAGAAGTAAGGGGCGATGTAGTGTAAGGTGTAAGGGAGGTAAATGTTATTATAACAAGTTTAAGAGGAGTTATTTATCTTTGAAAAAGTTAAGGATGCGGCTTTGTTGGGTTTAATGTTCAACCGACAGTATTTCAGTCATTTGGAGACTATGTCTACTTGAAACAGATATAGTGCTGCCATACTACAGTATCATGCCGTAGACATGTGGTATGTTACCACACAAAGTCACATTATCCTGACACCGGGCCATGCTCTTATATGCTGAGCGCCAAGCAAGGGAGCTAAACTAGTACGATGTGATTTAAACGATGAATTCTTTAGCATTGCTGATGTGTGTGTGTGTGTGTGTGTGTGTGTGTGTGTGCTTTGTAGAGCATAAGAATTTACAGGAAGAAAAAAAACTTAATCCGCTGAATGTTCATATCAAAGTAAAACGAATACACTATTTTCCAAAAGTGACTAATTTCTGCAAGATCAGCACACTAGTAGGTGGTGTTGGTGTATTGCGACAAGTGCAGACCACGATCAGCATGTACATGCATTCTGATCATGGTCTGTCATGTTCGTATTCAGACAATAAATTTTCAGAAAGCACCCCATAAACGACTAATGGTACAGACCAAAAAGAAAAATGGACAAGTCCAATTAAGAAATTTAAGAAGGGTTAATATTTGTGGTGATACAATCATATATAATGAGTCTCCAAAATGCATAAATTACAGACGTTTAAAAGGAATCGTAAACTTGAAAGCTTCTATTTGTGATTGATTGGATTAACATTGCAATAGCAGTGATTAACTTAAAACTTTGTAACCATTACTTGCCAACTGAAACCAGAAGATGGTATGCCGGTATGCAAAAGGAAAGACAGATAGGGGATCTTATGTAGTCAAAAGGAGATGTAAATTAGTAAACTTTATTTAGTAAAGCTATATCGATTTATCACTTTCTTACACCTGGCTAATCTTCATCCCCCCTCTCTCTCTATCCTATAAATATGTTTTAACTTATCTCAGTCTGGTACATTGATTATATCATTTAGATATGGTACATCTTGTCACATATATCGTTATGTTCTTAGTAAAAACGTTAAATGTGTGCTAGGCCTATAAGATAAATGGGATCAGCGGAAAATATGTAAAACACATTGCGTAATAAATAAAACGCTTTATTGTATGTATATATCGCTATCGTTTGTTAGAATGAAAATATACTATTTCCAAATACATGATTCCTATACAAAAAAGATATTACTTAAAATCATCTGCGTTACAAAATTTGCCGTTATTTTCTAATGTTTGCTACTCAATAAACAATAAATAAGGCAAACATTCTATTTGTAATATAAACAATAAGCATGCAATATATTATACGAGCAAACATATCAAATGCAATGTTTTGCAAAGAAGCCTCTTGCCTCTACATTTTACACCTGTGTAGCTAACACATGGAAACAATAATTTCAATTTTAAGAATCTTCAATTCACTCAAACTAAAAGAAACGTAAAACATCAAACGCAATAAACACATACAGCTGTAGTTTAAATTGCAATACGATTTTTTCATTTAAAATGGTTTCTTTAATTATAAGAATTTTATATTGCTACCATACATTGTTTTGAAAATAATACAAATGTATATGATATGCACTAAAATGTGAACAGCCGAATGGTTGCGTAAACAATTAAAGATAGTATTGTATTGTATTGTATTGTATTGTATTGGGGTTTACCGTCGCTGCGACAGTATTTCAATCATATAGCGACGTCCAGCTAATTACAGGTGGAGGAAGACCCCGAGTACACAGAGGTACTCGGGTAGAACCACCGACCAACCGCAAGCCAGCTGGAAGGCTTCCTCACATGAAAAATCCGAAGTCCCTACTGGGATTCGAACCCACAGCGGTGAGGGGCTGAGAGATTTGTAGTCCACAAATTAAAGATAGTAAGCGTGCCTAAATGTAAAGGATATTATGATCCATGCACATCAAAATTACAAACATATTACCAACTTTACACTTACGAGGCTTTATCACTATATTTACTTGACGAAACTTAAAAATTCCCCGACTGTAGATTTATATATATTACAATGGATGTCCGTGAATATTGGTTATGCATAGTTGATTATGCATCAAAATCTTTAAACACATATTCAATATTGATAAGGCATATATTTTGGCAAATATATTTTCCCGCAAGTTTGAAATAGAAGTATTTACAAGTTTTCATAAGTGTATAATAAAATATAAGTATATAATAAAGTTTTGAAGACGTTTAAGTTTCTTTCCCCTGTATGGCTCAGCAAGTGTTAGACAGTGTCCGATGGTTACCTACAAACGAGCTCACACTGTTTATATGAAATGCATTTATTTGTATGTGTGGCCAAATTAGAACGATGAACACACATATATTCTCTTGACTCACTTATTGTAACGAGGAAGCAAGCATACCGGGCTTTATAAAAAACAGAAGAACCCTATGCATATTAAGAAAACCACATCGACAGATGCAAAGACGAGCGACAAGATATCATGTTTTGAGATGTATTATACCAAGAAAGAGAACAACATAAACGAAGGGGGGGGGGGGGGGGGGGTTTTTCGTGAAAGGCAAGCTATCGTATCTTGGAATCTTTCAAAGGGCCATAATCATCCCTTTCAGATTAAAACTAAACTCTGCAGAGAATGATAACATTAGCTACTTCCTCATGTAGGTACATAGCAATGCAATCAAACCTGTATTAATCGGTCAGTAAAGGGAACGAGAGAAAATGGCCGCTTAACATAGATGAACGCTAAATGAAGGTTAAATATATAGCAAAATGCTACAGTCTGGTTATATTTTAACTGACCCCTAAATGCAGGTAGACTTCTTAGTGCAGGTGGCCGCCATGTATCAATAAAAGGAGCCGATGTGACTATTTTTAGTCTTATTTTTATCATCGTTGCCGTAATATTGATGCTTTGCGTTTAAAGTCTCGTCGGATTGAAAACAAAACATTATTGACAAGAAAGAAATGATTGTATCAATGACCTTTTATCACACACTTTGGATCAAGTGTGACTTAGTCTCTGCCTAGATACAAGCTTCGTAATAACTGTGAGTTTCCGATATCAGGAAATATTTACATTATCGTCTGGACGAACATTTTTTGGACGGGGCTGAAGTAGCTAAGTAAATACAAATATATATACACGTTTTCATATGTAGGAACAGTGGTTTTATATCTTTGCCTGTATCCCTCTGCATTTGTATAACTAAGGCTGACTTCTGCCTACATACACATGCATGCTGTCGCATTTAACAGTCGTATATCATCTCCTGTTTGTAGTTACATGTGGGGTGGTCAAGTCAATTTAAATGTAACAATATTTTAATTAAGGTTCCGCTCTCTTATACAATATCTTCAATTGAAGAGCATCCATTGATAGTCTAAAATTAGTGTCAGCTGCATTGAAATTGAGGGTTATGGGTTCACATTCCAAAAGGGTAATTTTTTGTCTTTCTATTTTCTTTCTGGCCATTATCTCTGTTTCACTCAGATCAGTTTTAGAAAGATAAAAGATTTTACTTTTATTTTCATAATCAATTTAGGTATTTAAGTATGTTAGGATCATGTACCAAGGTAAAATGAATCCAATAACTTGCTTCACTTACTGATTATTAAATTCTAAACGCCACGGATAAAGTGTAAATTTTTACATATTAATTAAACAATAAAATGCTGCATATTTCGAAGCAAGTTCCATGGTTGTACTAACAATATGTTACAGGCAATACGCTAGATCTTGAAAATAGAGATTCACTAAAATAGTTAACTTTGTTAAAAAGGATACATTAAGGGCTATGAGTATGTAAAATAAGTTTTAAAAAAATGAGATACATGTATAACATATGTATTTGGTTTTTCTAAGTCCTGTTTCTGTATTATATGTAGAATATAATATAGAATTGTTTAGCGAAAGTTTTGTTAATAATTTACACATTTCCTAATTAAAACATATGGTTTTATACTTTAGTCATTTGTGTTTGTCTACTTTATTTTACTTTTGGTAAATAATATTTTTTTGTGATGCTTGACGTCATGCATTAGAGTCCGATAACCTTATTCATTAATTCATTGTGTTTCTTACCAATGCTGACTTCCGATTTATTTTACACACAATCAATTTCTTGGCTATTCTCCTGATGTTCTGAAGCAAGTTTGATGTTTGCAACATGTATACCCACACAGAAAAAACTTCTCCCGCACCATTTATTTTGAAGGGCGTGACTGTCAAATTATGACACGTCTCAGATCTAGATTATTAAATCGTGATAAGACATAATTGTAGGTAATCAGGAAGTAACCTGCGGCATCATGTCTCAACCTGTCAAGAGATCATTTGATACTTAAACATTACATTTCGAGATAAATGATGTTATAAATGTTATATTTCAAAAATGCAATGAAAAAAAAAAAAAAAAAAAAAAACTACCTACATAAAATAGCCCTAACCCTAACTCAAACTCTTCTCCTTACCCAAACGCCTACACCGAAATATACAAAAGGAGGTAGGAGATTTTTTGCTTCACAACGTTAGATACACAAACGAACGCGACACATATTCTAAAAATAAAATTTATTTCACATTAACCAAAATATTTATATAAGTTATACATTAATGTTTTTTTAACTTTTTGAGACTTACTTTTTTAACGTAAGATGTTGATTTGAATACATGAACTTAAAGTGAATAAATAACAACTACATGAAATTCGTGTTCATATTAACCTTGTTCTTTGTTCATGGAATGTAATAAAATAGAGTTAAGTGTTGAATATATAATTGCAACTAATATTGACTTTTTATTCTTCCACGAATAGAATATGCTTGATATCTAAAAATACACTACTTCCCGTTTTCCGACTTCATAAGATCGATGATTATTTATATATATTTGAATTTACATAACAGTATATTATTATTGATTATTTGTATATAAAATTTTACGTATCTCACAATAAACTTGAAAATACAATCACAATTCATACTTTTGGGTCACCTTCATTACAAATGGTACAGTGTCTCTCATTACGTCAAATTTTCATTATTTCCATTTGTTCTAGATTCAATACGAAATTGTTGTAATGATAATCTGAAATCGGTCAAAGCATTAAAATGGGATTCGATTCTTTCAATATAGTTTTTAATTTTGAGCGAAAACTTATTCTGTTTATACATGTAACACAACACCCTTTTTACATGTACACAATAATGATGTTTACTTTATTGGGTTTGACGTCCGGCCACGGACCGGCTATGTTTACATGAGACAGATATAGTGATGTCACCCTGCAGTATCAAGCCGTAGACATGTTGCATGATACCACACCCTATCACTTATCCTGAAACAGGGCCAACCAGTCCTAAAACTACCCCTTTTCTGCATCGCACAACACTTGTATGCTGAGCGCCAAGCAAGGGGCCTGTGTACCAGTACCATTTTTTACGACTTTGGTATGTCTCGGCCGGGATCGAACCCACGACCTCCCGCTCCCGAGGCGGACGCTCTAACCAATCGGCCACCGCGACGGAAACACAATAAAGAAATATATAGATATCTAAATAAAATATTATGAAACGAAATAATTTGGACGAATATTTAATTATACGAATATATCTATTTATGTATAAAGGAGATATCCGTGAGTGTTCATAGACGGGGACATATTATAAGTTGATCATTTTACACATAGATAAAATTTACAATATCTGATATGTCTTGACTTGACTTAACTATTTGAGTTTACCGTCGCTTCGACAGTATTTCAGTCATATAGCGACGTCCAGCAAATTACAGGTGGAGAAAGACACCGAATGCACGGAGGCATCCGTGTAGGACCACCGACCTTCCACAAGCCAGCTGGACGGCTTCCTCACATGAAAATCCGAATGACCCTGCCGGGATTCGAACCCACAGCGGTGAGGGGCTTAGTGAGTGTAAAAGTCAGCGTAATTGTCATTTACGGCATTGCTGTTGTGAAAATCCACAATGTATTTGTTTAAAAAAAAAAGCTGGCCCAACGAAAATCGTCTATGCCGCTAACAAAAATATGAAACAATCATATATTGAGAAATACATGGTTGAATTCCACCTAGCTTTTGCATCAGGTCTACAAAAAACGCCGAATATGCATATCCGTTTCAATTTCGTTTCTTTTTCAATCGCAGTCTTCCTTTGAGCTAAAAAAGACACGGTGTGTTATTTTTACGCAAACAATGGTATTTTGATGTGTTTATCTGAATTGAAATCGTTCTTTAAAAGCATATGATTTGATTCCCTAAAGACTTGGAAAATAGTTTACTTTATGGCCTCTATTTAACCTTATCCATGGCGGCATGTCCAAATTTATATTCGGGTACAGTCGATACCACATGATACTAAGAGCAGACTGATCGAATTTGTGACACAGTCCAATATATTCTAAGCTCATACTGTGTACCATGCCGTGACACGTGGCATTAGCACCCGGTGGACTGAGGCATGGTTCTGTGAGTGCACAAAATAACCACTGCTTCATGACCACTCGACTTTCATGACTGTTTCGAACACCGATAAATGATGCCTTACGTTGTCCTTTTCCCACGTAACAGGATGGTGATTCTGAGAAGTAACTGAACATTTTTTCGGAAGTGTGTTGCACTGTAGATTTTACCTTTTTATTATGGAAGGTCAAAATGGTTATGTTATTTTCTTTCCACCATTTCAGTGCAGTGTGGACATTTGTAGAGAGGTTAGAATGAAACCTTATTGAAGAGTCAACCCAAAGGACATGTCCGTACATCGCAAACCCTACCTGAAGAAAAAAAATGTATGTAGTTCATAGCTGTGTTTTGTATAGTATAATAGTTTGTGAATAATACTTAAATACACCGTCGGAAAACCCACGTTCGCTCAGTACGCTTTGCTTCTTAATCGACCGTGGGATACTTGGTTAGCAAAACTTCGTACTCATGAATTATTGATTACACATTTCACTGGACCCGTGCCTTCGAAAGCACGGCGACAGCTGGGATTATATGACCAGTGAAACAGCGCGGGGTTTTGAATGTTAGCTTCGTTCTACCATGTAGACCTGACGTCACGCTTCTTGCCTTTAGAAGCTCTGCGGTTTATCTTGCGGGAACAATAAGTCAGCTTTTCATCGAAACGTATTCAAACTACTCTGCCTTATTTCACTGGTCAGCAAGTAGCTGATAATATTCATGAAAACGAAGTTTTGCCAGCTATATATCCCACGGTATATACAGAAGTGAGAACGGAATATATACCGTGGGTTTTCGACGATGACTTAAATACTTAGAGGTGAATTTTATATAGTTTATTTTTGTTTCGCTAATAAAAGATATCTAATTATTTCATTTCTAAGTAAAATGCTATGAATTATTAAGGTAATAATGTGAGCCAACCTATTTATATATAATACCCGAACATCTCGATAAAATGTTTGTGTATTTTGATACGAGAAACAAGAACATTCAAATCTGCACCTTCATATTCAAGTACATGTATAATTCAGCGCTAATTATTGTTAGAAGAATTCGAACAGGATCCCTCTACATTATGCTTTTATATTTTGTATCATAATAAACAAAAAGTACGGAGAAATGTTTCAGTCATTACAAAGACATATTAAACGGAGATATGAAACTCCTATGATAGCCAGTGGAAAAATTGTCTAAGCACATAGCAGATCATTGAATTTTATAAATGTATGGAATAATCACAGAGGAAAATGTAAACATATTATAAAATAATAATTTCTTCACTGCAAAGAATTATTTTCAGATAATTTATATTAAAAGTTCTTTTAAATTTTAAGGTTATGTTCTGTGAGATATAATTTATTTTCATAAATCTTTGATAGAATAGGAGATATCTGAAAACGTGACTTTTCGAGAATTTGCCAATCAATTGTTATGTACTTTTGTGAAATTTATGCTATTTGCTTATCTTTGTTTAGGTATTTGGTTATTAAAAGTCCTTATTTAAATGGTAATTCATAATTATGTCAAAGACGATCGCGATGGTTTCTCTTATCATACCCAAGTAAATTTTATTCTATCACCGGTATGTAAGTTTTCTTTTTAAAAAACAAACGCTAGATGAAGGGAAATTCAAGATCGGAAAAGGGTTGCGTATCATATTTCTAACTGCAACATTTTCAGTATTGTTACCAACCACAAATCTAAACCGGTGTTAGGATAGATATTGCTGAAATTGTCTACTGTACTGTACATACCAATCATGGAGACATAAAATAAGAATGTTTAAAAAGATTGACAGGGAACGAAAATGCAGCGCATACGCGTTATTCCTGTGTGAAATGAACATGGATTTTCGGTCTAAAGGTCTATAAATATCTATATGGGTAAATATTTATCTACGCCAAGTTTAATTCCCCCCTGAGTAGATTTCCCAAACCACAAATTTAAAATATCGTTTTGAAAGACTGAGCCTGGTGACCTATTGTTTTTAAGCGTTTATCTTATAGAATGGTCCCGAAATAGTATTCATTGAAGAAATAAGACAAATTCTGAATGTTGTAACCCCAAATTCATTTTGTTTCATCAAATTTGAAATTTCACCAATATAAAAACATAGCAGTTACTAATAATGTATCATTTGATAAAAAAAAAAAAAAAAAAAAAAAAACTTCTTACTAAGCATAAGTGAAATTTCTTAACTGCTGCTGTGTAGTATACAAATGAAAATACATTTTTTCCTAAGGTCGGTGATCCCTGTTTTTATTTCATATTTTAGTAGATCAAATAAATTACTAACACTATACAAAAAATTGTGAAATTATGAATGTTTTAAAAAAATGACGAAACTGTCGCGATCATCTTTAATAACAACACAACTTACATTTATAGCTATGGGTTTAAACGCATACGTATTAAGTTTTCTCACGTATGGCGGCGATTCTTCAAAGGGGAAATCAATCACAGTACAACGGCAGTATTTCTCGAGCTATGAAAATAGCAATAAAACATAATTATATGATATTTATTTTATTATATGATACAAATAATACAAATTAATTATTTTTGACATCCGAGAGGTCATTTTTCAAGACAATATATATTTGCATTTCAATCATATTATTTTGTATCCCCTTTTCGTGGTAATGTTAAATACTGTTTTATTTCTACTAATGTGTTATCTCAGTTTATTATAACATTTAACAGTCTTTGATGTGTAGTTGATTTATCGTTAATCTTTCATTTAAAGATTTAACAGGAATTCACAAATATACAATTCACGCTATCCATGACAAAGACCACAATGGAAATAACGAATAATTTTCTTTAACCCTTTCCCTCATAAAGACTCATTTTGACGCCCTCAAAAGGTATCACATAAAGCCTGATCTGCAGAAAAACACAGTTAAACCTTACCAAATTTAATTACAAAATCCTCATTTCCAGACCACTGAGGAGCAGCGAACAGCATAAAACCTGATCAGCCTGCGAGTAACTTGCAGGCTGATCTGGTTTTATGTTGTTCGCATAGGTCTTTTCATGGTGTCCTCTATGAGGGAAAGGGTTAACTATTTATGTTAAGGATGTATACATGGTATGTATTTTCATGGCGATAGTGTGGTATTATTTATAATGTGATATCGTTGATACAAAATGTTCCTGTGCATTTAAATCGACATAAAACATAAAGGTTACTATACTTTGGGAATTTCAACGTCCCAATATTTATAATATATCGATATTTCACGTTATTTTGTTCTTCTGTTTTTCACAGGTTGACACCTACTCTAAACCTGTATTTTCTTAAGGTAGAGTCCCTGTAATGGTTCCACTACATTTCGGACCTCATGACCTTAACGGAGGTAACCAAGGTTTCCTAATGTTTTTTGGGGGTACCTTGGTTATCTTGGTAGAGGTTAAGTGGTCCAAGACTTAGCGAGACCATTGCATTGACTTTACCTTACGTGATAAAATAAAAATAGAATTTAAATGGTCTATCAATCTATTGCTGAAATATGCCTCATTATATTTCTAATCTAAACCCGTTTGAATACATGTGACACGAAATAAAATGTTCCACAACTTTCTAAGGTTAGGCGTCATTGGACATATTTATGGAAATTTGTAGATACATCTTGGGTACACAGAGGCTTCCAGATAGAACAACTGAACTACCGTGAGGCGGCTGAAATGTTTTTGCAGAAAAAAATTCGAATGACCCGACCGAGTGGGCGTTGAGGATGTTGGTTAATACTTTAATTAATGTTGATACAACCCGTTATACTAGAGTTGCTGGTTTCAAAATACACATCGTTTGTTTATTTTAGACATACTTCAAATCTCAAATTGGAAATATTGAATTTATTACTTAAATGAAATTATTAACTGACCTGTTTACGTTCGGTAGGCTGAAGACCTAGATCAAAGTACAACAGTTTTAGGTCAGGAAACACTGGTCGGACAGTACTATCTAGATTTTTAATCAAAGCCTGGGACTCCTTGAAATGAGAGGAGTCTGCCCCCGTCAGCAAGACCGGTAAATCTGGTATGTTTGTCGGCGGCGCTTTGTTCAGCCCGAGACGTTCCAGCTGTTCGACAGACACGTTGAATGTCAAGCTGCTGATTTTTTGCAACCCCTCTTCGTGGGTCAGGTTACAGGCGAATCTGTCGTAACTGCGCAAGGAATGATTGCTGTGATCAAGTCCATCTTCTCGAAAAGATACTGCGTCGAAGGAGTGCATTGGATTATTCATAGTGTAATCTGTTGAAATGTAATTGTAAAATACCACAATGGTTAAACTATGGTACCAGCAATTTACAATGGAAATGAAATATTCGGTTAGGCAAGATTAAACATCATTTTGGGCCAGTCAGTTTGACGCAATAAAACTTCTGATTTTTGTTTGTTTTTTCATTAAAAGAAAAAGATACGCTACAATTTCGAATATCTATCTGTTGATTCTAAAGGGAAGAACTATGAACTCCATACCCCCCCCCCCCACCCCCCAAAAAAAGAAAAAATTGAATATATTTTTCCTTACTATGTATTCATTTCTATGATTGAAATTTAAAGAGTATTCCAGGGTGCCGCGGTGCGGGTAATTAGGAAAATGTCATATTTTACGTGATATCCATTAGTACATGTGTATAAGCAATAATAAACTATTTGTCCATTTTTTATAATGTTATGTGACAAAAACATGTTGATGACCCTTTAATCACAACACTACCCAAACAATGCGAGGTTATTTAAGGGTTCTTGTAATTCTAAACGAAAACATGCAGTCCTCATCGTATAATATAATTATGAATTTTATTACTTAAATGTCTATGGCGTAATCCAAGTACTTGGCTATTGGTTATTTTGGATTATCTATTAACCCCCCCCCCCCCTTAAATAAATTCCAATTTAGTCATACAGATAGATAAATATGTTTTAATTGAATGAAATAGTTTGAATAAAAACGCAAAAACGTACTTGTATAAAATAGTAGGACACTTTCATGTAGTTTTTAAATTCATGTTTTAAACGTTTATTGCAGATACTTTTGAGATACTCTCGTGATTATAAATGATGTCTAAAGATTTATTTTGGGAAACTCACATACTTGACTGTGATGTATTTCTTACTTTTCAAATTGTACAGACGGTTGTAACATGAAATTCGAACTTGGTGGGTGCTTTCGTAAAGTTTTGTTTGATCTTAATTCATTACCTAATGAATATTCATGTACAAAGTCATGCCTCCATGAATATTACTTGCAATATGCAGACTTTACAGAATCTGATCTTCAATGTTATATGAGCAAACAGACCAACTCCTGTCGTCAGTAAAAAGCGACAAAATGAGTTGGTAAAGGAGGGATGTTTATTTCGATGAAATTTACAAGTGTTATCGTTTATTTTTTATTTTTTTATATAGAAACATATAATTAGTTAAAAAGTCTTCCCTTTTGAAATCCAAATTCTTTTTTATTCTTGTATTCCTTTATGATATGGACGGTAACTAGTAATCTCTATGCAATATAAAACAAGAAGGATTGGTCCTATCAATGACACCATTACATCAGCATACTGTTACCTGTATGCGACATTTTTTGCAAATCTTATTTGCTGAATTTTATAAACAATGCCAGCATATCTTACAAAGCTCTTTGTAATTCTCAATTTCCCCCTGCCAAGAAAATATAGCTTGCCGTGGGTTTTCTTTTACTAACAGTGTTTCCTATAACATTTGTATCTAGGTAACATGATCAATGAATAGTACAAATCTACATATTTTGCATTTAGCAGGAGTGATGTTGCTATGAACGAACAGTTGGACAGAAATACAACAATAGCAACAGCTTGCATGTAATACTCACAAGATGCGTATTTGCTTTTCAAAGAAAGCGATGAAAATATAACAGGTTTTGAAACTTAAATCTCAAAAGACTGTGACGTAACTAGTTTACACTAGTCATCCAGGCCGGTGTTGACACGCTGTCAGCTACCTCATATGGAGACAGTGCTATTTTAATACCCAGTAGGAGGTTAGAACAATACCATTGGGCGGATGGGAGATGTATAGAATTAGGTGACAAAACCATTTCTAGTTTTAAAAGTACGTTCAGGATTTGATTACAAAAATAATTGATTGTTCTAGACAGCGTTTTCCGAACACAAACACGTGGCCATACCATAAGGTTTCGGGCATCGGCCATTTTTAAAGATGACGGTTTATGTATCGCTGCCATGGCTGGCCCTTATAATTTCGTATGTTTTGTTGTTTTTTTTTTGAAAAAAAAAAAAAAAAAAGTCGAGGTATTGTCACCTCTCGGTTGATGTCGGCATCGTCGTCATGAAAAACTTCTAAACTATCTCTCCGCCTGTCATCAAACTTCATATACTTAAGGGATACAATCCCATCAAGGGACATAACTCTTAGTTCCATTTTGACATAACCTATCTCCCTTAAAAATATAGCTCGTTGGCATCCGTCTGCGGTGCTCTTGTATTAAATAATAATGCTATTACAATAATTGCACAACGATAGATTGATACATGTATATGAAAGACTTTCCGATCTCTCTGTCAGTAACTGTGTAAACTCTTACAGAAAAAACATAATGTTACGTACCTTTGCTTTTAAGTATGAACCAGATAACCAACCGAAAACAAATAACAGAAATGATCAGCATCCCTAAATATTTGAAATGCGTTCGTGCCATGTTATTTTCTGAAATATATATTTTAAATCGTAATGGTCAATACTATTCAAGTAATCTTTTACATTTCTTTGTCAGTAAATAACTTTTAAATGACTCGAACTCAAAGTATTATCATAAACCCATATACCCCCCGCAATTGCTCTGAAAGGAATCACAATGCTTTTATCTATTATGTTTTGAAATAAAGAGGAGAAAGAAATAATTTTTTTAAATATTATAATCAATGTAATAAAATGTAGGCTCGCATATACAGGCGACCTGTGGAAGCGAAATATTGGAGCCTCATCTTGGACACTGCCGTAAAGTGGGGAACAGAGACACATTCTAGAGATAATCTGTCTTCAGCATCACGTGAAACAGACACAGTGCCGCCTCGCTGCAATATCAAGCATTGGTAGACCACTCGAATTAGATTTTCCTAACATTGAGCCAACGATTCTTGCCATTTCCTTGTGTGCTGACCACTATGAGCGAGAAAGAGCAGCATTATTTTTAACGACTATGGTATGTCAAAGCTGGTGAAATTCAATTTCTGTATAATGTACGTGGTCGTGGTCACAACACCGATAGACGGACGAAATACATGTATATTGTATATTTACACGTGTCTCTACACATTTATGTCATTTGCGTGTCAGAGAAAAATTGTCAATGAGATAAAATATATAGCGAATTTTAGTCGAGCACACTCTACATGAATTAAGAGATCAGAATATTTATATTAGATACACTTTAATTATACATAAAAAACTAGTTACCTGTATCTTGTCAGATTTTTAAGATATATTTAGTCCAGTCATACAGTTTTCTCACTTTTATACTGATGTGCTATTCTCCGCTATTTAGCCAACTGGAGATTGCATTGGAGTGCGGGTTCTCTTCATAGCAACCAAATGGTATTGGCTATTTGTTAGATATTTTACTGAAAAACCATTTTCCTTTAGGCTACCCATTTTTAATAAAGTTATCAATCCAGACTAAAATGAAGTCCTTTGGGGTCAGCTTGTTTCCTATATGCTTATATCTTATGCACTTATGATAACCTCGTTGTCCTCTACTTGTAAAATGAGGCCTGCAGATGGTTGGCTAGTTTTCTTATATAATCTGCATATAAACTTTAGAAAACTTTGCAATGAATTTGAATATGGTTGGTGATGAAGATCACTATAGGTGAAAAAACAGTGAAATGAATTGCTTTGATTAAGCTAATGGTTCTCTGGTGATCGTTCTAGGGCCTTTTTGGCCCTCTTGTCTCTAGTTCATTTTAAAAGAAGGTTTATCGCTCATTTTGTCAAAGTGATGTACTATTTTATCATCGTTCAATTTCGTAAACACGTGACAAAAAGCAACAACGACAAAAAATGTTACTTAGCACACAATTGTTCTTTGAAACAATAATAGACCAGTGACGTTTCGTGTGAAGTCTTATAAGTATCTTGATATGCAAGATATTTTGCCCAACTCTTAACCCTTTCCCTCATAGAGGACTATGCGAACAGCATAAAACCAGATCAGCCTGCAAGTTACTCGCAGGCTGATCAGGTTTTATGCTGTTCGCTGCTCCTCAGTGGTCTGGAAATGAGGATTTTGTAATTAAATTTGATAAGGTTTAACTGTGGTTTTCTGCAGATCAGGTTTTATGTGATACCTATTGAGGGCGTCAAAATGAGTCTATATGAGGGAAAGGGTTAAACAGTTTAGCATAAATTTCTAATATCTAAAAAGTACATACAATGTACTGGAGAATTTACCCGGATACTATGTTAATTTTATTTTGTTAAATTTACACAAAATGTATGAAAGATGTACGAAACAAACAGAACAGACGTGGCGAAAAAGTTGCGCATTGTCTTCTCCCGAAAACATCTTCGGAAATATTACAATGGATATGATAAAGGTATGATCTTCTGCGGTGAATATACATTTTATGTATTCACAGAAAGCATGTCAGAAAATAGATCGAACGGTGTGAGATGAAAACTGTTTGCATGAGATAATGCCTGAGTATATCCCGTGTGTGTGGCGCTCAATTTCTGGACTGGTTTACCCAGTATCCGGTTAATGTGACTGGTTGCGCCATCATGTCACGTGTCTACGGTGTAATATCGCAGTTAGGCAACACTTTATTGATACGTCTCATGTACACGAAAGTCCCTATTATGTGTCTGTAGTAGTAAACCCAAGCAAACGCATATGTTACAGATTACAATATTCAGTTAACAAGTAGGTGCATTGTGTAACATCGATTGTTATGATCAGTTCAAGCAATTTATACAATATGTGCATCAAGCAGTAACATGACGTCGTTTATATAATAACAATCTCCACGTAGGAGATCTCACACAGATCTGTCGCCACAGTGAGTTGAAAATAGCTGATTCTCAGCTATATCGGATGTTAACAATATCGATTTTGTCGTTCGGCAAGAGGTACACACCAAGGTCACCTGATAAGGGGCAGTGATTGATGCGGAGCCAGTCTATTGCGCCGGGGTTTGATATAATAAATATAGGATCTGACATGAATTGTTATTTTATATCAAATTTTACTAAACGAGTTCATGATAAAGCGAGCCTCTGGCTCTGGCTCTGGTAAAATTTGATATAAAACGACAATTCATTTCAGATTCTTTATATCATATGACCTATACTGACAGTAAATCGCGATTATAACAACAAACAAAAAACATGATTGAACGGACTGTGAAGGAATTACTATTTTTGATCTAACGCCAAGAAAATAGTTTCAAATAATAACAGAAAGTAACGATTTAACGTGTGTATTTCTCGTACATTTTCAACATCATACGAATAATGCATCTTTCCAATCAAAGTAAGTTGCATCTAACACATTTGATTAAGCTGTTCAGTTCAACACACCACGCATATAATATAGAATACACGCGAGTGACGCGGAGTGACGCGGAGTGATGTAGTTCAGCCTAAAAGCTATATGTGACGTGTTAAATATAAGTAAATATGTGATGGTAATACAAAACCGAAAACAACTGTTTAAGCATAATGACATGCGATAAGAGGAAATATCATTCAACAAGAGAAGAACACATATATCGATGCGGGTAGTATACTACTCAACTTTTGCTAAGCACCACCCGCTATTTTCCTATAGGGTCACATGATAACACATGCTTAATGTAATGCTATGTACCTGAAAGGAAAGCGATAGCTGACCATCATTTTTACGCATAGTATGTGTCAAAATGATAGGCAAGAGACTCAAAAATGAGTTACAATGATTTGGCCAATTCCTGTCATTATTTGGCAAAATTCACAAAAAAATGTGTGTGTTTTTTTGCAAGAAATGGCATTATATAAATGGAAGTTAAATCTTGTGATCAATACAGAAAAAAAATGACCATGAACAGACCAACATCGTCACAAATATCCTTTAAAGTATTCTATTTAGAAAACAGGAATATTTGAATAATCAAAGTTCTGCATTTAGCTGACTTTAAATTTTAAGGTGTTTTCTCAAAATTCGCACTAATTCCCAGTAATGAGGATCCGAAAGACTTATTTTTTATAACTGATAGTAATGTCGGTACATAAACAATACTTCTGCAAAGAAGAAATTTTTTTTTTAATGTAAAATAAAATGTAGCACTCCTTTAAAGTCGCTTGTCTAAGCATGAAACTACAGGAAAATAGCAGGTGGTGCTTAGCATAAGTTGAATAGTATATTCCTGATACGTGAATGAGTAGTGAGTTCTATATCAGCAGCTATGTATATAACGGCATTAGCCCTTTCCCTCATATATACTCATTTTGACGCCCTCAGTAGGTATCACATAAAGCCTGATCTGCAGAAAACCACAGTTAAACCTTCTCAAATTTAATTACAAAATCCTCATTTCCAGACCACTGGGGAGCAGCGAACAGCATAAAACCTGATCAGTTACTCGCAGGCTGATCTGGTTTTATGTTGTTCGCATAGGTCTTTTCATGGTGTCCTCTATGAGGGAAAGGGTTATACGTACACTGCGCGTGTTCGATATACAACAGCAGTGTATCGGGGTGTAAACAATAGACCCTTCTTAATATTATCTCATGCATATTCAGTAAGATAACTAGAACGAGGCTTAGATGGGTCAGTTCAGACTCAGTTGTAAACAAACTTTGCAGCTTACACTGATAGAGACGTCAGTGGTGTACATATTTACACGGGCTTAAGCTTTGTTGAAGCCTAAAACATTAAATAGCTTACATTTTTATCAGAGAAGAAGTCCTTGAACTAAAAATCTATGTTTATAGTGAAAACTATATACATTAATTAAGACAGTTTCCATTTATCCACTATTAAAAACACAGAATCCCTAATAAGCCCAGCCATGCATATTTTACAAATACACAACTGGCTGACCAGATGTAAACACATGGTTAAACCCATTCTCAACACCTACAATAAAGCCATTAAGGTTACATTCCATTGTAGATAAGATAACCTTTTACACAATAACATATAAGTTAACAACTTCTTTTGGGCACCAGCTAGCTAACAGTATCCCAAAATGTCTGTTTCAGTTCATGATAATACAGATATATGCAGCAAATGCCACTAATCTCATTTTACATACATAAGTGTTTAAGCCATTTTAATCAAGAGCGGAATTAAATCACACATTTCTTTGGAATATAATGCTTAATTTAAAGATTATGACACATTTTCCTCATTTTCTTGAGACTCAAAAAGAAACCCACAAAACCAACATTCATTTACACTATATTATATATTAACAATAAATTATAGGTGAAATAAACTTTTGTAAGATATATATTATCGGTGAATAGCATAAATATTTAGTTCAGATGTATGAAAGTTTTTTTCTTTTTAGGCAACTTAGTTTTAAGAAATCGGTATAAATGTAAAATAAATGCATCATTTCATTTCATATAACACTGGTTGCAAAATGTGACTGCCAAATTAGACAAATGTGTATGCTGTAAGCATATTGCAGGCTTACACTAACAGATTACTGGGTTAAAAATAATGGGTCCAGAGGATATTAACATATCTTTACACTAGACATTGCATATTTAAGAGGCAAGGAACCTCCGGACCTTAAAGTTTGTGGTTATTCCAGCCGTAACCCAGCCATAGAATCCAGTTCCATTCATTCCACGTAACATAATAATAAACCGGTCAGTGAGAGACCAGATCCAGTATCATAATTGCACTACAAGCTAGCTCCCATCAAGTCTGAACCAGCTTTAAATGACTCCATTTTAAGTTTTTAACAATGTTGCATAAAAATAGTATTTTAAACAGAAGGTGTGTGTTTTCCTGGCCTGCCTATAAGAAATTACAGTTGAATCTATATTAGCAGACACCTGTACTTAGCGGCCAACTGCATTAAGCGGTCAATTTAAATACAATGTATTACCAAACTGTTGCATTTTGTCATATTTTTGTACTTAATTTATCGGGCACCTCTGTTACGTGGCCACTTTCTCTTATTCCCTTGACCAACCATTTAAGACAAGTTTGACTGTAACATGGCTCACAAATATAAGTCAGTTTATTTCGGACTCAGTCAGATCATATTAATAGTCTAATATATCTGAGAAATTTGAAGAAATAAAAATGATAAAAAAACAGGTCAGCTTCGGCACAAAGTCAGGAAGCACAGACTTACAGCATCTAACATGGGTAAAATAGCAAATGCGGAAAAGATTATGATTGTCTCTACCTGCAACTAAAGGATAAAAGACATGTAACCACTGATGCCAATTAACGGGGATTAGTTTTTGAACGTAATGCTTATGCTTCTATAGAAGGAAATTATTTGTATATGTATCCTTGTGGAAATGTTGGCAGTTCTGGTGTCCCTTCATTGCTTAAAGTATATATAACCCATCAAGAAATCGGCCATTTAATTGGACTTCTCAAATGTTCTGGAACTATCTTTCAAGGCTTTAAAATAAAGAAACACTAAATGCTCCTGCATCAAGTCTTAACACTGTTGCTAAAATTATTCTCATTAGAAACACTTTCCTTCCATACTGTTTTTGTAATTTTATAAAATGCAAGTTGGACATATTTTTTCATACATGTATATTGTTTATTTAACTATAATTCCGGTCTTTTGTCAGTGTGTGAACCGGATGATTTTGTAATACATCTGACATACACCCAGTATACAAAGATTAACTCTATATATGTAACTCCAAGCATGTGAAGTAATGCCTAATGATGATTTAAATGTACACACACTTTTGTTATTAAAATAGAAAATTAAAAACATAAGACCAGAGAAGATAGTGGTTGTGTATTTATTTGTATACATTCAACCAATACCCTTGGTCTTTAACATAGTGATTTAAACTCAGTTTACAGTGTCTCTGAACAGCCAGATAGGAATGTGATGAGAGGTTATATCTGCATCAAATCTTCCATTAGAATTACAAATGTTAATGAGAAATTTATTTCGACAGTTTACTTGTGGATGTGATTCCACCAGTGGGCGCCATAACTATCCAAGTGATTATCAGCTGTACTGGTTTGTACACCTGACCCATCTAAACCTCGTTCAGAGAAAAGAATCCTTGGTATGCATAAATTTTGAGAGAACAGCAGAGAAATACACACACAGGGTGTTAAGTGATAAAAAATACATTTTCTTCAGTCTTTTGTTCAGTGCATGTTTATAGGCAACTTGCTGATGACAAGGGTTTTGTTTTCTAGATAAGCAGAATGACGGAATGGCGCAAAGATAAAGTAGAAAAAAGAACAGAACAGAACTTTATTACTTCCACGTATACAATGTATTTAACATGGAGATGTGTAAAGAAATTACACAATAAACAAGAATCTTTTGACGCAAGCGTAAAAAATTGGGCCGAAAGAATATTGTTGTTGGCGTGTTAGCACGCTTCTCTACTGGTATTTACTTCTCCATTTGGCATAATTACGACGTCGAAACATCTTGTGGCTAAACCTTCGGGCCACCAACGTGTCGAGTGTTAGTGAGACATCAAGTAGTAACATTACGTTTCCTTCTCGCAGTAATACATTGGGAACTAGCATGTAAAATACTGCATTTTGAGATAGTCCCTATAGATGATGTTCGCACTAAATGGTTTTCGTACTTGTTGGCGAAGGTGATTTCAGCATATTTACATCATTAAATCGAAGATCTACATTTCCAGTAGATACCTGGTAATACAAAAAGTTTAAATAATAATGTGACGTAATCTGTTTTACAACATGTGTCCGCATACTAATATGTTGTTGTTATTGCTAGCAGGAAAAGTTTAAGTACGAAAACGGCAAGTGAGTGTATATACATACTTAATGTTGTGTAAGTACAATATAACACTCCACATTAAATTAAATAAAGCATAATGATATCTGTCATAAGCATTATTATTGAAAATTTCAAGAAAAGACGAGGGGCATATCTATATGTATAAGTATGTAAATTAAGATGGGTACGGAGAAACAACAACACTGCTTAGCAATTAAAAACCGTACCAGGAACCCTGCCGGCCCGGAATAAATAATGGTTCTGGATTTAGGTATAAGGACATAAAATCTTAAAATTATGACTTGAAATGTTATTCATAAGAATTGCACGGCAGGGAGCCACAAAATATACTTCCTGTATCGGTAAATTCTAGTTTTAGAAGGTAGTAGTTTTGTTTTACCGATCATAGTCTCCCAACTGGTCACATGACCGGTTAGATCCAATCGGATACATCCTCAGCTTTTTTCTTTGTTTGCGTGGAACAGTCGATTGTCCAATCAATTTCGCCTATCAGGTCATGTGAGAGATATCAACCAATCAAATACATCTTGCTCATTATCCTTGTTTGCTATGACAGTAGGGCGCGTATATTGTTAGCAAATCTTTTAGTCATTGTTAAAATGATACTGGTAGCTCCCTGCTTGGCGCTCATATACACTGGTTGACTCAGTGTCAAGATAATGTGGCCGAGTGTGGTATGCCACACGGATACGGCGTGACACTGCAGTATATGACAGCACACGATCATGGTTTGTTATGTTAAAGACATGTTCATCCTCACTTCGTCATACTTGGATTAATATTAGTTAAACTTCTATTATTGAAATACAAGTAGACAAGTCTTTCGCTTTGCTCCTTCATTGTAATGTATGAACTAAATCATGCTATATATTTAAAATTCTATGTTTCGTTTAATCAAGAAAAAATGATGTTTCTGCGAAAGTTTCAGTTTAAAAGCGAAATTTACGCGATATAACGCGACATTACTACATATATTCGAGAACCAACGAAAATGAGCCCAATGGGCTTTCGTAGATAAACTTTTATGTCAATATCGATCATATATTTGCAGTTATATCTAATAAAATATTACAGGATTAAGCTCTTGTTCCGAAAAAGCGCATGCCATCCTTACCTACACGTCGATTACTCGGTCTGCTCATCTGAATCTCATTCGACTGAGTTTAGTGTCTTCATTCTTTTTGGTTTTGAGTTCACCCCATGTCAGCCAAAGCTCACACCTGACAGCACTGGGCCAAATACATTACATTACACTTTTCCTGTGAAGAATCATTCTAAATGAGTGCATAAAGATTAGAAATTGATTAACCAAGGCGCTGATAGCGCTGAGAGAACAGGGTTTTTTATATTCTGATGTCGCATTTCTTTTGTTTGATAAGCGAGTATCAAATTTTCAAGCAATGCCAATGAACCCAATGTTATAAACCCGCTTTAACCTTGCTTGAACACGGTCGTCAAAAAAGATAAATATATCATCATCATCATCATCATCATCATCTTAAGTGATCGCCTCACTCTAAGAAGAGTATATTCGCGATTTGTGTGCGATAGGCTACAGAAATGTGTGCCACCATAGAACAGCGTTGAAAGCAATCCTGTTCAAAAATAAAATTACCCTGCAGATCTGCAGCCCGTTAAACCCCCTTTCACTTAAGGCACACACAACCTTCAGAGCTTTGATTCATTTTCGGTTCTTTTTCATCTTGCCGGTAATTTTACTAGTCACGTGGTGTTTGACATATTATTCCATATTATTCTGGAATGACCCCGATCGATGTCAATTCTTTTGTCGGTTTGTATCTTAATAGTTGTCTTTTTATTTATTCTAATTATTATCAGTCGTTTTTGTTTAAAAGATATCGGTTATTTCTTTTTTTTAAATATATAATATTTTGTATTTATTATTATTTTTTAAAATGTATAATTATTTTTGTAATGTATTATAACCAGTTTTCGCGGTTTCGAAAATATTTGCTACGAAGAGGTCCTAACTGTAGAGGTGGGTGGGGTATGAAAGGCATTGCATTCCCTGGTGTTTATTTATATAGATAGAGGTCGATTTTTTTATATTTATTTGACTGAATATCGGTGTCCTGTGTTCTGTAAATAAAACTCAGATGATTTTTGTACGAAATTTTGATTCAGACTGATAATAATTGCAAATTTCATATCGCACCACTCTTTTTGTGTGTTTATTTTTTCTTAATGCAAAAGGATTTCCCTGCAGAATGGCCCTTTTATGCTCAAATTCTTAAAGTAAAAGTATCTCGGAAATTCTGCTGTGTTTACACATTTATAAATGGAAGTCATATGTGTACAATTCGCAGTTGCTATGACAACGTAGGGAGTGGAGTTAGGACCACACAAAATGATGACATAATATTTGACTGGTAATGTATTAAATGTTATTTTCGAGTGAATAATTATGTATAAAATAAATCTTTTGGGGGGTATCAATGTGAATTTGATAGAATTAATTGGTACGTGAACAGCTTTTATTCTATGTACTCTCCCGATTTTGAGCGGGAGCTACCGATAATTGCTTGCATCTCCCGGTCTACCGACCAACACCAGAAATCTACCGCCTTTGATCTCAAGGCCCCCAATATACTGCTTATCAACTTTTGGAGCACTAATTGCTCCCCTACCGAGCCGAGGTGTATGCCGATTGCGTAAGTTGATTCGGCTATTATCGGAACGCGATCTCGTTTAGAGCGTGATTTCAGGGTGGGTGGGGAGTGTCAGAAATACCTGTGTGTCACTTCGCCGTGTATTTGGGGGGTATTTGGGGGAGAGGATTCAGGGTCCGAATTTAGACTCGCATACTCGCAAAATGCGAGCGAGATTTACAGATTGCGAGTAGAAAAATAAGTAACTCGCATATTTCTGCGAGTCAATATTACCATAAGATAATATTTAAAAGCTCCGAGTCTTTCGAGTTCTAGAAATTTGCATTTCTGAAACCGTCTTTCGCCGATTACCCCACCCACCAAAATTACACAGCAAGGTAAGTACAATAAAGAAACGATAACTGCACCGAGTCTGAAGAGTCATTTAAGATTTGCTGGACGCTTGCATTCAGCGGTAAGCCTTTAAAAATACGTTTCTGTGATTGAGATTCGGGAAAAGAGTTTCTGCTCGAAAATTCACCGCTACTTTTAAAGACCAGCGAGTAGCGACGCCGAAACCTCTGCTAAAGTTTCAAAATCGTCACAAGAAACAAAATCTTCTACATTAGCCAGCCTAAAAACTTGTCATCTCTTAACATTGATTTAGACTGTATTGTCGACAGTGGTAGGCCTAATATTGTCAGAAAAAAAATCTTGTAAAACATGTAAAAAAACACCTTGTTTTCGGCAAATATGTCAACTCAAGTAAGTAAGAAAAAGTCCAGAAAAAATAATTTAGAAATTTGATATTAGAAAAAAAGAATCGAAAAAAAAAATAATTTATATTTATTTTTTAAATGAGACAGTAGATTTAGGGCCTTTAATAATTTCCTTGTAATGATGTTAACATGCTACATATGGCAATTTTTTATGTGAATATTACCCCTTTATTTTAGTATGTTTTTATGGTATAATATATGAAGTTTTAATTTAAAATATTAGCAAAGTATGACAACAACATTTTATTGAGAAAAAACATTCAGAAGTTTAAACACAAGTACTTGAAAAAACATATTTTTTATTATTAAACCCTTATAACCAGATCAAAAAATATTCACTCAAGGTCTCTTGAAACAGTACAGACATGATATTTTCAAAGAAAATTAAATGAAATTTCAATCATAATTATAACTGACTTTTTCTTTTATAAATGACTTATTCTAATTTGGCATTAATTTTGATATTCATTTATCAGCAAAAAATAATATCATTATCATCAAATAATTAGAAAAAATTTTGTAAGTAATTAGTTAATAAGTAATAAAAAATGAAATAAAAGTAAATGAATAATAAAAAAATGTGTTTTGTTATTACTGTAGTGCGAAAAAAACGTGCTGCGAAAAATCCCCCACTCACACAACCCAATCTCCCACTTTGGGAGCACAGATCTCCCACTTTCAGACCGAATAAAGTTCACAGGTCTGTGTATTTTATTTATGTTGCATTCCTTAATTAAATCTTAGAGGGGTGCAGTTTGGGCACTCAAGGATAAATGATTTAAAGTTTGTATCAAGTTAATTATCATGATGGCATTCCATTCATCGTAAAATAAATAAGTTTAAAAAACAACAACAACAACAAAGCAGTTAGATTCATAACTAAAAAAGATTAAAACAAAATGTTTTAATGAACGGCTTACAATATTCAATAAGCATATCCTGGAGAATCCAGTTCTCGACAGCATAAGAAGATATTGCAAGAAAAATGAACAAAACAGTCCCTCACTTTCATATTAAATATATCATAAAATGCATCAATATCTTCCTTTCAACTGTAATATATTATCAGTGCAGGGTTGGAAAATTTTTAAATTTACTACTCGTCCTGCACTAAAGACAAAGAAGGAGAGCAAAAAAATCTCACTCGTCCTGCAATATAGACAAAGAAGGAAAAAAGCATGCAGGACAAGCGGACGAGTGGAATTTTCCATCTCTGCAGTGGTAATTGAAAACAAACTTAAAAAAAAACAACTGTCAAAATCCAACAACAGTAAAAAATATTTTTCCAAAATGCTGTCTTGAGCTCTAGACAATGAGCTGAAAATGAGTCTGTCATGAGTATGGTGTACATATAAAGACAAAATATTTAAACAACAGTTACAATGAAGTTCTGTGTTCTGCCTCGCAGCAAAGATTGGTTGTAAAATAGAAGATGAACCAAATTAGAGGAAGAAACACAACCACACTCAAAGTGTCCATGTTATAATAGGGTGCCGTCCGAGTTTTATAACTGGGAGTACAATAGCAATTTTCCTTAACTTTGTGTTTGTTCAAATAGAGAGTCCCTACAAATATGGAGGTATATGGGGTGTAAAAAACTCTCTACAGGGGGTAAATGGACATGTTGTATGATAATTATAAAGAGTGAATTTTGCTGTCAGATCAATTTCATCTATGACTCTAAATAAATTCCGTACATAAGATTGTTGAGAAGTGTATTCAAAATCAAACCTACACTATCTTAAGAACAGATGTTGGTTTACATAATTCAATCACTGTCTGCTTGCTGAGTATAGGTAGATTTAAAGGGTGGTTTAAAAAATGATAAAATGAAGCATTAGAGAAAATGGTATATTTATATATAATAAAATTGGTACTTCTTTAATAAATAAATGTTTATATCTGTTAACCCAAATATTTTCAATGAAAAAAACAGTTTGGAAACAAGGATCAATCAATTTTGTCAATTGTCGATGGATTCCCTTTAAAATGACGTCAAACATGAGGTAAAATATTGCATTAGGGTACATAGTCCGAGAATACCAATATGGCGAGAACTGAATACTTGAGGATACTGTCCCTTCTCTTTCTCTTTTCTACGGTTTTGTCCTTTTAACATAACCTTTGAAGTTTCTATGCACAGGACCCTCATATTGAGTAAAAAAAACCCCAAAAAAACAACCTCTCCATTATTTTTATATAGAAACTTCTTTTTTATTTTGACAGAATATCAGATCCTGTGGTCTATGATTTAAATCAAAAGGAAGCAAATACAAATTACATTACTGAATACCGCCCAGAAAAAGAGATTACAGTTTACACAAGTAATACTAGGTACTGTTATACTAAATCAAAAAGGAAACAAGATTTTTAACTAGAAAACCCTACAAGACATGTGTCTTAGCCTCAGATAAATCCTTATACATGTTCAAGTAATGAACAAATTTAGACTTAATTGTTGGATTTGACCTAAATTGAGGTCAGGATCAACTATGTTATTTTTTATGTTTAGCCAGGTTTTCAAAGAAAAACCTCAGCCTCAGGTTATTTGAATGGAGTACCATGAGGCCTTCCCCCAAAAATTTCAGGTGCAAGTTTTAGTCAAATTACCGCATGCATTGTGGGGTGGGTGTGGTCAAATTTTCAAGAGTCAAAAGCAAATTCTAAATAAAATTTACATTTGATGTGTGTTGCTTTTTGCATAGATTGTGGTATATCACAAATTTTACATATAGTGATGTACATTTATATTAACCAAGTTTGTATATGGTGTATAATACTTGTTTATTGTATGTATATATATTTACAAGAGATGTTCTGGTGAAACAAAAAAAGAGATGTTCTGGTGAAAAAAAAAGCAAACTGTTTTTAAACAAAAATGAAAATTAAATTTATTTCTACAATCTTGCATACATAACACAAGATTATGATACATATCCAGATGCTGATGTATACTGATGTCTTGTCCATCAGGGATAATTACATAGTTTTACATATATTACATGTGTTTGTTCAATTTACATTGAATTGGAAAGGTTAGTGTCTCAACAGAACACTTAGCATATAAATTCTGGTTCCCTTCCCAATTTTTGGTGTCCTAGGTATCCCAGTACACTGTTGGTGTTGGCCCCCTCAAAACGGGATCCAGCAGCCATATGTTTGAGTGTTCTAAATTAATGCTCACAGTAAAAATAATGTGAAGAACTTGTATCAACTGTTACTGCAGTCTGCCAGTTAGTAATTAATTAATTTTTCTGCCCATTTTGGGAAAGGGACCCCCAAATTGGAATAATTATCAACATATTTCACCAAATTGAGAATTATTAAGAAGCAGAATTGCAAATTAATGTGTGTAACATATTGTTTAAATAGGCATTTTCTTCATAGTCATAATTGAATAACAAACAAAACACTTGATTTAAAAAACATCATTTGGAAAAAATATTACCGATTTCTAGTTGGGAATGGGTCCTATATTTGGACCCTATAAATAGGCAGAAAAAACCCATGTAGTATATGTATCTCATAATTTAATTTGAAGCAACGAAATGGATACATGTGCACATACTGAGTCAATGAATAACCACATGATGTCTGCAAAACCAGACATTCAACAATAGTATTAGTATTTCAATCCATAGTCACTTTATCATCATCTTCACGCATTTAATACATAGTTTTTACAAACCTGATTTTAAATGAGTTATGGCCTTTTGTAATATTTATTGAATATAATTTGTCTGTGCTTATTTACTCTGGTACCACAGATCTGATTTTAAATTAACTTCACAGGCATAATAAGTACCAAGCCTAGCCATGCATATTGTTTGATTGAATTATGGCCCTTTGTTATGTTTATTGAATATATTTTATATGCTAGATATTTGTTAGCTATTAATAGTCAGATTTTGATTTAACTGCATAGCATTTATAAGTACCATTACTTGTTGTGCATACCTTTCGCACATCATGGTCGGCTTAATTAACTTAAGTAATTAATTACTATTTGAAAATAGTATGAGCTGTTGTAGCCACCCTGGCGTCTGCGTCCCAAGAAATGTTAAGGTTTTATTCAACATTGTCATTAACTCCTCAATTTCTAATTGATGTCCCTCAAACTTCATATGTGTGTTTATCATTATCAGACCAACCAAGAGAAACAGGAACAGTAACTCTTTCAAATATTTTTTTTATATATTTATTGCCCTTTTAACTCTTCTAAATCATTTTGCATATTTATAGGCATTTTTGGACTTAGAAAAATGGTGAAGTTTTGTTTAACATTGCCATTACCTCCACTTTTACTCAGTGGATGTCCTGCAAACTTCACAAATGCATTTATCATCAGACCAACCAGTAGAAACAGGAACAGTAACTCCTCCAAATATTTTTGTACATTTTTAGCCCTTTTTGGACTTAGAAAAAAAATGGTAAAGTTATGTTTAATATTGCCATTTTCTCCAGTTTTACTCAGTGAATTTCCCTCAAACTTCGCACTTGCGTTTATCATCATCAGATCAAGCAGCAGAAACAAGAACTGTAACTCTTCAAAATATATTTGCTTATTAATGACCTATTCGGACTTAAAAAATTGTTTAAAGAAAATTGTTTAAGTTTTGTTAAACATTGCCGTTATCTCCGTGACAATATACCAAAGTCTTAAAAAGTGGTACTGGTCCCTTGCTTGACGCATTGCATATGAAGGTAGTTCCAGGACTGGTTGGCCCAGTATCAGGATAATGTGACTGGCAGTGGTATCATGCCACATGTCTCCAGCGAGATACTGCAGTGTGGCAGCACTATATCTGTCTAAAGTAGACACAGTCTCAGAATGACTGAAATACTGTCTTTGGAACATTAAACCCAACAAACAAACTAAATACAGCACAATTAAAACTGAATAATGAGGTAGAAAAAGAGACTGTTAAGCCCAGAATGCCTCAGCCCGCCCCCATGCAGTTTTGGTCTTATATTAATTTATATGAGTTACGTTTTACTGTACTTTTCAGCCTGGCTTTTTTAAAAAATTTTTTTAAAAAGTCAAGGTATTGTCATCACTCTGGTGTCATTGTTAACCATGAGAAAGGCTGCACAACTGTATGTCCGTCCATTCTTCCACTGATCCATCTGTCAGCCTGTTATAGTTCAAGTCATTTACAAATGGCAGTGATTTGTTTGTTTTCATTTATTTTTTTTTCAATTCAAGATAAAAAAGACGAGTGTAGACATCCGCATGCATTGTTAATGTTTGTTTACATAATGAATTCCCACTTATAGAGTGTCAATAGCCAAGATCAAAATAAGTGTTCAAATATCCTTTTAATGTATGGTAATAGAGGTCACTGGTAAAATGTCAAATTTGACCATAAATATGTGTATTTCATGTATCATAATTTCATATACCATCCAAGTATCAGAGTAGATATTCTGTTGTACTTCAAATAATCAATTTTTTTTTTCAGTATTCTTCCAGTGCAGTTCACGTTGGAGCATACAAGACAGTATATTGACGTGTGATGTAAGTACTTTAGGATTCATGAATTTTTCAAAATGAATTTGATAGATGCGCTTGTGCATGTATACTTGGCCTTAAACATTTGAACATATAAAGGAAAACAAGTGTATTGAGTTGATTATGCATTTCGTTCAAAGAAAAAAGAAGCCAATCTTAATTACTAAAGAAAAAGCCATACAAATGTTCCCTGTGAAAGAATGTTTGTGATAATAAGCCCACTTCACTGAACAAAGGCAGCAATATATTCAGGAGAGAAAAAAATACTGAAGTGTATGGATCAGACAGGAAATCAAAGTTGAAGAGTACTATATGTCATCAAGACTTCCTGATAGGACCATCACATATTAATCTAAAAAGGATTTTTTAATTACAAGGGAGTCTTAAGATATGGAGAAAGTCAATGAAATCGAGACAAAAGAAAAACCATTCAAGTGTTTACTGTGTGAGTATACAAGTAATAAAAATATACACTTGGTAGAGCACATGCGAATACATACAGGAGAAAAACCATTCAAGTGTACTGAAGTGTGAGTATGCATGTTGTAAAAAGTCAGACCTTGTCAGACACATGCGAATACATACTGGAGAAAAGCCTCACAAGTGTACTGTGTGTAAATATGCTTGTCGTATGAAGTCAAATCTTGTCACACATATGCGGATACATACCGGAGAAAGACCATACGCGTGTACTGAGTGTGAGTATGCATGTTGTAAGAAGTCTGACCTCATCAGGCATATGCAAAAACATACTGGAGAAAAGCCATACAAATGTACTGCATGTGATTTTGGGTGCTGGAAGAGACCACACCTTATTAGGCACATGCAAAAACATACTGAAGAAAAGCCATAATGATATCCCACCTGCTAACACATGCATATTCATACAGGAGAAAAACTATACAATTAAACAATATGAGAGAAATAATCTTTTCTCCACAACATATGACTGCATACTGATAAAATGATAAAAGGTATGATAACATTCATATGGAATAAAAGTCATACATTTGTATTGTGCATGAGCTTGTATTTAGTTAACTGATTTTAACAAAAGTGAATTCTGTATGGAGAAAAAACAACAACATGATATCTTACCATACCACTTGTTCTCAAAGTGAAATTTGATAGAAGAAATATAATGAAAAAATCTAAGGGTTTAAGGTTTATGCCCTGTAATTCACTTTCAGTGAAGGTATACACATCATAATAACCATCAAAGCCACACATTTAACTTCACAATTAAAGCTTTTAAAATATCAAACCATGGAAATTTTAAACTCGAATTGACATGTTATGACATATGACAGAAATTCTTTTATTACCTCCTCTTTATAGTTTTGTTGTCATGAGTTATTAACCCTGAAATCTACAAAAAAAGTTATTTTCTCCATTTTCCTACGGCAAATTTTAGATATGTTCATGAAATTTGAATTAGAATCATATAATGCATCTTTTACTGTGAGTTTTCTCGAAAACCAAATCAGTTTTTCATATTCACAGAAATTATATATTTCCCATAGACGTCTATGTTAACTTAAATACAGATTATCTCCCCTACGTCTAATAAAACCTGGAAAACCTCTCGGTGAAACATTTTTATTTTTGGATGTCTTCAAAGTGACAAAGTTACATAGAAGTATTTCTATCCAATGGCAAGATATGTAATATGGGTATTAGGGGGGTTATACCTTAAACATATATACATCATGTTTTCTTGAAGAAAATCTCTCTCTCTGTCAGGTATATTGAATTGTGTTGTGTTTCATATTGATTTTTGTATTTGACACATTCTTATTATCTGAATTATAAGTTTGCCTAAAATGTAAAATACATTTTCAAGAAGAAATATTGTAACTATGATAAGATTGAGTTTGATGTCATGTTTTCTTTTGGATTGATTGCCTTGAATTGAAATTATTGTTGTTAAGTTAAAGCTTCATGTACACCACTATAAGAAAGTATAATTCCAATAATTATATTTGCTTGTATATAAGATTTTTTGCACATAGTTGTACCTTTGTAAATAAATGTTTTATTTTATTTATTTGGGTAATTCTTGTAAAATAAATGCATACAAAATTACATGAACAAATTATTCAGTGGGCACAACATTTATACACAAGCACACACACAGTTTTGTTTTCCATCTGTATGAGGTCTTTACCTCGGTTGTTATGCAGAGTGTTTTCATAGTGAGGGCTTACTTTCCGAGGTTTACCTCATGATTACTTACTTTTTGTCTTTTTAGCTCACCTGAACACAACATGCTCAAGGTGAGCTATTGTGATCACCCTGTGTCCATTGTGCATCATCATCAATTTGCTTTAAACAACATCTCCTCTGAAATCTCTGGGTAGAAATTGATGGAATTTGGCATGAATGATCCATGTAGAACTCTGGTTGCCATGGCAACCAAAAGAATTTTACTTCACAAACTTCAAAAACTTCTCTTCTGAGTTCTATGGTTAGAATTTAATTATTCCCCCGTCAAATGAAGTTTTGGGGGATATATAGGAGTAACCTTGTGGACGGTCGGTTGATTGGTTTGTTGGTCAGTTGTAATTTTCTTGTCCTGAACATAGCTTGAAAACTATTAAAGGAATTTACTTGAAACTTAAATATAGACAGATGGTGACTAGGACAAATGCAGTGTCCAGTTACTGTATATCTGCCTGGTCTGATTTTTTTTAGATATCTCCCTTTGTTTATTTTTTCTTGTCCGGAACATAACTCTAAAATGATACAAGGTATATTAATTTGAAACTTAATATATAGACAGATTGCAATTAGGAGAAATGCAGTCTCCAAGAACTGAAACTTTACCTGGTCCTATTTTTTTTATTTACCTCCCTTTGTTAATTTTTTTTCTTGTCCGGAACATGACTTGAAAATTTTACAAGGTATTGACCTGAAACTTTAAATTATAGACAGATGGCAAATTTCTAGGAGTAGGATAATCACACCATGTATAGCACATATATATTGCTCATGAAATTTTGCTTTTTAGCTCGACTATTCGAAGAATATGAGAGCTATTGTAGTCGCCCTGGCTGGTCCTATTTTTTT